>JANPWX010000052.1:6565689-6633706 GCA_024734555.1 Trochalopteron elliotii
AGGGAGCCAGAAGAAATCTCAATTGTTCAAATAAAAGAACAGCAAGTAAGTATGCAGTTTCAGACCAGAAGTAACAACCTGGCAGATAGAGAGGCCAAAGTACCCTTGAAGTGAGGGAGGGAGAAGTCCAAGAATTTCCCCAAAAATCCTTCCAAAAGGGAAATAGAAGGTTTTGAGAAAATAGGCAAGAGATTAGAGGAGAGAAGGTGGAAATTACCTGATGGGAGAGAATTATTGCAAAAGGATTATGCCCGAGAAGTATTAAAAAGACTGTATTAGCAAACTCATTGGCCCTAGCTAAACAACTTCAAAAGAAATGCTTTGGAGTAATAGATGAATTGGTAAACCAAGAAGTGCGGGGGTGTATGATATGCCAACGAGTGAATCAGGCCAGATCAAAAAACAAATGGCTTAGGAGGATGCCCTGTCACCTACCAGCCCTTTGAGAGAATCCAGGTGGACTTTTACTGATCTACCAAAGGTAGGAAGATAGAAATTTTAACTAGTAATAGTTAATAAATTAACACACTGAGTTGAAGCCTTCCCTCAAGCCAGGACTATGGGTCAAACAGTGTCAAAGGTATTACTAGAAGAAATTATTCCACGATATGGAATAGTGAATCACATAGATTTAGATCAAGGTACACATTTTACCTCCAAAATTATTAAACAAATATCAGAGGCCTTAGCAATCCAATGGCAATATCACACCCCATGGCACCCCCAGTGCTCGGGACGGGTAGAAAGAATGAACCAAGCTCTGAAGGCACAGCTAGCAAAATTAATGTTAGAAACAAAGATGTCTTGGGTACAGTGTCTGAACATTAGAACCATGCCTCACTCAGAAACCAGACTGACACCATTCGAAATGTTGTATGAAATGCCTTGCCAGCATGGAATGCCCGTCGGACATCCACAAATAAAAGATAATCAAATTCAACTGTATCTAATAACTATTAGCAAAAATTTACAGGAACTACGGAAAAGAGGACTGACTCCTTAGAGCGCCCCCTTGAGATTCGCCATCCACAAGCCACAACCTGGGCACAAGGTGTTAATCAAAACCTGGAGGGAGGTCCCTCTTGGGAAGGTCCCTTTGTTGTTCTTCTCACCACAGATACAGCCATCAGAACTGCAGAAAAAGGCTAGACCCACGTGTCACGAGTAAAGAAAGTCAAGCCTCCAGACACTGCTTTGGAGTGGAAGTGTCTTCATCTCCCAAAAACTTGAAGAGCAGGTGGCAGCAGCACCATAAATGACTGAAGGGGATCAGATAAGTTGTCCTAAACCAAAATGTGAATGCTTTCCCTTTGTACATTTTAAGTGTGTTTTACTGTAAACATATTTGGGTGACTCACTGTTGGGGAGGAAATCGACCAAAGGGTCTGTGCACTAAGTGTTTTGAGGAAGATCAAAGAGAGACAATTAGCCTGCTAGCATTTGCAACCCTCACAAAAATTCTAGAATTCGGTTCCCTGGACTGGTATTTAATACTCAAAAAGAGAACAAAAGGGAAATTGGATGCCAGGGCAGAGGTTCTGGAAATTGAGTGCAAAAGGACCACAAAAGTACCTTGCCAGTCAGATACGGTCAAATTGTCCAAGTGGGGTGTTTACAAACAGAGGTTTGCAGCTCAAACTACTAGAGCCCCTGAAGTATACACCTGCTGCCGAGAAGATGGTTTACCCCGCCATGGGTGGCACCCCCACGGGCGAAGGGCAAGGCAGAGGGGTATTCCTGTGGGGAATCATGATCCTAGTAGTCTCGAGCCAAGCCACATGCCAGGCAGACGGGTTGAACCCCGGGAACCTGCAGAGGCAAAAACCCCTTACTGAATGTGAACAGTGCCTGAAGGTGGCATTTAAAGGACAAGCAACCGTAAAGACCGTAAAATACTGTGCTCAATTCGACTGCCAAGAGGGAAAACCAAAAGAACATTGTTCTTTTAATGGCACTCAATTCAAAGTTTGTGAATTGGAAAGGGGGGTGGTGTGTCACAACCTGATGGTAGACCCTAGAGAAAGCCTGTCCAAAAACACAGATAAAAACTCCTCCAGTCACTTTTTGCACAAACGTGAAATAAGGGAAATAACACCTATCTCGGTGTGTGACCAATACAACTGGATGGTCTAGACAGGAGGGAAAAAGAAATCCACTTTTTTGGCATACTATCAAGTCCATAAGCTGTGTTATGACAAAGATAAATTGGAAATCTGTACTATGGGAGGAAAAATGTATTAGATGGGAAAGAATCTGAATCATGACGCAAAATCTTTTATAGGCAATGAACCCATAGTACTAGACCTCCTCAGAAATGATGACAAAAGAATCTGTTTGCAGTTTAATGAAACCTTTTGTTTCTCAAAGAATGAGGAAGGGCTAACCCAAAAAGTAAGGTACAAATGCTGACCTAGGAGCTGAAGAGGCAAGAAGCAGAGGCAAGGAAAAGAAAAATGGAGCAAGAAAAGTTGAAGACTCTTAGTGAACATTATGAGCAATTAGAAAAACAATATGACTGGGGGCTACCAGCCCCAAACCAAAACCTATTCATAGACTTGATGCAAGAGATCGCCATGGAGCTGGGACTTTCTAACTGCTGGATCTGTGGGGGCTTGAAATCAGCCAAAAGGTGGCCTTGCAAAGGTGAGAGCTTAACCCCAGAACAACTTCTAAAGTGGGATAACACTCAAATCTCAAAGGCTATGCAGAGGCCTGAGGGATAGATACTAGATTAGAGAGTCATTGAGACTGTTTGTATCAGCAGGGAAGGGAGGGAATACACGGAGCTGGTGGAATACAACCCCTGTATATCAATCCTGGTGATAAATTCAAATGATAAATCTAAGACTTGGCAGCCTGAACCCCCTGCAGGGTTCTAGAGCCAAGAAAAAAAAAAGGATAGTTGTGAATAGTTTGATTCTATTGGACTCTGCTAGTATAAAAGTTCCGGGGCTAACCCTTACCAGCCCCTGGAAGGTCTGCGAGAGTACTAGAAAGATCCTGAGAAAGTTTCCCGGTGGAAAGCTCCTGATGGCATCTATTGGATCTGTGGTAAGAAAGCTTATAGCGAATTACCCCGAAAATGGAAAGGCTCATGTACACTGGGGATGATTAGGCCCTCCTTCTTTACACTGCCTCGATCAGAAAGTAATCTGTTAGGAGCCCATCTGTTCGAAACTCTAGAAAGACACAAGAGGGATTTGAAGAAAGAATTGCCTCTAGCTAGTGGTAGCCAGAAATGGGGGGAGGAGGATTGGCCCCCTGAGCGGATCATAGAATACTATGGCCCAGCCACATGGGCAAATGATGGGAGCTGGGGATACAGGACCCCCATCTACCTCCTAAACAGGTTGATAAGACTGCAGGCAGTGGTAGAAATTGTTTCAAATCATACTTCAGAGGCCCTGGAATTGTTAGCCAAACAGCACTCCCAAATGAGAGCCTTTGTATATCAAAACAAATTGGCTTTGGACTATTTGCTAGCTGAAGAAGGGGGGGTCTGTGGGAAATTCAATGAATCAAAATGTTGCATAGAAATTGATGACTATGGAAAAACTATCAGAGGATTGGCAGCCAAGATAAAAAAGTAGCCCACATACCAGTTCAAAAATAGAACTCAATTCTCCAGGCCTCATGGTGGGATCAGCTGTTTGGACAAGGGGCCTAGTGGAAGAAAGTTGTATTTTTCATTTTATGTTCTGTGGCAGGAATAATGTTCCTACCTTGTTTAATTCCATGTTTAATAAGATTGATTCATTCAGTCGTTCAAGAGATGCAGATAGCAGCTATGCCAAATGACCCGAAACTAGCTGGAGGAAAAGCTAGCCAGGTTTCCAAGATCATAAAATTAGAGGAGAAAAGTCGGGCTGCTGAAGCATTGGAAAAATTTGAAGAAAAATTAAAAGAGGAAAATATCGCATACCAGAAGTATTGTGAAAAAATACAAGAAACTTCTGATGAATTCGATGAGGATTGGTATTAGAATAAAGTTTATTGGTGGTGGAAAAGGGGAAAATAAAATTAAATACAAGCACGAATTTAATAGATTAATAAAAAAAAAAAAGGTGGGGGATTGTAATAGATGTGATTATAAATTCGTGCAATTAAAACATAGAAGGAAGTTATAGTAGATGATAGAATGTATATTTTCTATAACCCTGTGAGTATAAAAACTAACCTTAATTCCCGGACTGGGACAGGCGTTCACCAAATGCCGGGACATGCTTTGTATACAAACTAACATCTCGATTTACACCAGAAAGGAGGGTGGCTTGCCAGGATGTAGCTCCTTGAGCTAATCAGATCTTGGGCACCCGGACCATCAACCCACCATCAACACATTGATACCCATTTCGAGGGTGGACCCTGAATTTGACGACATCATCATCTCAAAAGAGGATTCCTGGAAAATCCTTTCAGACGTGGCCCAGCACTGGGAAATCTGTTCAGGGTTCATCATCAAGTGAAAGACTGGGTTTGAATCTGAAAAACACAATACCTCTGCTGCCAGGAGGCACAAAATACAGTATAAGAACCCGGACTCAACTACCAGCAAAGGGTGGAACAGTGAGAGATAGCAACCCTGCTGTCGGTCGGCTGTTTCACCCAACATTCGAATGTTGTTCCCTGTGGCTGTCCCAGATAGATTTAAAATGGAAAAATAAAATTTATTCTTTATATCTGATTGGCTAGTTGATCATTTATAACATATGTAAAAGTGAACAAAGTCCAGGAAAAGCTCTTGCTTTCCAGCTTTCGTAGAGAGAAGTTCTCTCCCATTCCTGGCATGGTGTTGGCCAGGCAGGGGAAGGGAGCCTGCAGGGCCCGGCTGAGATCACACGGCCATCCGCAGACCAGGGCGAGATACTAACTCTTCTACTCACAGATGGAACTGGCAAATATCAGTCCTCCCCTGAGTAAGAGAAAAGGAAAGGATGAAGACACAGAGAAACAACATGAAGACACCAAGGTCAGTAAAGAAGGAGTCAATTGCTTCTTTTAGATAAGATAAAAATGCTTATTTGTAAAATACATGTGATATCATGACACGTAGTGGAAATTATGAGGCAACATTGTGTCCCTTCAGTTTCATGGTACTGATAGATGCTGTGTGAGTTTTTAAATTTATAATCCTGATTTTGATGTTTCCAGGTACTGCCATAGATTACTGATGTGTTGATTTGCCCCTGCAATGGTATTTAACAGCACAGACAGTCTTGTTTGAGATAGTGTTTAAGTGTGGACAGCACTGATACCAACTTGCACGTCCAGGGACAAAACTATTAATCTATGAAGCCTGACAAATTATCAAATTCTATCATGGTGTCCACAGAAGCTTAGCTTGCAATACTGAAAACTGTGATCTTTTTGATGATTACATACTGAAGTTCAAGATGAAGCACTTGACCAATATGTATCTGTGCATCCAGGAGAGTTCAAAACCAGCTTAAAAATATTGCTCTTATTCTAATGCAAAAACAACCAACCAACCAACCCAACTCCCCCATAAAATATCAAATACTACTTAGAGAATTATTCATTTTTTCTTGTTCTTCACAGATCTCCTTTCAGTAATATGTCCAATTTTCAAATGAAAAGAGATAATTATGTTTTTAACAGCTTAATTTTCATGCTTAAATGTTGCATTCTACTGTGTTTGAAAACATTCTCAGAATCCAAATTTATATCTTTGGATTATTATAAGATGCTCTTGAAATTCTCCCTTGTACACTATGTCATTTTAGGCTATGACCAGCATAAATCAATCAGATGAAAACTGTGTTGTGACTAAGCAGAAAAAGTCAGTCTTATCAAATTATTTGCACTGAAATAGTAGCCCACAAATATTGTAGAAAAAAGAAAAACAAATGTGAGCAAGCATGTGAGCAAGCTGATTAGTATTTGCTAGTTAGCCTGTTTCCAAGTATATTATTGTCAAGGCAGCCTTTACCATTCCTGACATCACTCCAAGTATAATGTCCCTGCTACCCCGAACAGTTCTTGATCCCATGGCACTTTGGAGATCAGCAGGGGATGATCACTGTGCTTTCATGTGCTAACACCAGTGTCCAGGAAAAATCCTAGCTCAGATGTTTTCCAGTACCCTCTAGTCCTAATGGATATCCTGCAGTGCCATGAAGTATTTCAGCACAAGAAAAACTGATTTGCTCATATTCACAGATATTACACCTGTTCATTTCTAATGGTGTTGAAAATTTGAGAGGATATAAAATCCCAGATACTAAACTGGCTTGAGAATGGAAGTGATATCTTGGAAAATGACTGAAAACATGGAAAAATTCCAGTCTGATCACGCTAATTTCAGGTAAAGAAAGCACTTCATTTTGAATACGAAAAGACCTTTAAATCTCTCCAAGAAAGAAACAGTTGAATAGAATACACTCAAATGAGGAAAAAACAGACATTTCTAACAATGGGGGAATTAGCAGCAATCAGAATACGTGAAAGTGAGGGATTTAGTGGATGTCTTAAATTTTTCACAGTAAGACTGAGCATTTTTCTCATCAATAGCACTGATGGAGCATCTGGTTGAATTATAACAGTCTGTGAAATGCATGAAGTCACAGAATAAAATAAAGATTTGTTTTTAAGCTATAGGGCTTTGTTTACCTGCAGATTTCCTAGTGGCTGAATTGTGGGAAACAAAAGAGGAAATAAAATTAAATGAACCAAATGTTTACTGAGTAAGATGAATAAAATAAATTGGTCCTAGCACAGTACTTAAAGAACTGTTAAAAACAGTGAATAAAACAAATGGACAAATTTTATTCTCAGATGCCTAACTATTCAGATATACCAGTGTAAACATGTCTGTGTGAACAGATATATTTACAGCCCTACAAATAAAAGCATTACCCGCAAGGCCACTGAATTAGGAACAACTATTTTAACACAAAGAAGGAAAGAACTGCAGCAAAAAAAGCACAAAAGCAAAGAGATAGACCTAAGTAATTCTAGCTCTTTGGTGGTGTGAAAATGCAACTTGTGAAGCAAAAAATACCTTAATTCTCCATTTCTTTTTTTTCATAGGAAATTATTGCTTGTTTTCATAACTAGTGTTTGACTATCTTTCTGAACATGCTACTTGTCAGCAGGAAACACTTATGACTTAGATCTGGGCAGCAGGGTTACTTGTCCAGCCCTGTGCCCAAATGACTGAACCTGTTATCAGTGTGGTACTACTGTGGCCATCAATGTCAAAAGACCCTTGCCAGTGCTGTTTAGGGAGCAGGAGGCAAAGGGAGCTTTGGAAAAGGACAATCCTTTCCTTTATTTCTTCTCTATTGTGAGAAATGGATTTGTAGAGGATTCTCAAAGCCTGACTGAAAGCTCACATAGTCTTGTACATCTGTATGCAAACTCTGAGATAAGATGAGCTGACTTAGAAAGGCCATGGAATAGAGAAGACATTGTTGAGAAAGAAATTGAACTGGAAATAAGTTTCAAATGTTGGCCTTGCAAACAGACCAGATATTTTGGAGAATTAGAACTGAAAGATGCATTGTAGCAAGGTCATGTGGTGTAAAATGATGAGTGATTGGTGCTAGAAGTATTATCAGCACTGTGTGGCAAAAGCTAATAGGCTGAAAAAACATTTATAAGGTATTGTAACAAAGAAATAGGCTGGCTTCAGATAGAATGGCTCTGAGTTTTACAACTCTTGTGTCTCACCCTTCTATGAAATTGATAATGGAATAAAATCTTTAAAACCACCTCTCAGTTGCCCCATCTCTGTAGAGCTGGGTTTTTCCAACACTCCATCAAAAAAGGCTCACTCTTACCAGAGGAGTCCCACCCTTCTCAGAGAGTGCAGACAGCCGCTGCCCAGCTTGTCATGTTTCCAAGCTCTATGCCTTACCCAGGCCAATCAGCTGTCATCATCACTGCTGCTGGAGTCACAAGCTACCAGGGAAGAAGAAAGCCTCTCCTAAGATAAGATTTTTTTCGAAACTGAAGACAAGACTATTTTCTAATTATTTTGGAAGTAATAGTCTGCAAAAATTTATTATAGGATCACCTTATGCATTGCCAGGATAACAAAGGGAGATAAGGATAACAAAATTAAGGGAGACCCCAGTCCAGGAATCACTTAGAAATTCAGCACAAAATATACATTCAGAACCATTACTTGTACAGCTCTAATCTTGGCCTGCTTCAGTGCATTTGAACTATTCATTTGCTTGTCAGCAGATGCCAATTAAAACGTGGTCTTCAGATCATCTATCTTGATCCCTCCTTGAGAGCATCCAGCTTAAAGCTACCCATACTAAATACTGTGCCATTCACTGAAACAATCATTTTATAAAGGCTCAATTTAGAGAAAACAAATGACCCATGGGTCAACACCCCCAAAGGAAACCTTCTTAATCTAAATACATTTTTGAGAAAATATCAGGTTCTATCCTTTATAGATCAACAAGTTTATTATCACCTTCCTTATCACACCAACAGAATGGGAAGGTCCCACAGCACGGCTGCAGCCACGGCTTCCACACCACGTTGGACACAGAGAGCTGCTCTGGGACTGGAGTCAGTGTCCTGCGATGCTCCTCTATGGCTCTGCCAATGCTCCTTATGACAGTGTCAAAGAGGGGCTCTGTGTCAGCTGAGAGAGGTCTGGCTTCAGAAGGGTCTTGTGAGAGCTCAAACAGCAATGGAGGCTCATGATGGGTCACTCCTTCCCCAAAGCATGGGCAAAATCCTCTGTCATAACAAGCCCCAGCTCCAGGAGGACTGAAGATGGGAGTCACATAATGGGCCTTCCAAACAGCTCCAGCTGGCAGGAAAGAAAAAAATCACAGAAGGCTGGTTATAACACTGTCAGTTATCACAAGGAAGAGTGAATGTTTTTCTAGAGTTCATTTCTGGGTGCACTTCAGCTCTACACTTAATGTAGTACTGTAATTTTTCCTGGTGCTGTACAATAACAGACAATGTTAGTAAATTCTTGCCTTACACCTGGAACTACTTGGAAAGATGCAATCCCAGGAAAAAAAATGTGTTAGAACAATGTGCCTTCCTGTAGACTGAACATAATTCCTCAGGAAAGAAGCTCTGTACTCACTGTCCTTCTGGTGCCAGCGCACAGCGTGCAGGTGAACGCCGCAGTAATGGAACAGGAACTCGTGCTCTGAGCGTGCCACCACGCCCCGCAGCAACGGCAGCAGGTCCCGGCCATCGATCACCCTGGCATGAGAAACAGACCACAGGGCTGGGGTCAGCTGGGCAGCACTGTGCTGCTTCTCACAGCCAGCTCTGGACAAGAGAGAGGATTGCAGAAGATGGCAGCTAGGGGCTGAATCTCAAAGGTAGAGAAGACATGACTGAGCTTATAGGCATTGATGTGTCTAGAAAAGCCGCAAGACTGAAAGAGAAAGCATCAAACACTTAGAAGGTATTTCCAAGCTAGATTTCCCATTGTTTTGGGAGAGGAGTAATAAAGATTTTTTTTGTTTGTACCTGTCCTGAGGCACTGCTCCTCCAGCCAAGTGAACTACTGTTGGATAAATATCCATAAGGCTTGTAGGTTCCTCAATAATTGTGCCTGCAGGCAACACTCCTGGCCATCTAAATATCCCTGGGACCCGGATTCCTCCTTCCCAGCCTCCCATAGCTTTTCCACCTTTCATTAAATAAAAAGAAAAATTTAAAAATAAGTTTGATTTAAAATACAGAGAATTTTTGCACAAACTTTATTTTTTTATCATGCTCCCTTGATGAGCCTTCTTCACACCTTTGTTTTTGCTGCTGAGCTCCTACTGAGAATTAGCGAAAGTGTGTTCAGTAGACCAGACCCTGAAAATCTGAGAATTTATGCTTATAAAGGACACTTGCCCAGGTTAGAATTTACTACATTGTTACATGCCTAATTAGAACGAGACATATTTGCTTCTCGGTAATAAACCAGTGTTACTTCTTGTGTGTATAATCTTATTTAAGCCTTAGGGGTGTCCTAAGTTTTCTACTGGTTGTTGCTGGGTTGTCACTGTCCCTGACAGCTCTTACCTTTGTATATTCCATTCCAGCCACCCAGCTGCCTTTTGTCTTCTTGTCTTTCCAGCCATCCACCATGATCAGAGGCAAAGTAAACTAGTGTAGTATCTTTCAAGCCTTCCTTGTCAATAGCATCTAGAACCTGGCCTGTAAACACAAGAATATGGGTATATTAAAAAGAAAAAATATACTACATAAAATTTAACCTCTGGCTTGTAAACATTTACCAGTAAGGCCGCTCATTGTTTAATATTTTTTTAAGACTGAGGTTTGTAGTTATGATTTCATTGTCTCTACAAACACAGAAAATTTGTAAAGTGTTGTATCCACTTTTTTATTGGTATTTTAACAAGGAGTGCAAGACCCACAGTCACAGACAAGAAGCCTGTATTGTCAAGGGCAAAAACTACCATGAACTGTAAAAACATGGAAAAAAATTATGATCTAAGGCCCCAAAAAGTTAGATTCTCCATCAGTGATGGCCATCATAAAAAATATGGAAAAAACATAAGGTTACTCTTGTCTTATATTTTCTAGACCACAGTTAGGGTTTGCATTGCATTACCGCATGGATATAATATGCATTAATAACAAAGTTCCTTTAAATTTTAAAATCGTTCTTGAGCTGTTTCTGACATTCTTAATTATATTTGCAGTGTGTAAATGTTTCACAGGTTTGAAAACAAATTCTTCCTGTATGTGTACCTGACTTTTCTCTCTTTTGCAAATGTGGGTCCTTTTTGTCCATCATGACTGAATGATAAATATTTCTCCTTCCTCTTCAGAAAAACAGGCTGAAAAATAACATGAATCTTGTTGTGGGGGGAGACTAGTTAACATTGACGAACATCTGGATTTATGATTATGGCTGAAAAATATTCAATACTCTGCTTAATGCAGCAGCCACAAATAGTTAGCCTGCTCTTTTCCATCTGGAATTAATTTGTTTATTGATTTTATCACCTTCTGAAGTGTCTTATTTAGAAAAAACCATTAGAGGCTGAAATGACCTGGTCTTTACTAATCATAGAAAACCAAATAATTCTCACATATTCAGTAAGAAGAACATGAGAGCTCCTTGACAGGAGCTAAGGGGACATAGTTAAAACTGGTAAACACTTCACCAAAAAAAAAAAAAAAAAGAAGTGAACATTTGGTCCAAGACTGGAGAAGGTAAAAAGCCAACAATATAAATCAACAGTGTTCACACAAGATTGACAGATGTTCATGAAAAGCTTAGGATTTTTTTGTACATGCTTTTAATTATCTTTCTTGTTCTTTTAATAAAACCTTTTTATTTAGACCTAGGTATTAGATAGTTTGGGACATTTTTATATGCTATATTGACTTACCCACCATCCAGTCCATCTCCTCTACATTGTCTCCGTATAAACCATGTCTGCTCTTCCCAAGAAACTTCTCCGTGGTGAGGAGAGGGGTGTGGGAATGCAAAAAGGAAACAAAGAGGAGGAATGGCTTGTGCTTATTTCTACAAAACAGAAATCAACACTGTGTTATTAGGGAGGAAGGTTCTCAATGCAGATAAGTTGCAATGAAAAATGGTATTATTTCTATACAGATATTTCAACAATCCTTTCAGAAAAAACTTACTTTGTAAGACATTATAACCCAGTGATTAGGATCTGTCTGATAAAATAATGTTTGCTCTTTATAAAATTTTCCTTTTTTCTACCCAGAATCATAGATAGAAAATTTCCAGATTGAAGATCCACTTTCTGCTACTGCAAAGCACCACCATGCTATTTAAGTGAGGGCAGCAGGTTCATCTCCTGCCAGCTGTTGCCCACTTTTCAGTCCATATGATAAGGCTACATCACAGCTCTTCTTCTCCTTCCCTGGCCCACACACACATTTCTGACATCACCTGCTATTTCCTAAAGCTGCAATGCTGGTCTCATTCATAGGTATACATATTTTTAAATATAGCCTAGAAATATTCAATACAACCCATGGAAATTGGGAAGTATTATCACTAGCTTTAGTGAAGCTAGGAAAAAGGGGCATCCTTAAGCAGCAGCTTTTTTTTCTTTTTAATTACATGATGTAACTATTGATATTATTTAAGATTAATAAAAATAACAGTACTTGTAATCCTATATAATATTGTAAAAATTATAAAAACTTATGAAGACATAAAACAGGAAAGTGCTGTTTGCAAGTTGCAAAATGTGTAAGAACAGAAAATTTGAGGTCAAAGGAAGTCCACTTCACCTTTCAATAAATGAAATGGACTCTCTCAAGATAAGGGACGTAGTTCTGTCTGTCACCATTGGCTGCTCAGTAATTCCATGGTTTCTCATCATAATGCAGTTCCAGTACTGTACAAATCCATAACTTGAGAACCAGGATATGAAGAACAGGAGGCTAAACCCAGCAAGGCAGGTCAGTGTTTTCCAGTGTACTGAAATCAAGCCAGTCAGTCTTCCAAGGACAGCAGTGAGTGTAATGAGGCCAATCACTTGAGTGTAAAGCCAGAGTTTCCTTCTAAAGGCTCTGTCCATCTCTGGTGTTTCTGTTGGCTGACAGTCACTTATTAGTGTAAAAGGCATCCCATAGAAATAGTCAAATCCATGTTTTAAAGGGTGATGGCAGTGGTCATTGCGGGACTCACAGTTAACACCTAGATGCCACTTCCCTGAAAATAAAGGTTGTTAAAATATAAAGAGATAATATTTTAAAATAATGGACTTTTCCTTACATAAAACATTTCTTAAAAAGTGGTTGGTTGTTTTCTGCTTGTGATAACTTCTTCATCCTACACAGAAATATACCAACTATGTAGTTATATAATAGGGTTGATTAAAGTAAACCTCCACAATTTGTAAGTTTTCAACACATTTATTGGTGCTCTGTATATATATTTGTGCCCTGTAGCTTTGATCAAACATTAAAAAAAAAAAAAAAGCATATAAAGGCAACGAGAAATTGAGACAAATTCCAAACTGAGTAAAAATGTATGGCCTTCCTGGTGACTTGTCAAGTAGCAAATAGCAGGAAGCTGTCCTTTTGTAAGCATAGGGCAAAACAAGCTTGTTTTCTTGTCCCTTTACCTTCATAGTGCTATGCAGACTTGGTCCTGGGAAGTCTTGATGTCAGGACTATGGCAACATTCAGTACCAGATTGATAAGGAGAGATATGGATAGAGTAGTCAAACCGGCAGCCCATGTAACTATTTGCCAGACAAACTACTGGATCCAGAAAAACTTGAGCTCAGGGGATCAGGGTTTCTCATGAAGCTGTACATTTCTAAGTAACTTTGATGATAATTTTATTTCCATATACTGAATGAGAATAAAAGATTTGGTTTTTATATATTTGTGCCATTTATTTGTATTTAATCAAATTTTAGAAAGTTAAAGCCTACTTCTTTTAAATACTGAAGTTTTCATTTATCAGAAAGAACATCTCTTGACAATTTGCAACACAGTTTGCTCTTCATTATGAATGTACCAACTACTATAATGAATGACACATCAAAACCATGTTTTTACTTGCCCTCCAGTCTATTCAAACAGACTGATTGGGCACTTACATGGTGACAGAGCAAGCTGTCTCATTTGGTTCAAACGCTGAGGTTTAAGTATGTCTGAGTTGACTGGACAAAATCTACCACTCATCCGAGGTTTAATTGCATTTATGCAGATCTTGGATGTCAGATGAAAACGGACATCAGGAATTTTACTTAAAAACTACTTTGAAATTAATTCTTATTGTAGAGAGAGGAACTGTGCACTTCCAGGGTGGTGTTATTTTCAAGAATGGTTCAGTATGTTATCAGTATGCATAACAGCAGCCAACCTTGAGTGGGTTTCAATAGAATTGCAGTGCATTACAACAGGAGCAGAGAAACTGCCCCAGAGGAGAAAAATTGCTGCTTCTCAGCTATAAATGAAAAGAAAGAATGGAAGTTCTAGCATATGTGGATGAATCGTTTTCAGCTAAAATCTCTACTCAGTTTACCTCCTGACATATTTAGAGCCAGCTGTAGAATGAAACAGGTTTGTAATCAATATGTAGATGCGTTGGTCATAAATACAGGTGCAACTAAAGTATTCTTGCAATTCAGATGCACTCCAACACCTAAATCTCCAGCTGAGGTCGATAAAGGTTTCTGACATGCTAGAAAAGAATCAAATCTCCAGAAACTAAACTAAGTGATTAATTAAGATAAATTAATCTCTGAGGGCATTAGTTATACAGCATTGGTTTTCTGACTACAAAGAACCATCCTTCAAAGCATTTCCCAAAAAATAATCTCATTATCACTTCAAACTGCATGTTATTAATAGGATTTAACTTTGCAATTAAACTGGTTGTGCTCAGGGCAAAACAATCACAAACAATTCAGGTGAGACTACTTAGTGCTCATTCAGCTGTGGTGACATGGGTAGATGTAACATTTTTTGCTTCATGACTTGAATGTAAAATTCTTGTGGTATTTTGTGTGTCACTTATCATTGGTGTTTTCCATCATGCTCCATGGTGCAATTAAGGGTCTGTCATGGCAGTTAATCTAGCTGATGCTTTTGGCATCTGTAGTGTGATTTTACCTGAGGTGCCCACAGGGAAAATGCCTCCCTATTTTGCTTCTGGGAGGCAAGCAGCACAGCCCTGCTGCAAGGCAATTCCCTGGGGAGGGTGGAGACAAATCTGATTGTTTTGCTAGTGATAACATGCTGAAACCAAGGAGAAGCGTGCATGGTCTGTTTTATGAGCTGATTAAAACAGCTAAAATAATATTGTTATAAAATTAACAAGAAATGGAGGTTCAGTAAAGTAGAATTTAAATTGCTTGGAACGTTTCTTTTAGTTTTGTCCTTTGTGGGGTTAAGATTTATTCTCTTGAATGAATACAAATCTATTTCTGCAGGAAGTTTTATTAATAAATTCAGTTGGTTTGTGCAGCTAATATTTTTATGTGCCAGATACAGATTTTGGATTTTGACATTTTACATGCTCAAATGAGGTAGGGCAATAGCTGAAAAATCAGCCAGGAATGTTTGTGCTTTATCAGCCTGTGGAACTATGTGACACATCTAAGGTAAATAATTATTTGAAACAAGATCATGACCAAAAGTTACAACTGTACTAAAAAAATAGCACTATAAAATATAAAATAAAATGAAATTCACATTGATGCTGAAGAAGGCAGTGTTTTTGGGCTGTACTGAAATCTTGGTGAACTACAGTGGCATGCTGTGACTGAAGAAAAAAATAATTGCTTTATTTCTGTTTCTGAAACGCCCAATCTTGTGACACTACTAACTGTCTCTAATGTTTTAAGTAGCAGCTGTTCTCTTTTGTGTTAATCTGCTCTGAACTGTGTAAAACATCATCATGCATATTTAAATGGCACTCACATTTTTACTTTTTTAAAATTAAATAGTGTTGGACTAAACATCTTATACCTGGTAAAATAATACTCAGGAATTAATAACATTTTCTGTTGTGTATTTTAACCACCACAGCTGTGCTTGAAAGTGGGTCAATGGTAAAATTGCCTTCTTTATCATATGCTTGTTCTTCTAAGAGAGGTACTCTTTGGTTAGAGTTTATTTTTACATATTATTCTTAATCAGGAAATAAAAATATTACAATATGAGCAGTTACTAACTAAAACAAATGGTTTGAGTGAGATGTGTAGGTGAAACACGTTCAATAACATCTTTAGGAGAGGAGTGCCCCCATACCTATCAGTCCTGTGCTGTAGCCTTGGTGCTGCAGTATTTTGGCAAAAGTGGTTTCATTTGGAGGAAGTCCTCCTGAGCCGGCATTCCAAAAAAGAACACGGTAATCGTTTACAGCATCCATCCCTAAAAATGCAATTTAAACCAATCAGGGCAAGTATAAAGGGTGGGGTACTTTTTATCCAAAACACTTTTCTGTTTCCTGATTTCATTGAAATGATAATGTTAAACATCTGTCCTAATGCTGTTTGTTTGGGGAAAATGAATCTAAGACCCTGGACAAGATTAAGGAAGAGTTAAGACTCACCATAGTGCCTTTTCTTTCTTCTTTGTATCCCGTATTGAGAGCTTTTTCCCTTTAACTTCATTTAATTTGGAATGACACTCCAAATACCATCTCCTATACATTTGGTTGTATAGGAGATTTTGTATGTCGCCGTGGCACCTGGGCTGTATGAAATGCACTTGCTTAATGTGAATGTGAGAGCAGGGAGAAACGCAAGGAGACTTCATCCCCCTATCAGTCTCAGATTCCAGCTCACTCATGGCTGCCAGGGAACTCAGGGTTTCCTTGCACAGTGGCATGGCTGGTATCTGATCTCTGAGTCCCACAGAGTAGCTATCTTCTCTTCACCTGCGGGTTTACACCCTACCATTTAGTATTTTATCCTGGCATAACCCCATCATACAGCACTATGTAAAGTTCAATGTCATTGTAGCATTGAACATCTCTGGCCCTGTTGTTACAGTGGGAAGGGGTGTGTACAAGCCCACGTGTGTTTTCAAGCTACCAGTCTCAGTGGGAGCTGTCATGATAAATGTAGGATGACATATCAGCTTCAGAATTCCTCAGGAATGAAGGCTCTGAAGATAATTTGCAATAGAACAAACATTTGAGGGTTGCTGTTAGAAACATGTAAAGCTATTTGTTTTTCATACTTCATCTCGGGGATGCAGTTTGACAGGATAGTGTTTTTTCTTCAAAAACACAACTGGGAAAAATAATATTGCTGTCAAACTGTTATCTCCTAGGACAGATTAATTTTGACAGATACGTAAAAAGCTTTCCTATGAATGACTTGTTCTGCACCTTGACTGGAGGGAATGGACACACACATCTGCACAGGCCTACTCTACTCCCAGCAGGGCTGAGCTGCTTCTGACGTCTGATGAGGAGACACCTATGACAGAAATTAATTTAACTAGTGCTTTGTAAGCGTGTTGTTACTATTCTTTATGTTTTGTGTAGTGACTTTTTTGAATGTAACAGTTTGCTCTAACTCCATTCTGGCTGTAATCTGTACAATGGAGCATCAAAATGTTACCAAAATTGTGCCTTTTGGGAGACCAAGATGTTCTGCAGAGCTGGTTGTGCTCTGCTTCCCTCCAGATTAGTTCACAAATACCCTACAAATACAGAAACCACCTCAGGGGTTTGGACAAAGGACCCCTCGTGTGTCTCAGTGAGGGATGGAGTGTCTGTGACTCCACTGTTTGCACACCCTCATTGTGTGACATTATTCTCTCCAGCAATAAAACAATGTTTAAAGGGTGCGTGGCTTTGTGAGGCAAACCTGATCGGAGGGGATATCTGCCAGTGAGGAAAGCTGCTCTGCTGGGGGTGCAAAGTGGAGCTGCAGCGATGTGTTGGGTCAGCTTCACTCCTTCCTTGGCCAGGCGATCAATGTTCGGGGTCCTAAAAATACAACCAATGCCACCAGACATCATCCAGAGAGTCTTTCATGGGAATAAGAAATTATATACTTATCTTTATTTTTGGAATTTTCTTCCATCTTCTTTGAAGATGGCCTGGAAATATTTTTGTAATTTTTCTAATTTTCTCAAGTGATGGGGAAATATTTCTCTTTTTCTTTTTTCATTAAAAATCAGTATCTAGAATAATTTCAAGACAACCTTTCCTTTTTTTTTTCCTATGTACTATGTATGAAGACTCTTGGAGAAATCATAGAATTGTAGAATGGTTTGGGCTGGGAGAAACCTTAGAGATCACAAACTTGCAACCTCCCTGCCATGGGCAGGAACACTTTCCACTAGATGAGGTTGCTCACAGCCTCAGCCAACCTGGCTTTGAATGCTTCCAAGGATGGGGCATCCACAGTTTCTCTGGGCAACATGTTCCAGTGGCTCACCACCCTCACAGGAAAGACCTTTCATTCCTCCAGAGCTGCCTTTTCTACAGTAGTTTCTTGAAGAGCCATGTATCAGCCTCAGTGTATCAGTGTAATGGTGATTAAGCTGCCACAGGGTGACATGCTTGACTAGACAAGATGCTAGATGACTTACAGTGCAGATAAGGAAGCTAACAAGGTACATCTCATGACATTTTTGTGAAGGGAAAAGGAGAAAAATGGAAAAAAATCCCATGTTTTCACACTGTAGTGGCATTCTGTCATAGCAACATGAATTAAACCACTTTTAAATTAAACAGTAAGCAGGTGAGAAGAGGTTGCAAGCAACTGGCAACCAACAAAAAAAAAACCAAACAAACAAAAAACCCAAACAACAACAACAACAACAAAACCCCAACAACAACAACAACAAAAAAACAACCCCCAAAAAAACTTGCTTAGCACACTAGATACAGACTAGTTAAAGACAATCTTGCATTTCAGAGTACAATATACTCCTCTTCCAATTCAAGGTGTGCCTATTTCTATTTTAAATTAGATTGAGTTTCAATTTTACAAGTTTGATTTGCAATTATCCGTTCAATGGTGTTCACAAGTAGGCAAAACCTTCAGTAGGATTTTGAAAGATCCTGGCTGTTTTGTTGCTTTGTAGTCATACTGTTATGAATTCCTCCCTCAAAGACACTGCCAGGAAATAACATCTGCAACAAGGTTTCTTGTTCTCCACAGGCCTTCGCCAGAGGTGCAGTCCAGGGTAACTTGGCAAAGCAGTTGGTGTAGTTCCACCCTTCAGCACAATTGCCTTCTCAGTTAGCTGATAAACATTCCTCCTCAAAGGGGCACTAGGTCTGCTTCCCAAACTGCTATTTCGAAATCCTGCCATCCTTTGCACTGCAGACAACCAGTTGCTATGAGAGCCCAGATAACTAGTCACCCTGCTAGTACACCGCGAATGCGTGAAAAGAAAACCCATGCCTTGGGGATGATGCTGTGCAGGCCTGGCTTTGCAGGACCCTATCAGCTATCTAGGATCACCAGCTGCCTGTGAGGAACATGCTGAATGAAAGCTTTCAGGGTAAGATTGCAAGAACATTGCTGAATGAGGAGAGGGATTCTAGCAAATTTGGTTTTGTTCAAACACGTTACAAGCCAGCAGGCAATACTACGGCACAATTTTCAAAGAGAAGGCAAATTCTATGCCCTTGATGCTGAAAAGAGAAATATTTCCAGGTAACATTGTTCATTGCAGTCATTTAACTATATTTTGATTTGAGACTGGGAAAGAATGGTAACATAGAATTAAAATGAGGTAATGAGGCCTGTGTGTTAAAAGAGGGGACAATATTTCTATCTTTGGGTATAGCTGTTTTTCAAGTGTTAGGCAATTAAAGAATACACAAGTCCAGTTTTCATATTCCCATAGTAAAGCAGTGCCACACAGCAAAGCTGGCCCTGGGAATGCCTTCCAGGCTATGAGATAATCCTGGGCAGAGGATTTCAGGTTTACATTAAATATCACACCAGCTCTGTACACCCTTAAAGTCCATTTTCTTACCTGATGGTATCATTCCCATAGCAACCTACATCCCCTATGCCAAGATCATCAGCCAGAAACAGGACAAAGTTTGGCCGTGTGATGGTGGAAGGTTGTGTGAATGGTGCTTGTAGAAGCAGACCAAAAATCAGGAGTGTGACCAGGGGTGACCTGAAACACAGAAGAGGGAAAGAAGCCAGTGACCTGGTCATTCATCACTCCCCCTGCCTGTGGCCAGAGACCCTCCAACACGAGCTTGGCTGCAGACCAGGCCGCTCTGCCCAGATACAGAGGGTGTGCTGAGTGTTTATCTTTTACCCAAACTGATACAATAAGGAGGAAAATGTCAGAACCACAACTTTAAAATCTCTTTTCCTGATTGTTTCCAAGTTTCCTATGAGCAGTCTCACATGGGAATTTACATGTAGCAGATGGCACACAAGGGATTTTGTTTAATGGTTTTGGATGTTTATAGAGGGTTGTTCTGGGAAGCTGAGAATGGGATCAACTTCCTCTGACGTAATTTTTGCCTGGACAGGGATCTTTGGGTTGTGAAAGAGTTAAGAAAAACAAACAAAAATCATATTGTGAGATAAACAATGCTACTCTTTTATAAGACAGTATTAAAGTATTATTAAGCTTCACTCACTTTAGATCTAAGTATGACACAACAGTAATTCACAATTTTTTTTCTTACCAATGAGATGTTAGTTGCCAAATCATTTCTGCATTTGGAGTGTTCAAATCCTGCAAAACCATGAGTACTTTGTCATAGTTGCATCTTCCTAGTTGTAAATGTAATAAAAAATAAATTAAAAACTTACTGAAAGCCTGTTAATATTCTGTTTTACTTACTCCAGTACACCTCAGATCAGACCCTAAATTAAGTAGAGTAAAAATGTTATATTTATTGCTAGCCTTTCACTTATTAGAGGGATTTTTCTTTTTGTGTAAAGAAGTTTATCTCAAAATAGCAAAATAATTCTATTTTCTTACATGAATCATCTATATTAAAATACTTACTGTTCAAAAAGGAAAAAAAATGTGTTTTAAAAATCCATTCCTCAATATAATTTATTTTTGTACAATCATAGACAGTAACAGCACTGTGCTTTTTTAAATAATGTGCTGCCTTTCCTTTCAGGCATGTAAAAGAAGTATTTTTAGTTGTAAAAATTCTAGTCATCTTTTTCAGACAATTATAATTTCTTGGAAGAATCCATGACCTTTTTTTATTTAACTCTGAAAATGAAGAGGTTTCTCTGGGGCCTTTCCTTTCATTGTACGGACAACAAGATAAACTATTTGAAGACTTTGAAGCAGGGGCCAAGTGAGCTTTGTTCTAAACCTTCAAAATAGACTTCTTTGAAACTTATCCCATGCCTGGCTGAACTGTCTCAAGCATCTCAATTTTATGAATTATATTTGTTTCATATTTATTTTTGTTTTTCAGAAATGATGTACTGAGCAGTTTAGTTAATATTCATAGTTCTTGCATTTTATCCATCAACAGTACAAGCTTTGATGAGAAAAATTAAATTTCTGTGCTTAAAAATCTGGCATCCAAACACTTGCTTACAAGCACCAGAGCTGATGCAGCATTGCTATCTAGAGATACTCAGTTTTCTGCATGTGAGTTTGTGCCTTTGCTGCATCCTAAGTAGTTATAGGAGAAGTACAAGAGGACACCTCAGCCATCTCTAACATTTACATCCTGTGAGCCTCCAAAACAGTTGAAGTAAAAGGGATTTGGAAATAATCAGATTTAATTGTGCAGTTGGTTGTCACTAACTGTCTGTCTTTCAGAGTAGAGACACAGATTTAAAGCACAGCCTGGAGCTCAAGGCTGAGCTTCCCCAGAAGCTGCCTGCAAAATAGCAGGCAATATACAAAAAACAGCTACTGGTTTATTATAGTGACTGGTATTATCCCTCTCAAGCCATTTCCTCAGTGAAAGGTAATAGGAGTCCAGGCAGAGAAACTGCAAGCAAACAGTACCCTCTGCTATCTGAACTGAAATCGGCTTAAAGCAAAACTCTTTCCTCCCTCTCCCATAGTTAACCCCTTTCTCAAAGGAATTTAGTTTTTTTCCCTTTCTTCGTCTATTTTAATAATCCTGGGGGGAAGAGCTCGCATATCTTTCACATTTTATTAATGGTTTTCCTGTATTGGTTCAAAGTTTATAATTGGTCTTTACCTTTCCAAAAAAATACTTACAAGATACTAAAATCCCATAAGAGAAAATATTCAAGTTTTTAGTTTTACTCATATACACTCTTCTTGAAAACAGTATGCATTTGTGGCATCAGTTTGGCAACACTCAGTGAAAAGTCACACAGTTAATACCACTCAATTCAGTACTGTTCAGTCTGTGAAAATTCCTTTTAAAAATTACTGGTTTTTAGACTTGATATAGATAAAATAAAATCTAGACTTGTAAACACATAGAATCCAGCTCTCACTTTTGTACATAGTCTTGTATGAGAATAATGTTGTTTTAAAAGGAAAAGTATTTTAAAAATTTCCTTGAGATATTTTTATCTACAGAAGGAAAAAACAAAAAAAAATCCAAATAGCCATTAACATTTTCCTGTGAATTTCTCAACATAGTAAGGGAAGAATACAGTACCTGGTCAAGTTATGTTCAAAGCAGGCAGTTGATGATAGACTGGTGACTTATAACAATTCCAAATTTTTTCAGCACGAGGACTTGCTGCTACTACGCAGCGTTTCTGAAGGCAGTCCCAAAACATGCCCTGGCTGCATGTCCCACAGCTCACCGCAGGAAAAGAATGTTATGTCACAGCTTCCAAGCAGCTGGATGTTCTGGCTTGTCATGGAGTCTGAAGCTGCACCACTTCCCCCTGCTGTTGGCACAACCCTGACATTCATACAGGATGTGAGGGTCGGGCTGGGGGATGTCACAGATGCAGCTAAAATGCTTTCTGCCTAACCACCAGTCCCTCAAGGGAAAGGAATGATCTCCTTCAAGCCTGAGACACTCCCATGAAACGTACTATAAATAACAGTTCCCAATAAACCTCTCCTCACTTCCACCAAGGAAAAGAGAAAATCACTGTACTTACAGAGCAGCAGTTCTTTGTTGTAGAAATAGAAATTGAGCTAATTTCTTCACTTTATGGCAGCCCTGAGTACATGCTGCAGTGAGGTGGTTGTCTCTGCTGGGAGAAATAGTTCTAGGGTGGGGAGGAAATGCTGGTAAGAGGCTTGATTTTCTTTAGAAAATTAGTCATTCAGCTTCAGTTATGAGTGCTGCCTGTTTCATTGCTAAAAGGGACAAATTAATGTTACATGCTGGGTAATGCTTACTTTCTTCATTTTTTTTTCTTATGTGATTCCTCTTGTACTGAGTGGTTTGGGATAGCATGAGGCATGACCCAACAGCAATCTTGCTTTAATAACAGAGAGTTTCCTGCATTTTCGTATCTTATGAGAGAAGGGAGATGTTGTGGTGAGTTGGTGGTGTCAATTGCAATGCTCAGATTGGATTGGTAGTGGAGTACCTCTGAGGCCAGTTACAGCATCAAAGGTGATCCCTTCCCTGCTCCCTCCCACCACAGCATTAGCGTGCTAGAGTGGTTACAGCTGACATGCACAGAAGAAGTGATGTGTCTGGTTTTGCTTCTCTCAGTGTCTGCTTTCTGATTCCCACCTGCATTACAGAATCCCAATCTGTACCTCTCTAGTTCCCATTCCCCTCATGGAGCCTTTAGCACTCCAAGGATTCATTAAGGTCTACAGGATTTCTTATTGTCTGATGTCCCCTACTGCTGCATGTTTTCTAAAAAGAAACACCTACTGAGTTGCTTCTGAGTTTTTCTGTCCAGGTTGCAATCAATCCCTGCAGGGCCCTGCTGACTGAGAGAGACTTTTTTTGCAGCTGGGGCCATCTCCACAGCTCTTATATCCTTGTGTTTTTTCCAGGACTTCTTGCAAATTCTATAGAGCTTGTAACAGAGAACCACAAGCTATCACTGCTATGTTATTTACTAAATTTAGAATACAGAGGAAAATTGAATGCACGTCTGCAGTTACACAACAGGAACATGTCTTCCCTGTCTTTTACAACAGCCCTCTTCAAACACAGGGAGAGCCAGACAAGTTTGCTGCTCTAAGTAGAACTTCTTGAAGTCTGGCTGCTGGGAATTGCCACCGGGCACACCTATAATGTTATAAAGTTAAAGGAAGGAGGGGTTTGCTTGGTGCTCTAAAGGTTTTCACAGTGACAACTTGTGCCCATTTTGGTGTTTGATCATTGAAGAATGGAAAGGTGAACGCCCTCTCACTGGTGCTACTTAAAGATGACATTTTTAAAGGGTCTAGCAAAGCTAATTCTGTTCCCAACCAATGCACTGAATTTGCACTAGCTGGTTTTCTGTGGGGAAATCTTTAAAAAGTCTGTATTTTTTCAGAATGTGGAATGAATGTTGAATCTTGCAGTAGCCTTGAATACTCCTGTCTTTTCCCCTCATTTTCTTTACTGAGTACTGGAGGCAGTAACACTGTTAAAGTGTTGCTGTGACGCCGTGACGCTGGCAGTGACGCTGTTAAAGTGCTCCGACATCTGGGAGCTGGAGGCCCGAGGTAGCGGGGTTTGATGTAGGATATGATGATTAAGGGGCTCCCTCTAGCGACTACTAACTTCCACTCGTTTCAGAGTACAGCGGATCCATACCCGCCTTTCGAATAAAAGTCATTGCAACAATGATGATGTGATGTTATTTCTCGGAACTCTGATTTACACAAGGTTTTCAAGGCCTGGGTGCCCAGGAGCAATTGCAGAGCCTTACCTGTTGTTCTAGAGCACGCAATACATGTTTGCCACATCGGGAAAAGCCTGGTTCACGTATTCCAGGACTGCTCTGCTACTTGAGCCAAATTGCAGGAGATGGGGGTGAGTGGGACAGATGATTCAAAAATACTGTCCTGGTCTGGGGTAAAGCAGCAATTCAGATGCCCCAGTTCCTGTCTAAGGCTCGACTTATAGCTGGTAAGTAATGTAACTAATATACTTAGAGGGCTGTAATGCAATTAATTGTCCACATGGTTTCCAATAGGAGACATAATCCAGTGCCTTTTCCTCCTGCACCACAGAATTGGTTCAGATCACCTGGGTTTCACTACAAAAATTAACTGTTCACATCTAAGCGTGCCCTCCAGACTCTATGAACAATGGTGAAAGACAGACACATTGAGGACAGTCCAGCTGTCCTTTAATGCTATTCTAGGATGAGATGAAACATCCTTCGAAGGTTCCAGTCTATCTTTAATGCCTGTGCAGAGGGAATTTATATGGCTTTATATTCAAGCTAGATTGGAATTGGTTAAAGTGATACCAAACCATACTGTTAGTCATTCTAGCAAGAGATCAAACAAATAAATACTACCATAAAAATTATGAAAGCTATTTTTATTACAATATTTACAATAATGTTCTGAAAGGTGAGGGGTTTTTTTTAAGTTTAAGGAAAACCATCTGATATGAATGAAACAATCCTACTGTTTGAACAATGGAGATGACTTTAATTTCTAAAACCTGTATACTTCTTATTCTCTTGGGACTGAAGCTGTTAAAAGTGAAATATTTAGTTATATTTTCAACTGTAATGGAAAAAAGCATAACCTAAAATGCCAGAGGAGTAGAAAGTTGGAGGAGGATACATCCTTTATTGCATTCTTGCTCTGTATTTCTCAAGACATCAAACTTCAAGGCATAAAAAGGCAATGACACATTCATGTTACCATACATGATATCAAGGGGGTCCCAGAAAGCCCCATGTGAGTACTTTGAGAAACCTCACTGTTTTTTTCTGCAGTATTCATGAGGCCTCACCTCAAGTCCTGTGTTCAGTTTTGGGCCCCTCACGACAAGAAAAACATTGAGGTGTTGAACCATGCCAGAGGAGGGCAGCAATGCTGGTGGTGAATCTGGAGCAAAGTCCGATGAGGAGCAGCTAAAAAGCTTGGGATGTTTAGTTTGAAGAAAAGAAGGCTCAGGGAAGATTTTATTGCTCTTTACAACTACCTGACAGGAGGCTGTAACAAGTATAGCCCCTGGTCTTCTCCCAGGTATCAAACTAAATATCATAGAAAATGTTGAAAATATTTCAATTTGTGCCAGGGGAGGTTTAAATTAAATATTAGGAAAAAAATCTTTACCAGAGTTGTCAAGCATTGGAGCAGGCTGCCCAGGGAAATGGTTGGGTCACCACTCCTGGAGTTATTTAAAAGACATCTAAATAACACTTGGGGACATGGTTTAGTGGTGGATTTGGCAGGCTGGGTTAATGGTTAGATGATCTCAGAGGTGTTTTCCAGCCTAAACACTCATGTGATTCTATGTCTTAGTGAGAACGTGTGGGTTCCAATATAAACAAAATAATGAAAATAGTTACAGAGGAAAAGGTTTCTGGAATTTACATGGAACAGAGTTTTTTGGGAAACATTCTTCCTCTGATGTTTTACTATCCAAAGACAAGATAAATTTTGGAAGAAACAAAGTGCATCACAAATGCAACCTACTAAAGAAATTATGATTCCCAATGATAAAAAAAATATGTGTCTACTACCAGATATGACTTGTTTCTCATCCACATAGTGTAAACATTCTCTCTTAATTTCTTCTCTGTTAGCCACTGGTACCAATACAAGCATTTGAAGATTGAGAAATCTGTAAGTTTCCTTGAGATAAACATTTTTCTGAATTTTACTTTGGTTGAATGAATAAATTGTAGGAAAGGTTTTCATTGTAATGTTGAAAGATAAAGCAACTCATACCAAAAGTATCTTAACCCCTCACTCTCTGCAACTGAGAGAGGTTTCAAAATCACCACAAGCAAAGTGATAAGACAAACACAGGCAGGCACAGCAGAGTGAGGTTCACAGTAGTCAGCAGTAAACATCAAGCTTTCTTATTGCCATTACCATAAATTTGGGAAATATCAAACGGGATTTTGGCTTTTATCTGTATCATTGCTTTTGGGATTCAAGTAAGGCTGAGTTTCACCATTGCAACCTCTGTCCTCATGTGCACAGCTAAATTTTTCCTCTAGCTGTGAGGGACTGTCTTGTGCTTGCCCTGCAGGGCACGAGTGATGAGAGAGAGGAGACCTGAGGCACACATTTGATTCCTTTCCCAGGCTCAGTGCTCAACTCCAGATGCCCTACTTCTTCAACAAGTGCACTATCCACCAGGCTATTAGCTGTTATAAGGTCAGGACACCACTTCCTTCTATTGTGGGCCAGGTTTTGGAATGAAACTGGGTCATGGTCTGGGCTTTCATCATTAGGGGTGACTAGGCCCTGAATATCAAACAGGTTTCAGGTTGTGATAAGTACTGACTCCCTTCTGAGGGGAACAGAGGGCCCCATATGTCAACCAGACCCATCCCACAGAGAGGTCTGCTGCCTCCCTGGGGCTCAGATAGGGGATATTACTGAGAGACTTCCTGGGCTGATTCAGCCCTCTGATTACTACCCACTGCTGATACTCCAGGCTGGCAGTGATGAGATTGAAAAGAGGAGCATCAGGGCAATTAAAAGGGCACCAGGTCAAGTGGTTGATAGGGCAGGAGAACAGGTGGTGTTCTGTTCAGTCCCTTTGGTGGCAGAGAAAAACAATGAAAGGAATAAGAGAGCCCACATTATCAACAAGTGGCTCAAAGGTTGGTGTCATCAGCAGAATTTTGGGTTCTTTGATCATGGGACAACTTTTTTGGCACCTGGCCTGCTGGAACTGGATGGGCTCTATCTCCTCTGTTAAGGGCAGAAGGATTTTAGCTCATGAACTGGCAGAATTCATTGAGAGGGCTTTAAACTAGGTTTGAAGGGGGAAGGGGATGCAGCTGGGCTGCCTAGAAGCAGGCCCAAAGATGGCAAGCCTGAGCTAAGGGTGAAATCAGCAGCCCAGCTGAGGTGCATGTACACCAATGCATGCAGCATGGGTAACAAACAAGAAGAGCTGGAGGCCATGGTGCAACAACAAAGCTATGATGTAGTTGCCATTATAGAAATGTGGTGGGACAACACACATAGCTGGAGCACTGCATTGGATGGCTACAAGCTCTTCAGGAGGGAGAAGGGGTGGAGGGGTGGCTCTTTATATTAGAGAGGCTTTTGATGCCATGGAAATTGAAACTAATGGCTATAAAGTTGAATGCCTATGGGTAAGAATTAAGAGGAAGGCCAACAAGGCTGACATCCTACTGGGAGTCTGTTATCCGCCACCCAGCTAGGAAGAAGAGGTGTACAACCTATTCTATAAGCAGCTGAAGAATGTTTCAGGAACACCAGCTCTTGTTCTTGTAGGTGAGTTTAACCTACCAGACATCTGCTGGGAACTTAATACAGCAGAAAACAGGCAGTCTAGGAAGCTTTTAGAGTGAGTGGAGGACAACCTTTTTGTCACAGCTGGTGGGTGAGCCCACCAGTGGTAGGGCTATGTTAGACCTGTTGTTTGCAAATAAAGATGGGCTGGTGGGAGATGTGGTGGTTGGAGGCCACTTGGGGCACAGTGATCATGAAATTATAGAGTTCTTGATATTTGGTGAAGTTAGGATCAATAAAACTTTTACACTGGACTTCCAGAGGACAGACTTTGGCCTGTTTAGGGGATTTATTCAGAGAGTTCCTTGGGAAGCAGCCCTTAAAAACAAAGGAGTTCAGGAAAAGTAGGCATGCTTAAAACAGAGGGCACAGGAACAGACTGTTCTTGTGTGTCGAAAGATGGGTCAATGAGGCAAACATCCAGCCTGGATGGGCAACAAGGTTTTGAAGGAACTTGGGAATAAAAAGAGAATGTATTATCTTTGGAAGGAGGATCAGGTCTCTCAGGAAGTATATAAGGGGTTGCTAGGGCATGTAGGAAAGGTGGCTGTAGTCAGGTGGGGTTGATCTCTTTCTCCAGGCAGCAACTGGCAGAAAGAGGACACAGTCTTAAACTGCACCAAGGGAAATGTAGGTTGGATATTAGGAAAAAGTTTTTACAGAAAGTGTGATAAAGTACTGGAATGGCCTGCCCAGGGAGGTGGTGGAGTCACCATCCCCGAATGTGTTAGAAAAATATTGGATGTGCCACTAGGTGCCACTTCTAGTTGAGGTGTTAGGGCTGGGTTGGACTTGATCTTGAAGGTCTCTTCCCGCCCAGTGATTCCATGATTCTGTGATTCTGAGACATGCGATTTAGCTGCCCTAGGGTATATGTGTTGGCAGAACATTTGACACAAAGAAGATTTACCCATGGTGATTCAAAAGCCTACAAAATCTGCTACTGTTTAGGCTGCCTAAATAGCTCTGTGAAGTTAGGATGAATTGTGTACTGGGACTCAAATGACTTGCATTTCATCTGATTCATACTTTTGTGGCTTTCAGTACTTTGGTAAGATGTTCAGTTTTCACAGTGCTTGTGTACCTCTCTATCCAGGAGTTCACTAAAAGTATTTTTTGGATTAGCACGGCCAGTTTAGAGAGTGTGCAGATGAAATTCCTGATGGCCTGGGCAGAGGCAGTGAGTCTGCTCCCAGGGCAGCTTTTGCTGCTCGGTGAGTGAGTAGTGGAAGTTAGATCTGTGTCTGTGGGTTGAATAAATACATGACAGCTCAGCTGAGTTAAATGCTGCTGGTCTCAGTTTGACAGAAAAAAGGATTTTGCAACAGGATTAAGGAGAAAGTTCTGCCTTTCTAAAGCAGGTGCAAATACACAGAAGCAGAGGCAGAACTTACCACTGCCACTGCTGAGGATACCCCCAAGCTGTACTTGAGATCTGAATCTTTCTTGCTAAGCAGAAGAAAAGTCCCTATTCATCTGCAAAGTCAAGGTAACTCAGTATTATAACTATAACATGGCTGGGGGTTTTGATTTTGTCCAGAAGGAGAAAAAATAAATTAATAAAATTAATTTTTAAAAAAATGGAAAGAGAAAGAAAAGAAAGAGAAACTATTGCATCTGTGGAGTTGGGCAATATTTAAAAGTAATTGAGAGATTCAAATAAATTAATTTTCATGTATAAACTATTGTACAAATAGTTGAGAGTACTTGCATGCTTCCCCTCTTTACAAAACATCCTGGGTAATGTCAGCTGGTACAGCCTGTCTCTACAAGAGAGGTGTTCTATTCCTCTAAACATCTTGGTTTCCCTCCTCCAGGCTCACTCCAACAGGTCCTTATCCTTCCTGTGCTGGGGACCCCAGAGCTGGATGCAGCACTGCAGCTGGGGTCTCACCAGAGAAGAGGGGCAGAATCCCCTTCCTCACCCTGCTTCTTTTGATGCAGCCCAGGACAAGTTTGGCTTTCTGGGTTGCAAATGCACATTGATGGGTCAAGTCCAGCCTCTCATCCACCACCACTCCCAAGTCCTTTTCAGCCAGGCTGCTCTTGAGCTGTTTATCCCCTTAAATACCAAGTGACAAATCATGCCATGAAGACTATCCTCTTTCATTTGTTTTTATATGCAATTATCTGCTTATTCTAAATTTGGATAGCTACATTGTGAGGTGTTAACTTGAGTGTCTTTTAGTCACAGAGAAAAAAAAAAGGTAATTTTCAGTATGATTCACCTCAGCCATGAATCACTTACACAAGTAAAAGTCAAACTGGCACAGAAGTGCCTGTTTCTCCTCATGGGCTACCAGATATTTACCTCAAAACATGGAGGCCTCCTCCTGGCAGATGCTGATGTCTCCTTTAAGTCAGAAGAACCTTGTCCTGAGTGTTTAAAGAAGGTCAGCGTGATCTCCTATATTCATAACCATTAGGGTAAGAAAATTGAGCAGTAAGGCTCAATTTAGCCACAGGCACAGTTTAGCCACAACGATGTGTAGTGTTTCCATTCTGCCTGGCTCTTCTGCACGGAGCAGAAGTTTGTGCATCCCAAGGGATCAGTTTTAGTACAATTCCTTTGTGAAGAGAACTAATGAATATATATAAGCAATCACGATCTCCAAAGAAGCAAATATTTGAGCAGACTAAAACAACCTATCAGCTCTAAAGCTGTGAATTAGAGAGTAGGATCAAAGGGATGGGGTGTGCATTATTTCCAGTTTAACAGAAAAGAGGTTTTCAGCGAAATTGAAAAGTATATTAGAAACTAATGAAAATGGGAAAATAGCTATAGGCACTCAAGTAATGCCTTCAAAGAGGTAAGATATTTATGACAATACAAGGCCTTATTTTTCTTCTTGTGTCTGATATTAAATCAAGGTAAGGAAATGGATCTCTAGAAAACTCTCAAAGCATTGGCTTCTAAATTACAGAAAAAAAATTCTTTCCACCCTTGTTTTTCAACCTGGTTAGCAAGAAAAAACAAAACAAAGCCTTTGGCTTTTCAGAGGTTAGAGATGGATCCATTCATGGTGGGAAATTATGGATGAATAAATTATAATTTCACATACCAGGCTGAGCTTACATGTACATTGAGAGTATATAGGCTCAGGTATGTGAATAGAGGGAAGAGAGAATTAATAACAAGGTGGGCCTAATCCAATTAGAATAGTGACCAAAATTTAAAATGTTTGTGTGTGCTGGTGTGATTCTTAGGGTTGTCCCAGGCAGGACCAGGAGTTGGATTTTGATGATCCTTGTAAGCCCCTTCAAATTCAGGATATTCTATGATTCTTCATAGAACTAACTCATAATTAATCATAGAATCTGGCAGAAAAGCTTACTTCACTGGCACTGATGCTCCAGAAGCCTTTTGCTTCTTTTTCTCTTTTCCTTTCTGACTTTTTTTTTCTTTTTTTTTTTTTTTTTCTTTTTCTTGTCGTTTCCTTTTTCTCATTTTCCATTTGCAGTGTCAGCAGTGATCCACTGGGTTTAAAGGGGAGAGGAATTTTCATTAGCAGCTCGCTCTGCGCTGCGGTGGGAAGCGGCGGGAGCTGCGGCTCGGTGTGCGGGCACCGACTGCTGCCCTCCGGTGGGGACAGACCGTCCGCGCTTCGGTCTGTGCGACACTACAACTCGCTGGGCGGTGATGATGATGATGACGGTGTGAGGTTATCCAACAAAAACTAACGATGGAGACAGTAAAATTATCTGCTTTCCCCCCTCCCGCGCCCTTATTTTTTGGCATGTTCTGAGTATAGTTGTGATAAATGCAAGAGAGTACAGAGATAAATAAAGCTGGACAAAGGGATTCTGGCTAGAACAAGTAAGTAAGAAAGAAAATAAGTGATGGAAAAAGTAGCAGACTACATGCTTCTCCTGTTTCCACTGCTCATTGCATACACGGATGGTGGAAGATGTATTTCTGGCAGCATGAGAGGTAGGAAATTGTACCATCATCCTTTTACAAAGAATGTCAGACTCAACCTCATTTCTCATCAGCCTGCTCTGCTTGCTTGCATCAGCCCTGACTCACTTCCAGTGTAGCAGCCCAATAGAGCATCATCGGTATTAATCTACAAGTTGAGAACTGGCAATTTGGGCTGGTATTTGTGACTGATAGTGACTGATAATTGAATAGAGACCCATCATGAACTTCCTCTCAAAAAAATTACCAGTTGCGATTAAATGCCAGACTAACACAGGACTGAAAGGCTGCATGGAGCAGTGGGGGAAGACAGGTAGCAGCAACAGCATTACAGTCTTCTTACTGTTGTCTCATCTTCACTCATCCCTTCCACACAGCTACATCAAAGTTACCTCTCCCACTTGCCATCACATCAGATGTGCCCTTCACCCCATCCCCTCACTTTGCTGTTACTATCCCCTTCTTGGGTTGGTGGGGAGATGGAAAATCTACTCTTTGAAGGAGAAAAAAAAAAATCATCACTGTTTATTGCAAAACAGACTCATTTAGCTTTTAAAATCCCAGTCACCTTTGTGACTTTCCTGTTCTGAAGACAAACAAAGCTAGGTAAGAAATCCTGAGACAGCAGTTTGCCACCAGAGAGTGCTTATCTGCTGTTCTCTTTCCCCTTACTCTTCCCCCTTTAAAAATGCTAGGTCTGCTCTCCAGTGGTGCTAGGAATTATGAAGTGGCTGTTTCCAAGTTCCCCTAATGTCAAGACAAACACTTTATAAGCACAGGTAGAACTGTCACCAACTCTTCCATAGCTACATTAAGCAGTTTCTACAAGGTTTGTGGGGAGTGGAGCTTCCCTTTTTAATGGAGGCAATAGAAACAGGCCCCTGGATATCCTGTCTCCAACTTCCACCAAATGTTCCAATGCAAAGTTAAATGCTCATAGTGAAAATCGGCCAAAGTTTTCCTTGTAGCCTCAGTCCTACTACCTGTAGCAGCAGTTACTTTATATACCCTCATATCACCCTTCCCATTAAGATCCCTATCACATTCAATGCACACAATGTCCAGTACCCAAGCAATGACTTAAGAACTTTTCCTTAAGAACTTTTTCCAAAGCATACCTCTTGGCTGACTGCACTACTTCTAACTATGTTTGCCTCCAGATCAGAATTTATTTCCCCTGGGGCTTTTTCAGAATATTTGTTCCTGTAGTATTTCCACAGCAGACTTCTAGCAGAAATATACAGCCCTCCATGTATTCAAAGCCTGCTCCTGCTAATTTCAGTTGCAGCTGTGTTTCAGCACTTCTGCAAATGAGACCACAAGGGCATCAGTCAGTCAGACAGAGAATAAGGAACATTCACTCAGTGACCACCTGAAAAATCTTGTTTAAGGAACTCTACAGCAAAGGCTAGGGCAGTCTGGAAATTTTTAGACAAAACAGAGCTTTGTCAAAACCACAGTTTGTGGAGCCCAGCATGTTCTTCTTAAAATATTTCAGACTGAACAAAGTGTTATGAAACTGAAAATTATGTCTGGGGGGAACTCAGCTTAGATTTCCAAAAGGGCTGCTGGCTGCTGAGCCAGGGAAATTGAAAGTGGAAGTCTCCAGATTCAATGGAGCTCATCAAGACTCCTCCCTTGGTGAAGAAGCTTTGGAAAGCAAGTACCCTGAGCACAGCCAGGAAGGAGAACTCACATGTTGTGATACAGGACTTCTCACAGCCACTGCAATAACTGACATTCATCAGGTCTAGAGATAGGATCTGTAGATTGGCCAACAAAAGTTTTTGTAGAAATGGTTTTAAGTCAAAACTGAAACAACTCTAGCCTTAAAAGAAGAAGAAAAGAAAAATCAACATCTGTGGAAAGTAAACATGACTTTTCAGCCAGCTCTCACTAGCAGAAAGGGAATACAATTCTGATTTAAACAGAACACCGTAATTTCTCTTCTTTCATGTTCTGCCTCATTTACTACTTCCTTTCAACGTTTCTGAAATATATTTCTGGCCTTCAGCTTAAAACACTTTCCATCGATATCCCATTTTCCACAGGATGAAGTATCTTCCTTCTATCCACTGAGTGAACTGGGGAGGGGGGCAGGAAAATAAAAAGTCAAAGGAAACTTGCAAGAGAGTGAATGAAGGTTATTACTTGGCCACATGGTTTGATTCAATTTACACTCTTAGGTTTGAGGTCATGCAGTACCTGATGACTACTAGCAGCTTGCTGTGCTGAACAGGAACCTGCCCTGCTCAGTACATAAATGTTTGCTGATCCTGTTGAAGCACACACTGAGGAACCTGTGTTTCATTTGCACTCAGGAAATGAACACCCTTACTTCCTCAGCAGGACCTTTTCTGACCCATTGGTTTCAGTCGTTTCTCTGCCTCTTACATCTCCTGCTTTCTTATCAGAGAATTAGCCAGGGGAAAGGGGTCATTTAGGACACCTGCACTTCATCCTGCTCAAAGAAGGATCAACAATAAATTCAGATGATGCTGCTCAGGGATTTATCCAAAAAAAGTTGGAAATCTGTGAACAACCTGCTGCAGTGGCTGACTGCACTCCCCATGGTGTGACCCTTCACTCACATCCAGCTCAGATTTTGGCTAACACATGGCTCATGCTGTGTGTTATCCCCTGATGTATGCTAGGGTCAGTGCTGTTTGGCCAAAGCAAAGGCAACATATATGCTCCTCACAGTGGCCGGAAAGGGCTAAAGGTCCTTATGCAGCCATTGTCACCTGCAGCCTGCTCTACTGCAGCTATCATCTTTGCCTGTTACTTGTCTGGCAATCTCTTCAAACCTGCTGACTCCTGGAAATGGTGTAGACCAAATGTCCAAGCTGGAAGGCGTCAGCTTACCCAAACAGTTTTTAAAGTGGCTGCAGCAGCAGCTGGATTGCTGAGGCTTTCATGCTTCACAGTGTGACATCTGTGCCATGGCAGAGAAGGAAGAACAAGAACTCTCCCCAGCAGCTATGTTTTGCTCATAGGTGCATGAGCTATGAGTTGTGGGCTACGAATAAGAGCGCTTGTGAATTAGAAATTATGCAATCAAATCCCAGCTAGGGTGTCTCCTGTTCCTGCCATCCAGCTCAAAGTCTAATTTGTTTTCCCCATCACTGGGAAATGGGGATCTATGTAACCTGCAAACTCCATGAGAGTCTTTCTACATCAAACATTTAGCTTCCCTCTTCCCTGTATTTGCATCAACTTCCCTCCCACTACTGTTTGTACTGACCTTGAAAAACAAGCTTAGACCTCACTGATGTAATCCAGACACAAAACTGCTGAGAAAATTTTCCTCCTCTTTTTGAAAGTTCCATGGAGATAAAGTATGCTTAACATGAGAAAGCATAAAATATTCTTCAAAAGCATATACCCTGTGAGAGTCCAGAAGAAAGAGAGGAAGGAAGGAAGAAAACTCTTTTTAAAGCAAAGCAAAACCTTCATTACATACATTTCTTCTTTCAAAGCAAAATCTCTAGACCTTTCCAAAGAAAAAGTAGCCAAATTTTTAAAATAACTTCCAAAGAATGCTTTTTCCTAACCTCATCTTTAGAAGAGCAGAACTTTGAGGGCTAAAGATAACCCAAGACAATTCAACCTAAGACACAAACCAGAGATACAGAAACTGTCAGCTCCAGCAGTATAAGCTTGGCAAAACTATGGGACCTCGGAAATGAGTCTTACATTGGCAAATGCTGAGCAATTTGAGAAACAGTCTCATATGACTGTTTAGGTCAGAGAGTCACATAATGAATACACTAAGTATATTGGCAGGGTGTGTGACTGCACATTATATAAAAGAGATGAGATGCACTTACATTAAATACATTATATTCAAGGCAGATATATGTCTGTCAACTGCACATTATTAAAAAGGAAAGAATGATACAACTTCACACTTTCTGTTGAAATGTATTGGAAAGAAAATGTCCCTTATGTTTGGTACCCTGCTGCTTAACACCACATGAAAAAGAACCAGAGTACGCACACAGTTTTTTGCATTTGCAGAAACCTGTCTTAAATGCTAGATATCCCCGACAAAAATGTAAAATATTGTATGAACCACCTAGATACTAATTTTTACCCATCACACTTATTTAAATATCTCCCAAATGCAGAATGCTTCACTAACTCCCACTCACTGAAGTACATGTGTGATGGTGGTCTGGATGCACTTTGCTACCTTCTGTATCACCAGCTTGCTAGTAGAATGATCAGGGACGAACTGTTCTCATTTTCTTTAAGCTTTGATCAGAAAATGCTGATCTGTTAAAACTCAACTTTGTGCAGAAGCCGGTTAATTTTGAGAAGACAAGTTTAATCGTGAAGCCAGTAAAAAGCTTATCTGACAGCAACAAAATTGCCAGATTTGTCAGTAGAATTATCTGAACAGCCTGTCAATCTGCACTCTGCACACATGTAGGAGTTCTCATGGTTCACAGAAACATGGTTCATGTTTTTTGTGAAGAAACTTGAAATTCAGTTTTATCCTTCTAAGGAAGGGAATGCCTTTGAAAATTTTTCTTTCAGAAGACAGAAATTTTCCTCCAAGTTAAATCATGTGCCAGACCCTTTCCAAATGTCTGCACTTTGAACATTTGTCAGCAGCAAAAGGAAGAAATACAGCCAGGGAAATAGCTTAAGCTAAGCACACACAAGCCCACCAAAACCACTGGGGAAGCTTACACAATAAAAGTTAAATTTGCAACTTTAGCTACCAAGTCTCTGGGAAAGCAACAGTAACAACATAATTTTTCCTATAATCAGGCAATGCTAAAATCAACAAACTTCTGATGAGAGATTCGGGGCATCATTAAAGTACTTCAGTAATAGACATCTTGCTGCACACTAACAGTTGTTTTACCTACATGCAGCATTATACACCCTTGGTTAAATGAAGGGCTCCTGTGTAGGATTTAAAATGCCTTTTCGGCAAATTCAGCACATCAAAGTTTAATAATAATAATAATAATAATAATAATAATAATAATAATAATAATAGTAATGATGATTATGTAAAAAAAATAGCAGCCACAGCTTCAGCTCCACAACACATAAACAATTTTCTTTAAAAAAGGAGGACTTGCAGATATTTTGAAACTGTAGTTAAGCCTTATAAAAATCCCAGTGGAAAAATCTGTATCACACATATGCTTATTGTTGAAATGTCTTCTGAAGCCCAAAGAAGATGAAATCATTTTTTCATTAGTTTACCATCCTTTATAATTCTGAGATCCAAATCTCTTTTATTTATTACCTATAACCATGAGAAATCAATCAAATCATAATTCATAAAAACAGACAAGGAAACTGCAATATACAGATCATCTTTTTTTTAGTAAGTGAGATTATATAACACAATTCTCAGGTCCTAAAAAAAATAAAGCACAATTCATTACTTCATTACTTTTTATCTCTTCCAATAGCACTTAAATGCTTCTTTAAAATCGGGGGGAAAGTACAATAGCTCCTTTGGCCATACAATATTTGGGATAAAAAAAGGTATAAATACTATCTACTAAACAAAGCAGCCAGACAAAAGAAAAGGAAAAAGGAAATCTGTTTATTCTTTCTACAGATCTGAATATTTTTGTAAAACAGAGTTAAGCACTATATTCAAAACTGCAGAAAAAGCCTCTGAGATACAAGTGTATTTTCTTAGTTGCGTGGCTGGTTTCAGATCTATTGGACTTTTCTTTTTACTATATTGCATAGAATGGATCATAGCAAGAAGCAAGGGAAATACAAAAAATATGTATGAAGTAGCATTTTCATTGGATAAACTGCTCAAAAGAAGATAAAATTATGTCCCCAGCTGCCCAAGACCTATGTGTGTATACATACTTTCAAATATATACAGATATGTCTATATACTGTATATATACACACACACCTATATATGACTGCATTATGGAGCCAGAAATCCAATTCCGACCATGGTATTGTGTCTAATTTCACTGTGTTTCTTCCTGTGCCAGCCTTGTTTACATAGAAGTGTACACATATTTTGTGATGAGTAGCAATGCTTTGAAAATTGAGCTGTTGAAGTGAAATTTTACATGTCCTCTTTCCAGTAAAATTAATTCTAAATAATAAATGCTAATAGATTTTAGTGATTTATTCACTTTTTGTTCACAGGGAAGAAGAAAGACAGTGGCTACTATTCTGTATATTTGTTTTCATTATCCCAGACATTTAGATTTTTTCCTTCCCCAGTATCTTTGGGGAAAGAAAAGAAATCCAAAACTCAGAACCTACCTAACAATTTCATTTTGTAGTGGGGAATCTACTGTTAGATGTCTTTTTCCCCACACTTTATATATTAAATACTTTATTGATGAAATAATGCAAATCTAAAGATACACTTTTAGTTCAGATTTCCTTTTCAATTGATAACAATTTCATAGCCTGTGGTCCAGGTCATGCTGCTATTTTTGGTCAACTCCTTTGATTTATCATATGGACAACAAATTCCTTCAAAGCCAAAACCTCATTGCTTTAAAGTTGTTGTCTAGAGTCTACCATTGTCTAAAATAAACTGGCTTTCTGGTAATCACATGGTGGTCATATCACAAGCATGTCTAGTATGTTTCCTGTTTTGGGTTTGCATATTAAAGTGAAGAAAATTCTTAGAAGCCTGTGGTAAATTGGAAGAGGCTGAATTGGCAGCTTTATTACAATTCAATATTTTTTCTGACAAAGGCATAGGTAGAAAGGAAAATGGCATTAAGCATACTAACAGAAATGAAGGGCTTCAGTAGAGTCTCACTGCACCAAAAAAAGTACCATCTCCATCCAAGGATATTTTAGCCCTTCTCCGTGGTATTGTAAGTTGAAGTTCATCCCCTTCTTCTAATTTTGCAATGCCTGGCAAAAGATTTGGAATATTTTAAAGTTAATATTTCAAATACAGTATTTTATAAATGGTATTCAAAAGTCATTATGTGTCATCTTATTATGTGTAAGCATGGCTTGTTACTTGTGATGAGTGCTTTTATCTTTAGGCACAATCTTAGAGGTTACAGCCTATCCAAAACTGACACTTAATATCCTCTGTGAAGATGGACCCGATTTCCACACTGCACTCGGCATAACACAGTTCACTTAAGCAAACACTGCAAAAAAGTTTAACAGTGGTGTACCCAGGTTCCTCATGTTATGGTGGTGAGTCAAGGTCAGCATTGAGTATTAGTGGCCCTACACCACTCTGTTCCACACTTCTGGAGGAGATCTTATGAGTTTTACCAACCTAATAAAGTTACCACACATCAGCTGATCCACTGCAACTGCAGAGCACAAATTTTGCTTCCTGCCAGCCAGACATCAGCTGATATGATAACCAAGAGCATGTCACCTTCAAGCTGCAGCCACCGAGCTGAAAGCACATCTAACATCTGCCATGACACATACTCAACAGCATGAGAGAGAGAGCAGTCAGAACTCTTTTTTCCAGGTGAAAACAGAACAGTAGGAATTTGGGAAGCAGGAATCATGAAGTGGCAAGATAGAGATCCTACTCAGAAAAGGGTAGCGGTTATGCAAGGGTAAAATCAGACTATAGATGAACTTAAAGGTGGTTATGTTGCCAGAATGTCTGGCTGAAGGGGCAAAAAAAAGGGGGCAAATGAAATGTTTGGGCAAGCTCAATTGCCAGGACAAAGTATCTAGTTAGTTAGTTAGTTAGTTGGAATTTATTTTTATTTGGGAAAAAAATAGCTTCCTGCCACATGCCATTTGTTTAATGCCATTACTTGCCGATGGTGAATTCCATCCCTCAGTGTCACCCACTTTTTTGTAAGGCATTGAAAAAAAAAATCTTTCTGGAAAATAACCAAAGAGAAAACTCTCAAATCCACCATTCAAGTGGGAAGACAGACAGATAAGAGATGATATATGGGGTTTTACAGGCCTGGACACTAATTTCTTAAATGCTACTGCAGGAATATATATATATATTGATCATTGAGCCTGCTGGACTTGCATTAAATATTTAATTGGTATTTCTTGTGGTATTTCTAATTTGTGCAGTTGTAAAGAGCACCTTATAGGAATTGACTGTTTTTCATCAAACCAAAGACTAAAAATGCAGTAGCCTTTATAAGGAGTAGAAATATCACAGTAAGGTATGCAAGTATTGGATGGCTAAAATCCATACATGACATTTCAAAGAAGAATACAGCTCTTCAATATTTTCTTGAGATAAGAGGTGAAGCCCACATTCAGTTAAGTTAAACTGAGATCTTCAAAAAGTATGGTAGGTACTCCTCTTGCCTGCCTCAGGCATCTAACTGAAAGCACCAAAATGTCTAACCACATTACAGAGTCAAAGGAGAGAGCAAAATTGTTTGGATCACCAAGCTGGATCCATAATCTCCAATTGTTGATACTTTATATAAAACTGTCTTTTCTGAAAGCATCCTGTAACTTTTCAGTTAGCTAGATCCATGAATGCAGACCCTGCTCTTTATGATTGCTACAATACAATTGCCCAACACTACAGATTCTATTTGATACAGCTTATTTGCAAACAAAGAAAAGAAAAATGCAGATATTTACCAGCAGTATAGCAAGAATTATTTGGATAAGACTGTGGCATATTTTGGATGCAGCGAAACAATGTCACCAAGCTGAGATCATCACCAAACACATGAGCCTTCTTCCTCTGTATTAGGTGTCCCATAGCAAATGTTGTATCCGTATATAAAACCTACAGAAAGAAGAGGTGAAAACTTTAAGCTTATTGTATGGAGGCATTAAAAAATCCTTACAAAAGTCAGGTGGTGAAGTGAATTGAGCTGTCTCACCTGGCCATATATGAAAAAATAACCTGTTTCTTTGATCACTATTTTATTTCCTTGTTCTTCCAGAGCAGTCCCACGTTTAAAGCTCAGGAGCCAAGGGACGATGCTCGAATCATCTAAAAGACAAAATAATTTTGTGTGATCAGAAAAGTTATTTTCTTCGTTTTCCCCTGCTGAAAATCAACAAAGCTGACTTCTAGATAGAACTTCCAGTCTCACTAGGTGGATTTCCCCACTGAAAGGATGATATTTGCAAGACCCATCCAGATACAGGGACCTTCCAGGTGCAGGGACCTCCTTCTTGTATTTTGATTTTTTTCCTTTGTTGTTGTTGTTGTTTCTTTTAATTTTTATTTTTAAATTTGCTGTTATAACCCAGTTACTGCTTTGAAGTTAGGTAAAATTTGTTGAAACAGTTATCCCATTAAATAGTTACAAACTGTAAGTCATGGCACATATTCTTACCTTTCTGTTGGATGTCACTTTTGCTGTCAGCAATCAGTTGTAAGCAGGCCTGCAGCACTGCAAAGTGAAAGCATTTTGTAATTAAAGAGAAATAAATCAGTAATAGAATAAACTTTTGAAACTACTTGAAGGGAAAAAAAAAGGACATGAAAGAAATCTCTCAGTCTCAAGTCTCACCACTTATTTTAAAACAGAACATATTGATTTTAACACAGATCTTATGCAAGTGTGCAAAATGAAAATTCCTGTCACAACATATAGTAAATGACTTTCAGAGATCATGCAGCTAAGTGTGAGGCCTCAGGTAGCAGCACAAATAACACTTGTTTTAATATCTGGTCTTAATATCATCATGTAACAGTAAGTCAAATGAGCTAGAAATCATCAGGTCAATTAGCCTTGTTAAATTTCTAAGCAAAAACTTGAAAAAAGACCCAACCCCACCAGCTATGATAGATGGCACATTTTCTAACTATGTTTGCTGTATTATTTAGAGAACTTACTTTCCATTTAGAGTTGCTGTAAAATATTAGTCATATATACTTTCTTAATAAATTCTCAAAGTCCATATATATGTACTTTCAATATGTTTTCAGATGCCTACACTCGATCAACCTGTACTGAGACTAAGGGGGAAAACAGAGAGATCAAATAGACTGAGCAAATTAATGCACACATAACAAATAGCTTGGTATCTGTCAAAATGTGTTGCTCAAAACTGGTGACACTAGTGAGAAATTAGGTATTTGTTCAGAGAAAAATACTGCAGAAAGTTAAAATACAGATTTGCAAGTGAAACAAAGTTCTTGTGAAAAAAAAACCTGCTAAGCATAAATGTCAGTCAACAGGATAAAAGGAAAAAAGAATAGCTGCATTTGCTTGGAGCAGATATTAATCAAAATATCTGGTTCTCATGCCACTTTGAAGGATGGAAAACCAAATAGTAATATTTACTGCACAATACAGAGAGCAAACGACTTTATTAAGAGTCAAGAGAAGAAAATTCTGCCATGGATTGCTCCATTTTGTTTAACACTTTTCAGACAAGAAGGCTGTGGATCAGATTTGGCCTCACAGATTTGCCTATGATGAGGAATGCCATGGATATGTGGGATCCTGTTTCTGCATCTGCCAGTGGTACCCACATGAGCAACCAAGTTTCCAGTAGCACAAACCTCTTGCTGCACAGCAGGTAGCAAGAAGATTTAGGTGGAAAGCAGTCACTTTCTGTTTCTAGGTCTCTTTTTTATGGGGTCCTTCTTGAAAACAGCAGAAGAGGGCTGGATGCCCACCAGCACTCAGTGCCAACTGGCAGCACACAAGGATTCAAGTGCACATCTGGGAATGCTCCAATGCCAGAATGATCACACAACCTGCAAGTCCTGTTTATGTTAAAAGGAATGCTAAAACTCCTGTCACCTACACTAAAATGTGTCCCTGAGTCCTGTCAATACACATCAATAACATGCTACAATCTATAGATTTTTCAAACCAAGAACTTAAAGGCATCTGATTTATCTGCCTTCTGGTAAGAAATAAAAAACCTGAAGCCAACACAAAATTAAAAAAGGTATTATACTTCATTTATTTTTCTATCACACTTGTGAGCAAAAGAATTTTCTGGAAAATAAACTTCTGAATAAAATTAAAATGTAATTTTACAATACACACAACACAGTGCATCAGGCAATTAATTTCACAAGGTATTAATTCTTCTTTGGAACACAATGCCTTCCTAGTGAAATGGAATTTGCTGATTCCCTAGTATTTCAATATTCTAAAACAAAATTTTAATTCCTGCTTTTAAAAGAACTCACCAGATTTTTCACTAATCAAATGAGAGGATTTGTGATGATTCCCCCTAACCAGCTGCTATCCAGCTGGGTACCAGTGAGTAGTGTCCACAAGCAGTGAAAGTTGTTATGGTTACTTTAGCAACTCTTGCGAAACTCGCTCTGCAAACTTGGTGGGCATTCTTCAAACTATCCTAATTCTCAGTTTCCAAGTCTGGATTTCTTTTTCAGCTGGTTGCAGCACTGATTCTAGTCAACTGTGAGCTGAGAACTTCTCACAGTAATTTAAATCTGCAAGATAAGTACAGTTTGAGATCATCTCTATCTTTTTTTAAAAAATGCCAACTCTATTTTATTCTACAGACAACAGACCTGCACTTAATCTAAAAAAAAACAAAACAAAAACCTGTCTTTTTTCTTTTAATATATGCAGATAGGAACAAGCCTTCACAGAATATAGTAAGCTTGTTTTTGGAGAAAATGCATGCAATAGTGTCCTTCACAACAACAGAATCTAGCACAGTGGCCATTTTGCCTAAAGCTACAAAAGACAATATCTAAAAAAGTGCTTGAAGGATTGAACAACAACGTGTTTCAAAAATATGTTCAGAAGCCAAAGTTGACACATGACTATTTCCGGTATATACAAGTACTTTGACTTCAGTGGAACTACTTACACGCCTAAAATTAAGCAATTCATTGAAACAAATTCCAAGTAAACACTACTACTATTAAGGAGAAGATATGGATATACAAAGTACATTTTCTGGGTAAATTAACAGGAATTTTCAGTAAACAGGAAATGTTGTTAAGAAAAGCTAGCAATTCTGCTCCAAGAAGTACCCTAATCTTACCTCAAGTACAATATAAAGAATACATTTATTACAAAATACACATTGAATAGTTGCTATTGAATGTCTTTCAGCCCAGTGTAAATCCAACTTGAGCAACATCTTTGTAGTCTAAAGGATTTTTGATTAATAATGAAAGCAAAATGCAGGATTAATGAAATACGTCTGGAAAATGTGTAAAAGTATCTGGACTGAGTGTCACCATGAGATCTATCTGTATAAAAGTGTATCTAGAATGATAAAGAGTGTCCCATCCTCTTGTGACTTTACAAAATAGCTTTGCTTTGATGAACATTCTTTTTTTTTCCACTGATTTTAATTGCTCTGCAGGCTGTGGGTTGACAGAAGTTCATTTCAGAGTCTGTCTTATTCCATGAACAGAAGACCCAATTGTGAAGATGTTAGTCAGTACAGGTGCCTTTACAAACCACAACCAGCATATGAAATGATGCGTTCTCTACTAGTTGAGCAATGTAGTCACAATTTAAAAAAACCCTACTATATTTTGCTGTAGGACAGGAGTCCAGATTTCTGCATATCTCCATGATTTAAGACCTTATATTGGTAAAATAAAATTTTCCCTCACATGCATGTTTTGTTATTATTTAAATTGCATAATAATTTTAGTATTTTGAAATCTCACTTAATGATCCATCCAAACAAAATTTCAAGTTTAATATTCGTGAGCCCACATATAAAATTTAAAGTTTTGATAACTGAGGCCTGAGACATCTGTGCCAATTTTTGCTGAAATAAAACCTAGGAAAAACCCTAACCTTGAAAAAAAAAAACCCAGATCTGCTTATTTAGGTTCCTTTTTCGTCTAGATCTGTTCTCTGTAGGCTTCCCAAAGCACATTTAAACACCAGACAATTTAATTTACAAATGCAAAACATTTTCTTGAACTGTTTGTAGTTCTTCTTACCTTAACTTCTTGATTTCTCATCACAAGAGATCTTATCCTAGTTTTTGCTTGTGCATTTTTATAAACTTGTTTTCATGAACTCTATCACAGCAGAAACCAGGATAACTGGTTAATTTGGTGCTTTTTTATAGAGACATCTTTCTGTGGCATTAGTTATGAATTCAATCAGTCCTTGCATTAAAATGCCTTGCAATCATAGTTGCACGTATGACTAAGATTTAACAAACATCTTCAAAGAATTAGTAGCAATATTTTGATCTTCACAGAATTGCCAATAACATGTTACATTTAGAAAAACAAGGGAATTGCTTACTAGGAATTAAGACTTCTGTTATACAGTGTGAAGCAGAATGTTGGTTTTAAAACTTAGAGCCTATTTGGTGTATTTTTGACTGTACAGTGTTCTGCATAATACACAGCACTGATTTATTCACTCATTCATTCAGTGAAATTCTTCATGTAAAATTGCAGGAATTGCATCAAGTAATTTTCTATCCATTTGCATACAACAGTCTATTTCCTTTTGAGTTAGACTGTTGTCAGCAGATGCAAACAAGGATAACATATATTTTAAAGAAGTAGGCCTTTCTTTCTCCTTTCAAATTTGATTTTAATTTTTATTTTATATATGACCTCTTCAAACAATAAAATACAAAGTATTGTGAATATTTGGTAAGGGAATTTTATATGTGGCATTTGTTTAAGCTAGTAAAAAATGCTTGTGTCTCAATTCAAAGATCACTAAAGCCAAGTACCACTTGTAAAACTTCTTCCTATCCCTCTGCTATGGACATCTAAAGCAACAACATGCAGAGTCAAAACACTTGCAACCAACAAATGTACCAATTTTCCAGTACAGCAATTTTATCAAGAGCAATGGCAAAATTCTCACACCACACTTGGCAATAGTTACTTCCCATGGACATAACCGATGTAGCCAAGTCACATGCCAGGTTATCCTGATTCATTGATTTGTGAAATTACATAGAATAGCTCCTCAGCTCCTTCATACTTGCTAGGAGTTGGGCAACCTCAATTCACCAAGGTAAACGTAATCCATCCAGTCTGATCCCAGCAGGTCACCTCCATTTGTGTTTACAGAAGACCCGATTCTCACCTCCCTAGGTCATCGGAATCAGAATCCCACAATAATGATTAGAATGAGGCACTGAGGCAGTGTGAAAATAAAACCTGATGTTTGTACTTTGGGTTAGGCAACAGGACCTAAATCTTGTTCCTAGACTCAAGTGCACGTGCAGCTTAGGAAGAAACACGCAGGCAACACAATCAATAATTGTGAATAGAATATAAAATTCAGGAAAGGTCTTTTGTTGTGCATTAATTTTCCTCCACAGATGAAATTTGTAAAGAGAAAGATAAAAAGAAAAAGTACAAGTACATCTGTTGTAACGTGTCCTGATATGACATTTGCCAGAAGTGTACATTTCAAAATCCCCCATTAACCTCCTACTCATTGCAGCAAGAGCTCTGGTTCTGACTGCTAACTGGGTAGCTTTACTTGGAATTGATGCTTGAAACACTTCTCTTCAACCTACCCAAGCTGGAAATTTTTGCAAAACACAAAACGTGCAACTACTGATGACTAATAGTTTTATGCATTAGCACAGACAAACCTGTAACCATAGAAAAAGAAACAACATTGTGTTAAATCCACTTCCGTTCAATTGTCCTTTTAATTAAAATGCTAATTTGTGGCCACTTTTATGCATTGAAGTGGAAATTCAGTATATTTAAGAAAGGCTGTAGTGGGTGTAAAAAAAGAATGATGGGGCATCCATTTCTGGAATTTAACGATTAAAGTCTAAAAGCCCCAGAACAGAAAAATAATTTTATTTATAAACAAGATATATTTTACTTCTGCTCTCTGTTGAAGCACAAGAGAAGCAATTAGATACCAGTGATATTTCCAAATATTAGCTTTCTAAGGAATTGATCCGTATAAAAGTAAAATGATGGGTCAACAATTAATTATGAAATCAGACTCCATTCTGAGACCTTGCTGAAGCAAACAGAAGTAGAACAAGAACAGGCACCTCACTCAATACCCTGATTTATTAGCCATTATAACAGAATGAGTGCCACACATCTGCAGGACAGTTTGGAGACTGATGGGATTCTGGTACCCAGATATGAATGTCAAAAGATCAAAATACAAAGCCTGTAATTCTATGTACATGACCAAGTAGAAGACTGGACTCAGCACCATGAACAACACCATGTTCTTCTATTTAACTCACTCTGCTAAAACAAAATTTAACATTGACTAGTAAGCTCATGGTCATCGGTGAAATCCGATCTGAGAAAATATAATATGTTACTGAACTCTGAAAAGCTAAATTTTTTGTAATTAGAGCAGGCAGAAAGCTAATTCTAACAGACAACCTTTGATATAAATGCAAGATTTGCAATTTACTTTTTTCTTTTTTTATATATATAAAAATATGAGGATTACGTTAGAAAACATTTTTGTAATAGGCCAACTTATGTAGCTTTTCCCTTTAAAATGAATGTTCATATTCTGTGTTTTCTGTCATCCATCCTAAACAACTTTAAAGCCAGTTGTACCTTAAAAAAAAGTTTACAGAAATAAGTATCTTAATTGAAATTTTACATGTTAGAAGTAAACAGGTATAATCAGAGGTGGCTACATGATGAGAAAAATCTAAAGTCTACTCAGAAGCACAGCTGAGGAGCTCCAAACCCTGCTCAGCTCAAATAGCAATAAGACTAAAGGTGAAAGCCATAGTGAAGGAAAATGGATCACTTGCAGATTACTGATGCTTTAACATTCACTTAAAAAAAGACATCTCCTTTTTTTTATGATATTTGTACTTCAGATCACTTGTTTTTATTTGGGAGTTCCTAGGGTGGGGAGGGCAGGAGAGGATTGTGGTTTCTGTGATAGGAAACAGGCGACAAGAAATACAATTTAAGCAATCATGACCTCAGTCCCGTTTGCGAAATCTTTCTTAGCCAAGATCTTGAATCAAATACTAATGAAATAGAATAAATCTCATATAAACCTGTGGATTTTAAGTGATGTCTTAAATTAATGCTGTTTTTTTTTTTTTTAATATTAGAAGTAAGTACAGTGATTATACTCTAGGACTTTAATTTCATTTAGCTTATTGAAGCCCAAGTGAAATACATTTCATATTAGTTCCTCACTGAGATACACATTTTATGCAAAGTTTCATTTATTCTTTACCTATAATTTACTCCATTTCAACTTCTCTAAATAGTTCAAGATATCAGTTAAAATGATATAAAAGTATACATAAGAAGAGTGAACAGATTTAGCAACTCAGAAATATTTTTAATTACTCAATGCAATTAGAGTATGTGTGCTAACTGGTATAATAAAATTCTGCATTTCATCCTATAAGGCCTCATTGTGTTTGGAAAAAAGAAAGAAATGTAGGCATTTTGTCCCCAAAGAAAACAAGCATATCCCATTAATATGTCAACTCTATGATACACATCCAAGGTCTTTTATGGAGCACAGTCTTCAGTGCTCTTTGCAGAACCTTTTAAAAAGGAGAACCATGACCAAAAAAAATGTTACTTGATAGGCATTCCTTTAGTAATTTAACTATTTATTGATAGGTTGTTTAATGTAGAAATGATGCTAAACTTCTAAATTCCTTGTAGTCTGCCTCTTTTTTCAGGTACAAGCCAGCCTTTCTTCTTGAAAGCTCCTATTTCCCGACAGTTCTCATTACTTCTCTCTTTTAGGGTGAGCATGCTTCCCCAGCAAAGTGAATTGGCATTTTTATTAGTAGATTTCCCTCCCTACTTTGATCAGAGAGAACTGAACAGTTTAAAAGCCAAGAAAGTTGAGAAAGTTGCCTTTCTCAACTCTAACATATCATGCAGATTTGGGATCTAACATTCAAAGTTTAACCTGCAGATAGTATAAACATCTGGCACCTTAAACAGTATGTCCCTACTCAGGGCAGGATGGTTGGATTACATGGCCTTTAAAGGTCCCTTCAAATCCAAAACATTCTCAGATTTCAGTATTCTTTCCTTTAAGAGAATATGCCTATGGTTAACACCATTCATCCATCAATAGTTTTGAAAACTAGAACGGGCTCTGGGAACACAGATCAAGTGACAGGAGAAAGAAAACATGGATAGAACACCTGCTTTTCTCTCAAGAGTATCCAACTATGGCATCCCAACCCACTTCATCAGCTGGTATTTACCTTTTTCTTCTGTGTTGTCAACAGACCGCCTGCCCCTGTTTCTACTCCCGTTCCAGATTTCCTTTTGGAAGCTCTCAGCTGGGCCAGTACCAGCAAGCCTGCTCTCCTAACAAGGAGAAGCAACAGCCAGTGAGAGCAGCCCCACATTTGCCCATGCCCTGCAAGCCAAAACCCACCCCTGCAGCTTACCTGTCTGGAGCCAGCTGCAGACACTTGCAGGAAGGAAGAAACAGGGGTACCTGCTTTATTTTCATCGCGGGACACGAGTGGCTGGTCTAGCGCAGACCTTGCCTGCACGCTGTAGATTAGCTCGCTGCGCAGAGCTTCTAGTTCTGTTTTCAGGGTGATAACATGGTAAAGAGACACTGCTGCAAGACAAGAGGACAGGAGCATTGCAAGCCACAGGAATGTGACAGAAAAAAGTCCCGTGGCGCCTGAAACAGCACCAGGGGGGGCAGAGGGAGAGGAGGCGGTATCCTTCTGTTGGATGACGTGCACACAGTCCACGGATTTCATCGCTGCTCTTTCCTTACTAAAGCCAGAGGGAGAGTTCAGCTGTCCCCTTCCGAGGTGCAATCCATGTTACCAGTTGCTCTCTGAAACTAAGGGCATCCAGAATAAGTGAACAAAACGCCCAGATCATTTCCTGTCATATGAAGCTGTTGATAGTACCATTAAACTTAATGTACAGAGTGAACATCTAAGACTCTGTCTTCCCTTTGTTTTCACCTCTCTGTGCTGCATTTTGGAAATGAATACTCTCTCACAAGCTACCTTCCTCCTTTCACTTTCCACTAGTTATTTATGTGGCAGCTTGCTATAGCCATTTCCCATAATCTTTAAATTTAGGCACAGCCAGTACCACCAGTAATTTTGAGCCTTATCTAGAAGTGCAGATACCATGTAAAGTTTCCTGCCAGCATTTCATCCAGTGCTACTTAAAAGACATACATGTATAACAGACATGTGCCTGTGTGTGTGTGAAGGCATATAGATGTACTCTGTATATTCATGACATCATCTATATAAACATGCTTATAGTGATATCTAAAGTGCCAATATGCCTGCAGAGGAGACAAATTATTCAAAATAAATTTTGTATCCTTTCCTAAAAACATTAGTGAAAAACACTCCCAGGTATGAGTCACAAATTACAGGTTTCTCAGTTGTAAGAAGATGAAAATTCTGCAGTTCAGTTCATCAAACTAACTTAAAAAGGAATGACATTTTATTAAACTTTTCTAATAAATAGTCTCTCTAAAGAATTCAAGAACCTGCATTAATGCAGAAGCGAACACAAAGAAGCAGGGAGAGAAAATTTGGCAGAATGGAACTAGAACAGGTGAAAACGAGGGGATAGAAAAGAATAAGAGAAGGGGGAAATAAGAACAGGATGAAAGGGAAAATATTTATTTAGATAATTTAAAATTAAACACAACCCAAAACTTTAAACAAGCATGTTGACAACACTCAGGTGAATCCTGAGTGTCTGGCTTAAGTTAATCTTTTAAGATTTTATTAGTCTTTTCATCTTAAAACTCTGTATTAGGAATTTCTTTCTTCTCTGGAACACCAAGGCTGCCTAGACATCCCACATATGTTAATGTGATTTTTTTACTTTCTTTCCACACAAAATGCAACTTTTACCCCTCTATTAAAAGTTCCAGTGGTCCGGGACAGAAGAAAAAAGATAAACAGCATCACAATTACGGTTAAAATCAATGGGTCAGCCCCTCTTACCATGTAAGTAAACTTTATCTTTGCAAAAGAGAAAACTTTCACAGGTCAGTCCAAACACTCTGTAATAAATCCTGATGACAACACCGACCAGAGTAGCTCAGATCAAGTTAATACTGTTGGGAAGGAGAAGGAAGAAGGAACAACAATAGAGTAATAACTTCCGTAGCCTCTCCCTCTTCTGTTTCTTAAGGCTACAAGAAATTTAGTGTGATTATAAACTTTATCATCTTCCGTTGTGATGCAAGGCACTCTTTTCTCTATTTTGCCACTTCTAGCAACCACACACATCCTGCACAGACAAATAGATCTGTTCCTAAATGCAAAGGAAAAAATATACCCTGTATCTTGTGCCTAGAAGCCACATACATGCCATGAGAAATTATACAGAAATCAGTATGGGGTGGAAAAAATAGAATACCATTTCTGTTTCTATTTTAAAGGCTAAGTTAAGCTGTATATGGGGCTGCATTTTGAAGTAAAATTAATATGAACTAATATAGGGTTTCTTTAACAGAATAAGCAATTATTAGAACTAAGCAGACATGCCTTCCAGTATCTCTAGACATCAGAACATTACCAGCCTAGTACTGACTGTTCCAAAAATAAGAAATAATGTGACAGTTGGAAAAGAAGTGCTATTTTAGAAAATGAAACTGAGTGAGAGAATGGAAGTTATAACTAGCTATCCAGGAATACCAAGAATCTATTGGCCAGTGAGGTCTCTGCAGTCATTAATGTATCAGAAAATAACAGACCGATATATAAATAGCAGTGCTCTAGCCACTTCTAGAGAAAATAGGCTGTTCCCAGCCTCCACAGCCTCTTTAAATGGGGTCATTATTTGGGCTGACAAAGTAATTGTGGTGACAGAGAGGACTTCTGTAAGACATCTGCCTCCATCTTGCTTATAATTCTGATCAATGAGAATTGCAAAGGGAAGATGAGGAAAATCAGAAAAACCCACACATGGAAAATTGTTAAATTCAATAGGCATTTGTAGCTAAACATCAAAAGGATCTGTCTGATGGTAATCTTGTGTTGTTCTGTAGATTTATAAGCAGTTATGTGGTTTGAAAGAAAATATAACTTCAGACAACTTCTGTGATGACGAAAATGGTGGAACAATAACTAATGACAATAAGAGATCAATCATGAAAACCAGTATGAATTACCTAGAAATTTACTTAGTTGAACAACTTCTAATATAATTAAATGGAACTTTAGTTAATTGCAGATTGCTAATTGCATCAAAGCAAATCACAAAAATTACTTCAAAAAACTCCCCCCAAAATCATCAAACCAAAAAAAAAGTTTCCAAACCAAGCAAAAACCCCATTCAAGTTGCAGAGCCTAGAACCTGGAGTCAGTGCCTCAATGCTTGCCACTATGTCTTGTCATAACATGTCCTTATGATTCCTCTCCTTGGCAGAGCTGCAAAGAGGTCCTTAGCCTGCTTAAAGCAAAGACAGTAAGATTAGCACATGCTGTTTCTGCTGTGTTTTAAACTAAGGCGTGACTAAAGAGGACTAAGGATCAAATTAGCCTCCCATCAGCAGACATGGGAAGGTGATGATTTCAGCTGAACACAAGCCTTCAGTGGAATATTCTTGTTGAAACAGAGGTATGCTCTTTGGCTATATATACTGGGGGGAAATAGCATTGTGCTTTTATATAGACAAACCTATTTGCTTATAGATAAGACTGACAAAACTGAACTGTGAAAAAGGTCAGAAATCCAGAATGAATATAAGACACCTAAGGAACTAATCTCGGAAATGGTATTCAGGTTTTGGTCAGCAGTCTGCTTCTACTGGACGGCTTTCCTAAAAATCCTTTTGCATACTTTTGTACCACATCAACAGTTTTGGACTCAAGACACACATGCAGTCAGAAAACCTTCGGGGCTGCCTCAAGACCAGTTCAAAGCAGCATTTTCTAAACTATTTCTACAAGAGAAAATGTCATTGCATTAAACTGCAGAAACCTAGTCCTGGCATCTAACTCTGCAAACAAATAAGAATAAACCCTTATAATAAAGGCATTCTGAAAATATGGTCTTAATTTGCATGCAGGGTACATGATCCGTGCATGCATCATAGTGTCTCCTTGACCCAAAAGATGAGCCATGTTGAACATTGCAAACATTTTAGACTGACTAAAAACCATCTTTAATTTAGCCAAGGAAAACTATTAAGAAATGGCTTGGCGAGTCTAAGAATTCTGCTTAACCAAGTCCTTTACTTCCAGGAAAAAGAGCAAACATTTAGGTAAAATGCAAAATAATAAATAAGTGAAAACAAAACCCTAACACACTACCACTGAGACTCTTAAGGGTGAGAATGTTTCACTACAAGACAGGGAAATGGGTTTCTTAACAAAATTAAGGCTGGTTACAACTTCCAAGTTGTTAGAGCAGAAACAAGCCCTGTAATTTTATGCAGGTAATTAATTTTTTCATTTTCATTATGCAGAGTATCAAATTAAATGATCAAGATGGGTCCTGCTAATCTGAAAACTTAAAAAATATTGACTTTACATCTGTGGGGAGCCAAGACAGAGAGAGTAACCAATCATACAGGAAATTTGTGGTTTAACCAGAAAGAGAATTCTTGATTTCCTGAAATCCAGTTATGTGCTTTAACCACAAAAAGCATCTTCTTTGTGGGGAAGGAAAAACCCATAATGAAGTTCAATGCACAAAAGAGAATCAGTTGATATGACTGTGAAGGCTTGGGGAAAAACCCAGTTTACTGAAGAAACATGAAAGTTTACTTAAAAACAAATGTCCTGTTTTTAAAAAGGAGGTTTTGCAGATGCTGCAACCCAGAGAGATCCAGGCAAGTGTGTCCAAGGCCACGCTAAAAGTACGCCACCAGTGGCAAGGGTCCAGCCTCACATACTTCTGAAGAAGCCGCAAAATGGTCCCTGCGGTTATTACAAGAAAGAGACCACGACATCTCGCCTCACCACACAAGACAGTGCAGAACAGATAGAGGAGCACAGAAAAAGCAAAGGTTCCACTCTGAAATTTTCCATTTAATTTCAAGTCCTTTCTGAAGATGAACAAAATAGGACTATTTTGGAGGAGATCAGAATAAACCCCGTATTATAGTTTTCTGATAATAAAGAGATCTGTATTAAGAGTATTCACAGATATCCCTCTGAAACAGTACACATTCCCTTCAAGAACACTTAATTAGTTCTGTCAGCCATTAACTACAACTTACACAGTAGCAAATTCAGGCAACTTATGCCTCCCAAATGGATCCAAAAAGTACTCTTTCTGGATACTCCACTCCTGTGGCTGTATCTTATCTTACATCTTATTATTTTAATTTCTAGGAAGTTGTTGAATACCTTGCAAATAAAGGATATGTTATGCAAACAGTTAAAGCCTTATTTGATAAATTACCTTGTTAAAAGGAAAATAAAAAAATTCCATGAGATTTTTCTGAGGCGAAAATGGTAATCTTTTTTCTTTTCCTCAACATTTCAAAATTGCTGAGGATAACACAAATGTCTCTGCACATTTTAGGTATGCCATCCTTGTTTTATTCCTTGCAATATTTTATTTTTCTAGATATCTAGACAATTTGGGTCCAAATGCATACTACACAAAGTAAACCTACATCTGACTTGCCGCCACTGTCACTTTTTACATGGTTATTACAGTGCTTTCAAAGAGAAAAGGAACTGACACAGAAAAGAAAAGCAATTATTTATAGGTGTCTTCCAAAATATGCAGAAGAACCAGCTAGAAAACAATTTAAAAAACATATAAAATATAAAAAGACAACCCAGGATTTATATACTGCAGCAGTTAATGCCAGCCTCCTCCCCTTCCCCCCCCCCCCTCCCCATGATGTTACAGCAATTGCTTCTTACTGCCCAGGGAAAAAGGAGCTCTGTCATACAGCTGAAGCCCACTTCTCTTACAGTCTCACCAGCTGTGCTATCCAGCAACACGGAGAACTGCATTTCTCCACCTCTTTGACCCTGTGCAACTTAACAGATTTCGCACAGATGGACTAAAAATGCTTTTGTATGGTAACAAGATAAACATGGAGCCATGGCCTTTTATGTGGGAGTGGCTGCTCTGCTGCTGCTACAGTCTGGAGACCTTCAATAGAGTGCACAGGACAAGGATTCAAGTATTTTCAAATCATAATGTTATTTCCTCATAGCCATATTTGCTACACTGTCCTTGAGTCCTAGAGGACAGATAGGAAAAAATTCTCTGCCTGACCTTTCCCTTTGAATTTTTGTAAATAATTAGCCCACACTAGATGTTAAGTGTAATTCAAACCAGCTGTAGAACTTCCTTTCTCTCTTCAAGCAGCACAATCTATTCCTTAGTTACTAGTCAAACTAGCAGCAACATCTCTCTGAACTTGGTATGTGAACATACTTTCATTTCTGTCAGCCACCTTGCAGCCTTGCATTATTCAGCTCATTGCTTCAGATTATTAAATATGTATCTCCAGTTGGGAGTGAAACCATGTTCTTTACTGCTGTAAAACCAAGTTTGCTCTTAAGCTGCATTGCCTTTCAGTGAAAGAAAAACTGCTGTTTTTCCAAGAAATACAAGAGTTATTCTGCCCTCATCCAAGCTGAAGCATAACAAATTAATCACATTAATGTTTTGAAAACAAATCCAGAAAATAATCAGTGTATCTTCCTTATCTACTTACAGAGACAGAACGCGGTACAAAATCTAAAATAAAGACCCTGAAGATGGTCCAACGAGATCTAAAGCTCATTTTCAATATCTTTGGAGCAAATAACTTTTGCTAAACGAGTGGTTCAGCATTTTCTCAAAACCTATCTGTCTACACTTAATCTTTTCAACAGGCAGCAAGTCTTTGGTCTAGGTTGAATTTCATAGTTATAGGATGGCCTGGGTTGGAAGGGGCCTTAAAGATCATCTTGTAACAACTCCTCTGTCGTGGCCAGGGACATCCTACACTAGATCAAGTTGCTGAGAGTTTCATCCAGCCTGGCCTTGAACACTTCCAGGGATGGGGCATCCACAATTTCTCTGGGCAACCTGTTACAGTGCCTCACTACCTTCACAGCAAAGAACTCCCTCCAAATATCTAATCTACACCTGCTCTCTTTCAATTTTAAGCCTTTCCCTCTTGTCCTGTCACTACATGACCTTGTAAAAAGTCTCTCCATCTTGCAGCCTCCCTCAGGTACAGTAAAGCTGCAATTAGGTCACCCCAAAACCTTTTCTTTTCCAGGCTGGACAAGCCCAATTCTCTTAGCTTTTTCTCATAGAAGAGGTGCTCCATCCTTCTAATCAGATTGGTGGCTACCCTCTAGACTCCCTCCAACAGCTCAATGTCCTTCCGGTGCAGAAGAATTGAGAGCTGGATGCAGCACTCGTGGTGGGGTCTCACCAGAGCAGAGCAGAGGGGCAGGATCCCCTCCCTGGCCCTGCTGCCCATGCTGATTTGGATGCAGCCCAGGACATTTGGCTTTCTGGGCTGTGAGTGCATACTGCTGGGTATTGTCCAGCCTCTCTTTCACCTGCACCCCCAAGTCCTTCTCGGTACAGCTCCTCCAATTCTAATTTAGATGTTCATATGCCCTCATGAATGTTTACTATGATTTAATCAGTACTTGCAAATTCAGAGAAAAAACTCAAACACTGTGTTTTACCTGATATGAAGGCCTATACCCACCTACCAAGCAAATGAATATAACATAAGACATTCCAAGACACAGTTTGTGTTGCACTATGTACCCCAGCTGTTTATCAATTTTCAAGTAAGAAAAAGCAAATGCAAGACTTGTGTTCTCCAGAACAGCACTGTGCAAGTAAGCTTTAGTGACATAGTTCACAAGACAGCAACCTGCTTCTCATTCAGGGCAATATTCACATGAAGTTCCCAAATCTGGAGTTGTTCCTGTACTGTCATTTCTTCCTTTACAAAAATTAGATTTTTTTTTTATTTTTTTTATTCCAAATTAATAGGTATCTTGAACAGAGTGTCCAAATGTACCACACCTACACCCCCACACCCACAGCCCCGTTACCTAGGTACTGAGTAAAAAAGGAACTGTAAGCCTCACAGTAATTCAGGAAAGGACACATTTTGCAGCTTTAGAAAAGACAGCAGCTATCCCTTATTTTCTAGGTATTTCATATTAACCATGCCAAATGGGAGCAGAGGCAATATAAGCCTAGTAATGCATTTCTCTTTAAGAAAGCAGAAATTGCTTCAGACTGAGTATCCCACTACAAATGTAAGAATTAACTATAAATCTGAGTGGCATTATAAGATTTAAAATTGACATTTAAAATATTGCCAGCATAGGTGGTAAAACTACTCAGAAACACTTCAAAATACTTCCCAATGGACGTCATATTTAGGCCATCTCTCAGACCCCCAGACAACAAAGGAATTTTGAAATGCAAAATGTGTTAGAAAGTGATGGAGAGCTAACACGTACCAGTTTTACTTACTAACACTTCCTGAAAGTGAGGATACATGGCAAAGCTCAGAAACATATTTGCAATATGCTTTTCCCCCTGCTGTAATAACTTTCCACAAAGGCCACATCTAACAATGCAGATGTCTAGACTACATGCTCTGGCTTTAGTAAGAGACTGAAAATGATTCCTTGGAGTTGATCTGTTACCATGCAAACAAAACTACCTCTTCACACACACAGGAGACAGGCCACAAACTAGAACAAGACATTAACAGCACTTTTAATGTATCAATTTATTGCATATGTCCGTACACAAAAATAGAAAAGTGTTTTTTGTAAAATTAACTTTATTGTAAAAACCAACTAGAATGGTAATGTAAAACTTTGCCACAATTAGCACATTTACAATAACATTTATGCTTTGTCTACAAAACTTAAGAATACCTTATGACAGTTTTACCTTAACTATATATTAAAGAAAAATCAAATAAAAAGCTTGCATCTCATAATCGGTGACTTTTTCTGAATTTAAAACATAAGTGTTATTTAGAACTTCAATAGGCTATCTCTATTTACGCTTCTGTGGGGTTCTACTCTAAATTATACAAGCAGGATGGCATTGCAAATTATACCTAATGGGATACATCAGGCTGATCCCACTACATGCAAGAGGCACCGATTTTATATTTGGCAGAAGTGCCCCTAGCAAAATCACCTGTCATTAACAAAAATAAAAATGTCTTTTTCAAGAATTGATGAAATACAAATGGAGGCACGTCTGCATCTTTTTGCTAACAGAAAAGACCATACCTTGAACTCTCAATTCTGCCTTGCATTCTTCACTGTGAACATCCAACATGACCCAATTATTAGCTTAGAGATGCTGATATGCATATTTTGTATAAATAGTTAATCCTTCTGCCCTTCAGCTGACAGATTGTCCGTAGCCTACCAAATGCATTTGTGCTCTATTTCTAATTTTACCTGAGAAATGGACATGAGGGCAGCTAAACCAGTTAATGTTTCTCCAGAAAAAAAGCACAGCTTATCTTTCTGCATTTCACAGTTCAGAAACAAATTCTGGGAATGTAAACTTGGGTTAGTAGGAAGCCTCAAGTATTTCCACTAATTAAAACCACACATGTGTGCACACACAAGGTTTTATGCTTCCTTACAAGGAACTCTACTGCTACAGCTGTTCAACTCCTGACCCTTCCCCAGGAACTTTGTTTTTACATCTTTTTTTTTTTTTTTTCTTTTTTAACTTAAATTTCCTCTTATAAAATGGAAAATTCCTTTAATTAACATATTTAAACCAAGACATTCTTACAAACCTGTGAAAAGAACTCAACTTCTTCCCAAACTAGAAATTTGTATCTACAGGACAAATATTTGGGAAACATCTATACACAAATGGGTAACTGTTATGGGAAAACATAATGGTATTAAATAAAATAAATGCAACAGTATCATAACACACCATTTGGCAATTTAAAATTATTATGTTCCTTGCAGTTCACTTTTTTTAGCAGCAGATAACTGTGGTTTCTATCACACAGTCCATGAAATAAAAACAAGTCTTCACTTGTCAGAACAAGTTTCCTCCCCCTTCTTCCTCCCTCCTTCCCTTACAGAATTGTATGCAGAACAGTGGAATATTTGCATAAAAACATCATTTCCCTCCTATTTTCCTTCAGTGGACTTCATAAACAATGTAATAAAAAACAGCATAATAACATCCATTCACAAGTGTATGTGGCCAACCAATTAGGTGAGAAACAAAACCGCGTATGTGGAAGGTGGAAGAAACCACGTAAGTGTAAAGGATGCATACATGACAACTGTGTCAACTCATACCCAATACCTGCAAAATTAAAGTTTCCTGCAGACAATGTAGTGAAAATACATGGCTTGATAATAAAAAGCGATGTTTAAATACAGCCCACTTTGAAGAGTTTCAGATTGCCATAATCTAACACCACACATTTAACTTTGTCTTAGCAACTGCGTGCTCAAATAGGAATACATCATTTGTTTACAAGTACCACATAAAACTAGTGATATTCTGGGGCTGACAGTTTTGATTGGTGGGAAGTGGGGTTAAATGCCATGTTACTTTAGAAATTGATGATTTGTGAACCTCCCCCCCCCACCCAATAGTATTTAATGTCAAGATTCAACAACTTCTGAAACAATTACTTTCTCTTCATTCTGTCTCCAACAATTAATCTACTCTTTTGGCTTTATCAACTGAATTTTAGAAAAGTAGTATTTGACTGCTAATTTTCCTTCTCTGCCTCCACCTCTATTCTAAAGCAGTGTGAAGTAGATGAAACAACCTATGCAAGCAGCTCGTATTTCACTATAGAATACACCAGGGAAAGGCAATACTACATCTATCAACTCCTTTCTGCTATACAAACACAGCCTCATCTCCCAGATGAGTCAAACTTCTCCAACATACTTTGCCCAAGTACCTTTCTCTCCAAAAGAAAAAATATATATCACCACTGTAAGGCTGAAAAGATAATTTTGGTTTCACTCATATTGAAAAGTATGCTCTGTTTTCATGTCTATACATCCACAAATATGTATCTTTTTTTTCAATCAACTCTAGGAAAACCTTAATAATAGTATCACGAAAGATACTTACCAGAGAAAGCAGCAACTTCTAGTATGTATTTGTTTATTTAAAAAACACCAAAAAATCCAAACAAGCATACAAAAAAAAAAAATCAAGAAAAAAAAAACCACCACAAAAATCACGTTTATGAAACCATCCTATATACAAACTGCTGACAACTATTACCCAGGTGTACATAAGAACTATAATTCCATTAGGAGGCATAACCATTAAGGCACCAGTTCAGGAAAGCAGTTTTATTCAACCAGACAACTTAAGCACAAGCTTAAATTTTGACTGTCCCTCAGGAAACAGATTTTAAGTGTGTGCTGAGACGCTTTTCTGAATCAGGACAACATGGCAGAAAAGTTTACTTAAAAATTTGAATCCAAAGGGCAACTTTACAGATTGTGTGGAAGATTTTCCAATTTGTTCATTAAAAAAATATATATTTTGAAGAGGCAAACTCAGCTGCAGCAGATGAGTAATTAAACCTGCAGAAGAGATCTAAACAGCTCCCACACTCCATTAGAGACTGAGCTAACAGCATATGTCTTTGATCACAGAACCATCCAGGGGCCTTCAAGGTCATCTAGTACAATCATCAAGCTAGCACTACCATAATCACCCCTAAACCTTATCCCCAGGTGCCACATCCAGATGACTCTTGAACAATTCCAGAAGTGGTGATTCCACTATCTCCCTGGGCAACTAAGTCCAATAGCTAATCACTCTTTCAGTGAGATTTGCTTTATAATATCCAATTTGAACCTTCTTTGATGCAAGGCCATTTCTTCTTGTCCTTGCACTTGAAACATGGCACAAGAGGCTGACTCCCACTTTGCTACAGGCTCCTTTCAAGTGGTTGTAGAGCAATAAGGTCTCTTCTGAGCCACCTTTTCTTCAGACCACACACCACCATATCCCTCAGCTGCTCCTCACAGGACTTGTGCTCCAGACCCTTCCCAGCTCTGTTGCCCACCTCTGGATTCACTCCAGCACCTCAATGTCTTTCTTGTAGTGAAGGGCTCAGAAATGAGCACAGGACTTGAGGCGTGGCCTCACCAGTGCCAAGTACAGGGGGACAGAAGGACCAGGGACAACCAGGACTGCCCTGGTCCTTCTGGCCATGCCAGTTTTGATACAGGCCAAGATGCCACTGGCCTTCTCAACCAGCCAGACACACTGCGGGCTTACATCCAGCCAGCTGTTGACCAGCACCTCCAAGTCTCTTTTCCACTGACCAGCCCTCAAGCCACTCTTTCTCCAGCCTGCAAGGGGTTGTTGTGACTGAAGCGCAGCACCCAGCCTTTCATCTTGCTGAACCTTGTGCAGTCGGCCTTGGCTTGTTGCTCCAGTCAATCTGACTCTGCAGAGCATTCCTACCCCCAATGATATGACCATCTAGGATGTCCTGCTCATTTTCATTATCCTTACTGTAACAACTATCTCTAATCACGTGTTCACTGGTAATTATTTGAAATTATTTCTTTAGGAGGTATAAATAAAGGGCACAAACATTTAACTATACCAGCATGAAAGTCTGAACACAAAAACCTACTTTTACCTTGTACTCATTTTGCGTGAAGAAATACCACCTCAAATGCACAAACAGACTATTACTAACAAATAGTTTGCCTGTACATTAGTGAGGAAAGCTTGAGGCAGAAAGGAGCTTAGATTGCACTGATCTCTTTCAGAAAAAGTTACTTCTGTTTTCTATAGAGAAATTGCCTGGGTAAAATCCTGAAGTCATGATGTTAGGCACATACAACCTTCTGTGCACTATTATAATACAAATAGTAAATGAAAATAAGGAAAGTATCTTTTCACCTTCAGCTGTAGACACATGTAAGTTTGCATAACCATAGAAAAACCAGTAATAACCCAGGATAGTATACCTGCAAGTATACTCTACCATTTATGTTATTTTATATTATTTAGCACATTAAAGACTTCCCACTTTGCATAATATAAAATTTCAAGAAATAAAACACTAATCTCATGCATGGCACATTTTAAATAAACTCTAAGAGAAGCAACAAATCATTGTGCTAACCATGGCTGTCCAAAAAGCTCACACATACAGCAGTGAATACCGAAGAGCCTCCCGTAGTTCTAAATACATTCTGTACTACTTTTGTAGCAAGTTTCTTTAATAGCATCTGTTGTACATATGAAACAAATGGAATATATGGACAGAGATACCAAAAAAGTATGAGAAAGACATAAAATGGTTCATTTACAATGCTGCAAATGTAAAAGTTATCTGGAACACCTTAATAAAATATCAGACCTTTCCAAGTTTAATTTCACTCTTTAGGCAAGTACAGACATGACATACATTTAAAAACAGACATTCTTTTACCACTTATCACAAATCAAGGTACAGTGCAGGTACTTGCCCCACCCCAAAGAAGAATATCAATTATATTATTGTTACGTTAGATGATGTTTTCGCCATTTCTTCAGGGGAGTGACTCTTTATTACTTCTTTGATGAACTGTTCAAGTGCAGTGAAGTAACCCTGGCACTGCCAAGTGTCATTGTGAGTTCCATCAGGAAATATCGCCAATCTCTTAGTCCGAGCTGGGGATAATTCATAAAGTTGCTTCATCATAACTGGTGGAATTAACTGGTCAGACAACCCAGAGATGAAGAGAGAAGGCATTCTGCACTGAGAGATTTTTCTGTAGGACAGAAATTTGTTTTTGTAGCACCATAGTGGAAGATACCTCATCGGAAAGAAAGAGAACAAAGTGCTGGCCATGTACGGGATGCTAAGAAAGGTGTTCTCCACCACAATGGCAGAAATCCGATGGGAATTTTCAGAAGCTAAGTGAATAGCTACTGCTCCCCCCAAGGAACGGCCAAAAAGAAAAATTTTTGTTTTATCAAGATCAGACCGAGTCATCACATAATCTAAGACAGCCTCAGAATCTAAGTACAAGCCTTCTTCACTCGCTTCTCCTTCGCTTTTGCCATACCCTCTATAATCGACCAGAATTAAGTTGACTTTCAGGTTTACCAGCATTAACAAAGCATTTGGCAACCTGTGGCCAATGTTGCCTGCGTTCCCGTGAAAGTAAATGATGGTTGGAGAATATGCTGCATTGTCCCCTGTGTATCTCAGCAGAATAAGATTGAGAAGAACTCCATCTTTGGTTTTGATGAAGATGTTTTCATGTGGTATACCAGTAGGCATGGGAACATAAAGGCGTGATGAAGAGGGCTGTTCAGGAAAGTAGAGCAGAACATCCTGGAATTTATATAATATACCTGCTATTGATACAAATATTAATATAAGGAGTATAATGCCTCCGTACAAGTGAAAAGTCACTATCAAGGGCAAAAGACAAATACGGCAGAGACTCCAAGACCAGGAAGCCAAAGCTAGTAGCCATCTTTTAACAAAGGTCCAAAGCATCCATGATTTTTCCATTGTAGAAGTCAGTGATCTTTTACTCCAAGTAAATCCTGCAAAAGAACCCAAATGTATACATATAAATATAGGAAAAAGGTAGCAATTTAAGCATTTGTACTTGCAGAAGATTAATGGCAAGTCAATGTATTGGGGTATTAACATAAAATTTGGTGGCAAACTCCCCTTGAGCTTTTGGAAACCATTTGATTCTGTAAAACAAGCAGAAATGCAATCATAAGGAAAGGCTTTAGAACTCTTCAAAATCCCATTTACAGTATTTCTGCAGGCACTCCATTAATAGTATTGAAAGATTGGTTGACTGAGACCACAGTAACTTCTGCTTTCCCTCAGACTTTCCTACTAAGCAAGAGACCAGCCCTACAGACTGTATCACCAGTTTGTCAAAGCTGCTCATGTAAGTAACTCTATAATTCAGAGAACAAACAAAAATAGCCTTTATTTCTAAGTTGCTACGTAGCATGCAGTAAGCCTGTGCACACCACTCTGCAGACCCTGAAGGCTCACCACACATCCCAGCACTGCTATGGGTTACTGACTGACTTTCAGCATCTCAATCAACTGTGGTTACAGAGCAACACCTGAACTGCTCAGAAGAAAGAGACTCCTTTATACTAAGATACCACATTGTAGTTACATTTATGACAACTTTTTTTTGCTATAATTTGATTGCTTTTGGTTTATAATAATCATTTTCCACTATCAGATCAGTAATCTGCATTAAGTCTTTAGCCAAATGGAAGATTTTATCATCATGCAAGACCACTGAAAATAGTCAGTTAACTACATTATTCTCTGGTCAATGAAAAGCACTGCTGAAAATACCAAACATGAAAACAGACTCACTCACGACAAAAACACACCCAGCGTAAAATGAAGAGAGTGTGGTTAATGACAATGGATTAAACCTTCTTTCCAGCCAAAAGTATGTCTCCCATTATCCATAAAAGATCTCGCAGTATTCACTCCTGGTTCAAATGGAAACAGACAAAAACTGCCAAACCTACACAAAAACTACAGTAACCATTCAGTCACCACTGAACTGAATAATCACACTACCTGGAACAGACAACACAAACTCACTTGTTTGAGAACACTAAGCTATATTGCACATAATAGTTACACTCTAGATGTAAAGTTATAATCTCCTAAAATGATACAGCACAGCAATAATCTGAATTCAAACTCCAAAGGAGTTTGACATGCAGAGATGAATCCAAGCATTTTATACCAGCCATCTTGGTAGGCTCAAGTGATAAAAGCAGACCTCTGCAGCTACAGCCTTTGCATTCCATAGGTATAAGCACCCAATCTGACCAGGAAAAACTGCCATCTCTATTTTATGCAAAAATTAGAACTAAATCAGAAATAAAAAACAAATATTACATCTTAAGATGCACATATTAACCAAACCCAATGTGATATTAAGCTTTCATACATTGTATCTATTGCAAATACAAAAATCTGGTGAAATATAAAACAGTCTAAAAAAGCAGTTATCTCAACTTTGTTCTCTGACATTATTTACAATTTCATCTTTATTATCCATATCCAAATAGGCACAAATATTATCTATAGGAAAATTTAATTTTTGTGATCCATTTCCCTTGAAAAGAACTCACAATTAGAAGACATATAAAGTAGCTACTTCAATATCTAAGAGATAACTTCCTAAAGAAGTTAAACATTTCCTGCATTACATTTCAAGACTATAAGAACATTGATAATGAGACAGCAAAACCATTCTCCTTACCTATGCTATTCAACATTTTGCTGACTTTCTTAACCAAACAAAAGAAACTCCAAAAATGTTTTCTCAACAAGATATTCACAAGAATAAGAGATCCACTATTAAACAAAACTACTAAGAGACAAAGAATTAATAAAAATCTCACTTCAAGTGATGAAGTTTTGCAATGGCTATCTCACGTATACTAAAGATTATTATCTGGAGACTGATACCCACAGCTAATTTTAAGAGCCATCTTAGTTTCATGAGAAGGGCACCACTTCTATTTTTATTTCAGCAGGCTAATAATATCAAAATATTATACTACAGAGATAGTGCTGCTGTGTGATTACTTCTGACATATATAAGTGTATATATAAATATTTATATAGATATAGAGGTGTATATATATATGTAGGTATATACAAATACTTTGCTACTGGAACTGCAAAGCCAGTACATCCTACAACTAAAGTTCAACATACAGTAAGTAGTTAACAGGAAGAGCAAACTACATGGCCACAAATGTTTCATGCTCACTTTACTTATCTAAATAAAGCTGACTACTCTGTAATATTGAACAATTACATTACTACTAAAGTTTTTTTCCCAGCTGTGTAAAACCTCACTGGTTCCATTCATTTCCAAGTCTTCACATCTTGTTGCAAGAATTGTTAGCTAGGAAACGAAGATAAAAATTTTTCCTAGGTTCCTCCCCACCTTTCAATACCAATTAAAAGAGCAGAAAAGGATGGTTTCTCAAACAAGCATACAGGCCTAGAAGAGACTCCAAGCCAAATCAATACAATCTTATTGTCAATAAAGCTACAACCCACACATTCTACGGAGCTCAAAGCAGCAGACGTTCCAAATGCTATCCTGGACAGCAGAAGATGATACAAACAGAACAAAATTTCCACTTGAAGGACACAAATAAAAAAAGACAAGCTAATATAGTGATATTCAGTGAGCAGTAAGGTAGGCACTTTGTGAAGTGTACGAGATTTGAGACTGTTCAACATACTGCAAGATAACACAAACACACACACAAGAAATTCTCTTCTTGGTCTTTATTTCCCACCCTGGTGTGCTGGATGGGAAGTTATAAACCTTTCAAGCAGTTTACAAGGTAACATCTTATGAAGCAAATACTCTGTCATGAATTATGAAGAGCATGTGTTGCATTTCTCTTGCATCTCTAATTTTGTGACTAACAGGGGGCCAGAATAATCTGGAAAAAGCTGGTGGGAGTGGGAGAACAGTGTATTTAGACTTTGATGTCTGATGTGGTCAACTTGAGAAACAGACCAGACCCACCAACCCACCACCTGGACTAACCTGATCCTCTCTCTAGACAAGACTGCTTCTGTTCCTAGACTACAACAACCAGTCATGGACATGCCCCATAACTGTCTGATGTCTCAGTTATATCAAGAAGCATTCACGCCTTTAAGTTCTTAGAGGGCATTCCTTCTTCACTTAAAAAAAATTTTTTTTTGGAAGAAATATTGTATTACAGCACTGTATTTCACAGTATTCACTGTATTTCGAAAACAAGATTTTCCTGTAACAAGGAGTCACATCCCATTTTACAGCATTCACAATATTTCATAATCACTGATTATTTAAACTAAGTAAAAGGCTAGGTAAATAAGCATAAGGTCATTTTAAAAAGAATTTTTCCTCTTGTCCCTCTGATAACGTGCATTAGAAAGGCTAGCCTTTGGGCATCCTGATACTTCCTACAAGTATTTATTCGGTGATTTATATTTGGTAAGCTTAAAAGACAAGCAGAAGACAGTACTGAAATATAAAGCTTTACTGTGGAAACCATTGCCACATAGGAACATCAATGCAGCCCAAGTCAATGTCAAGACCTAATGAAAGTAAGGCTTTGCCAAACTGCTGTTGTACCTTTGGCTTAAACTGCCATGGAACTGTATTGTCTCTCAAGACAGGAAATTTGGAAGCAGAGTGTTTCAGCTTTGTGTTGGGATATACACATTTGTTGATATACACACACACCCCCCTGTATCTGTACATCTCCACCGACGAATCCACAGCCTAGGAACTACTGCAGACCTCTGTGTTCTATCAGATGAGCTACAACTCCCAAAATTAAATTAGCTACTGAAAATACAAATCACTCCCAAGAATAAAAATTTTGAGAAAAAAAAGTCTTTATGATATTCTGTTTTGCCCTAATGCTATTTTTAAATGGTTAACACCATTATCAACTGAAAAAAAAAATCACAAAAATTCAAGTGTATATTTAAAGTACTAGGGAATAATTTTTTGTTCCTTTTGAATGGCAGCTGAAATTACTCTTGTATCTGTCATGGGTTCTGTTGTTTTTCCTTTGTCTACATTTTTAATATTAAACAGCACTATTTTCATACACTAATCATATCATAAAAAGTTTACCTTTAGATGTGATGATTTCCCAGGCTTCATCTCTGCCTGAAAGACAATTCCATTTATGAATTTTGAGTAAAACTGTTTTGAATAACACATGTAATTTACTGTTTATCTTGTTACTTGAAAGAAGATTAAGAAGTGATAAGAGCCAAACTCCCTAAAAGTTATAACTGCTTCACTAATGAAACTGTGCATCTCATGCTCCGTCTATCACCCTGAATGTTTGTTTGAAACATTTGATGAACTTGAAAACATCTTATAATGAAGCTCAAGAATCACAGTGAAATGTCCTGGACTATATACACAACAAACAGTATATGACAATACAGTAATATTATAATAATATGCATATATAATTGTAATTTTACTAATAACATAGCATATATACTTCGTTCATAACAACAAACGTTATATTCTCTCCTTAAAACTAACTTTTAGTGCACAAGTAGCTTTAAAGTTAGTGCTAAGAAGCACAATCAGGTCTTTAATGGCTTCTTCCTCATTAAAGAGCCTTTTAAGAAAAGCTAAGTCTTAACACTCCTTAATCCTTTGGATTTCAAAGCAAACAAACAAAAACAAATAATTCTCTGTCTTCTTACGAAATATCTAACGACATCTGGTTGTCCCCATTTCCATTTCCTGGACTCTACCTCCTCCAGATACAGCCAAGATTTGCACAAGCGTTACATTTACTGATATTTATTCAGAAAACATCTATAAGCAAAAACATTAGGTCCGCAACTACGAAAAGTTAGTTTCAGAGGGGGAACTGATCCGGAAGAAAACCTACAAGCTTAGCAAAGACCAGAAAAATACACTTTCTTAGTATTAAAATCCTACAGACACTCACAAATATATATATATATATATATATAT
>JANPWX010000052.1:6638703-6696273 GCA_024734555.1 Trochalopteron elliotii
CCCCGTGAGTGTCCCCTGGGGTGGTCGCTCCTCCATCGTCCCGGCTGTCCGGTCCCGTGCGGAGCGGGCGGTGCCCCGCGGGCGCTGTGGCCATGGCAGCGCCGTGCTGGGGAATGTGCGGTGCGCCTGAGCGGTCCCTGTCCCGCCCCGTTGGACACCGCTCCCTCCGCCGGCACGGAGCAGCCCGGGGACAAGGGCCGAGGCGGGTGGTGTCGGGGGCAGGCTGCGTTCTCGGGGATGGTGGAGGAGGAAATCGGTCTCCGAGCACTGAAAGCTCCCGTCTGGGCAGCAGCGGGAGGGGAGCGCGGTGCCTTCTCCTGCCGTGCAGACCTTTGCCTAGGTGACGGCAGTGCTTCAGTGTCTCGCTGCTGGCTTTGACGCTTAAACGAAGAATCAGCTGGCGACCTTTAAGATAGTGGTTAGATCTTAGGTAGAAAAATGAGAAAAAACATAAATCCTAATTAGAGATGGTGGTTTTTCTAGACAAAATAACAAAATAATGGTGTTTTGTTTATAAATATATAATTTTGTTTTTTTCCCAGTGAAAAACAGACTGATGGCTTCTGCACCTGTTTCGCAGCCTCCTCCTAAAAAAACGGTGGCCTCTCAAGTGCCTTTTGCAGACCTGTGTTCTACTCTGGAGCGAATACAGAAGTCCAAATCTCGTCCAGAGAAAGCCCAGTATTTCAAGAATTTTCTGGATTCCTGGAGGAAATTCCATGATGCACTTCATCAAAAAGAGAAAGATGTCACAGATTCCTTTTACCCAGCTATGCGACTTATTCTCCCACAGTTGGAAAGAGAAAGGATGGCATATGGAATTAAGGAAACTATGCTTGCGAAGCTCTATATTGAACTGCTTAATTTACCAAAAGATGGAAAAGATGCTGCAAAGCTTTTAAATTACAGAACGCCTACGGGCTCACGTGGAGATGCTGGAGATTTTGCAATGATTGCATACTTTGTGCTAAAACCTAGGAGCCCAAAACAAGGCAGACTAACAATAGAACAAGTCAATGAACATTTAGATGTGATAGCTAATAACAATGCTGCTAAAAACAAGGGTCAGTTAAAGAAAAGTCTTCTTCGGTTAATTACCCAGAGCACAGCATTGGAACAAAAATGGCTTATTCGAATGATTATAAAGGATCTAAGGCTTGGTGTTAGTCAACAAACTATATTTTCCATTTTTCATCCTGATGCTGCTGAATTGCACAATGTTACTACTGATTTGGAAAAAGTTTGCAGACAACTGCATGATCCCTCTGTCTCACTTAGTGATGTTTCTATCATGTTGTTTTCTGCCTTTAAACCAATGCTTGCTGCTATTGCAGATGTCCAACAAATTGAGAAACAGATGAATAACCAGACATTCTACATAGAAACTAAGCTGGATGGTGAACGTATGCAGATGCACAAAGATGGGGATGTGTACAAGTATTTTTCCCGAAATGGGTTTGACTATACTCAGCAGTTTGGTGCTTCACCCCTTGAAGGCTCATTAACACCATTTATTCATAATGTATTTAAGAGCAATATACAAAATTGCATTCTTGATGGTGAAATGATGGCTTACAATCCTGAGACACAAACTTTTATGCAAAAAGGAAACAAGTTTGACATAAAAAGAATGGTGGAGGACTCTAATCTGCAGACCTGCTTCTGTGTATTTGATGTATTGATGGTTAATGATAAGAAGTTGGGGCATGAAGTACTAAGCAAAAGATACGAAATCTTAAGTAGTGTATTTACCCCAGTAAAGGGCAGGATACATGTTGTCCATAAGAGAAGTGCCAGAACAAGAAAAGAAGTAATTGATGCTTTAAATGAAGCAATAGATAACAGAGAGGAAGGAATTATGGTGAAGGATCCCATGTCCACCTACAAGCCTGACAAACGTGGGGAAGGCTGGTTAAAAATCAAGCCAGAATATGTCAATGGACTGATGGATGAACTGGACCTTTTAATTGTTGGTGGTTACTGGGGGAAGGGGTCTCGTGGTGGAATGATGTCTCATTTTCTATGTGCTGTTGCAGAGACGCCCCCTCCAAATGAAAAACCGACCATTTTCCACTCCATTTGTCGTGTTGGCTCTGGCTATACTATGAAAGAGCTGTATGATCTAGGTTTGAAACTGGCTAAACACTGGAAGCCCTACCATAGGAAGGATCCTCCTGGTAACATTTTGTGTGGAACTGAAAAACCTGAAATGTACATTGAACCTTGCAACTCTGTCATAGTCCAGATCAAGGCAGCTGAGATTGTTGACAGTGATATGTACAAAGCTGACTGTACTTTGAGATTCCCCCGAATTGAGAAGATAAGGGAAGACAAAGAATGGTATGAGTGCATGACTTTGGACATGTTAGAAGATCTCAGAAGCAAAGCACAAGGAAAACTGGCATCTAAGCACCTTCATGTAGATGAGTATGATGAGCCACATGAGAAAAAAAGGAAAACTGTTTCAAAGGTGAGGAAGATAATTGGAATAGCGGAGCAATTTAAAGCTCCTGATCTTTCTAGTGTAAGCAAGGTTTCAAATGTCTTTGAAGACGTTGAGTTTTGTGTTATGACAGGAATGGGAAAATATTCAAAGTCTGAGCTGGAAAGCAAAATAGCCCAGTGTGGTGGCAGTGTGGTACAGAACCCAGGGCCGGAGACTTACTGTGTCATTGTAGGAGCTGAGAATGTCAGAGTGAAAAACATCATTGCTTCCAACAAATATGATGTGGTGAGGGCAGAGTGGCTTCTTCAGTGTTTTCAAACCAAAATGCTGGTGCCTTGGCAACCAGCCTTTATGATTCACATGTCTCCTGACACAAAAGAACATTTTGCTCGTGAGTATGATTGTTATGGAGACAGTTACACAGCAAACACAGATGTTGCACAGCTCAGGGAAGTGTTCTCAAGAATGAAAGACAACAAGGCAATGCCTCTGGATGTGATTGCAGAGCTAGAAGAACGTTACTGGTGCAACAGTTGCCAGCTCAGTATATTCAGAGGAAGCACTATTTATGTGGACTGTTATGCTGTTGTTAGTGAGCCCGAAAGCAAAATCCCTGGAACTACACTATCAATTAGAACTTTGGAGCTGCGTTTTTATGGTGCAAAAGTAGTTTCTCACCTTGAAGAGGGTGTCTCCCATGTTATTGTAGGAGAAGATCATTCACGGGTAGAAGAGATGAAAGCACTCAGAAGAACATTTGGGAAAAAGTTTAAAATTGTATCCGAGCTGTGGGTAACACACTCAGTGGAGGAAGGAGCTGCAAAGAATGAAAATCAGTACTTAGTTTAAAGCAGTTTTTAAGATTGGAGCAAAGGCGTGATTTGACTCGGATTTTGTGAGGTCCTAAATTTTTTGTGTGCTTTCATGTCTTTTTAAAGCTGGCTCTGGCTAAAGAATAACACTGAATTGCTGAAATCAGAGGAAGGCTTTTAATTTTACTGTTGTGGAAGCAAGAGGATGGTAAGCTATGTTGGAGAGAAAGAAACACCACAAGATAAATAATTTAAGCCTTTTAATCCACAATCAGGTCTCTGGAGAGATCTAAAATTTTGCATAAATAAAATATGTTTGAAAGTGGCTAGCTTGTTCTAACTTTAATAATGCTTGCCTCCATTGTTCAAAGTGGAGACAATAATTTATTATTTTATGGAGATGCTGCTGTTTATCGATTGTTTAACTATCAATTTGCAATCACATTCATGTTTTTGTTGACTTGTTTTGTATGTATTCCGTATGCTAGAGAATCCAGTAATTTATAAACTTCGTCTGGACTATTTTAATTTGCTTACATTGGTTTTAGCATTAAGCACCACACAGCCTCAAAAACAATTTTATTTTAAGGTATTGTGTAGATCCCATGTTTCTTTGTGTAAATAGCCATTGTACAAAACAACCTAAACTTTTCATTGAGGTGATAATGAATTAATAATGATCTATATATGTATGAAATACAAATCATTTACTTAAAAATTGTAATAACTCCTGTGCTCATTACAGTTTAACTGTTGAATTGTGACAGGACTTGGCTTTTACAATTAACCCTCAGTTTATCTTTTAAAAATGCTTCTTAAATGAATGTAGGATTAATTTCCAAATATCCAGCCAATGCATATTTTTATAATTACTAAATAAAATCTATTTTTAAAGTCTGCCTGGTATTTATCTTTAAAAGACAGTCACTTTTGAAAAGCACAAAACTTAATTTCTGCTGTTGGATAATTCATACATTAACTTTGAGGGGAGAAAAGTTGAGGCCTTGTTTCTAGTTATGTCAACATTGGTATGAAACAGAAATGAAGTTGGGCAGATCACACAGAGTCAGTTTTTACCTGACCTCTTTCTTCAGTGCTTTCTGTGGTCACGTTCATGCAAAAGTTCCTGTAAAAAGAATTGAGAATTGTTATGTGAAAGGTTTATTGCATTTTTGGTTAATTGGAATTGTATTGATATCTCTTAGTATGTTAGCAGCTCCCTTATTACTTGAAATATACTCCATAGGTAAAATACTGGTAGTAATAGCCACTGTCCACAAATTTCCTGTTACCAGGCCTGCTTTGCTCTTTTTCTTCAGTGGGGCTGATATGGTGGGAATGTGGTGAGGACACTGCCTTGCTGTTCCCTCAGCAGGCTTTCCCTTGTGGAGCAGCCCACTTGCACACCTTGACCCAACAGGGATTTGAATGAATGAAGGAAAGCCTCACTTCTCTCTGTTACAGAAATCCTCACCTTTCTTTTGTCTCCCTGATGTTTCATCTGGTCTTTAGTTTGGATGTGAACTCCTTTCCAGAAACAAATTTACAAACTCTGGAGTTTGTCCCCTTTTTACTGTAGCACATCATTTTGGTGAAGCACTTAAAAACCTTGGTTCCTGTTGCTCAGTTTCCAGTTACTCTTGTCTTGAAAGACTGCATCTGTATGTTTTAAGAGTCTCTATTAATATTCTCGAAAAGCAGAAGATCCACTTATTCAGGTGAAATCAGTCAAAATCTGTCAGCTATAGTAAATAACAGATAAGATACCCTGTTCTGTTTATGGCATCTCAGTGATCTGGTGAGAATTTTTAAAAAGCTCTGTAGTTTGCTTATGGGGTTTTTGTAATACTTTGTGTCACTCTTTCTGTTAAAATACAATCAAAAGCCATTTAATCTTTCCAATCTATATGTAATTGTAGCTTTAATTCTTTCAAAAGAGGGACTTGAAGTTGTAAAATGTCATAAAATGATTACAAAATGTTAATTTGAAGGTGACTAGGGAAATGCCTTTTAACACAGTTCAACTGAGCATAAAGCATCTCCAGCTGGTAACAGCTGTTGTACCACAAAACAGTAGATGGGCCCGTAAAATTTTACGGTACTTTTTTTTGCTGTGAGGGGATAGGAATTAGAGAACTCTCTGTAAATTTGACATATTATGCAAACCTAACAGTGAAGGAGCTTGTAGGTATAATTATAATGTTTCTCCATGTTCCTTTTTAGAAGCAAGGAAATTAAAAGGCATCAACCTCAGAATTATTTTCTTTTAGAAAAAATATATTTAGCATTATTTTTGGATTTTTTAAAATATGTAGCTTTTCTTTCTTTTTAATTTTGGGGAAGATTATTTTGAGAGAACATATAAGGGAGTTGTATTTAAGTTCAAACCACAAGCATTAATGTTCACAGCATGTGTTATCGTATTTGAAAACTGATGTAGTAAGAATGTTTCAACATGTATAATTATCACTAGATTAGTGACAAAATATATTTAAATTTATCCTTCTGTTAATACGATGGGTAGAGGAACTATGTAAAGAAATGAAACCAGTGTTCATTTTTCTCCCTGTCATACATAAAGTAAAATGCATTTTTCAGGACTAAAGTTGCCAGAAATAAAATAACAGGGAGGGAAAAAAGTTTGTTACACACAAAATGAGTGGGTATGGTGTGAGGAGTTGCATATTCCATTCTTTTATCCTCAGTCTTTCCCAGAATGGAATGAATTCACATAGTCTGGTTCTGTATAGAGTTGTACTAGTTAGAATAAGTTAACTGTGGTATTTCTATAGCTTTTTATGATGTTCAAATTAACCTTTTGAAATAGATTCAGGTAGAATGTTTGTTTTGTTTAATTTTTTTTATAGAGGTCCTTGTGGTTCTAATTTAAATTTTTATATTTTGTCCAGCGTTTTGTGTTTTGTTATAGTACAAGACCAGCTTGATGGAGAAAAGTAAAACTCTAGATGTTGTTTTTCTCAGCTTTTGGAAGCCTTTGGACACTTTCCTGTAATATTTTCATAAACAGCTAACGAAGTATGGGCTAGATGAATGGACAGGGAAATGCACTGAAAGCTGGTGTAAATGCCAGGCTTGAAGAGTTGTCATCAGCAGCCAAGGTACAAGACATGAGGCAATGAGCACAGTATGGAACAGAAACTTTTGCTTAAAACTAGGGGAATTCTTGCTGTAAGGGTGGTGAAATATGGGAGCGGATTGCTCAGAGGGGTTGTGGAATCTCCATCCTTGGTGACATTCAATATGCAATCAGCTACAAGTTGCTCTGCCTGAGCCTTCAACTGGACAGTGACGAGATGATCTCAGGAGGTGCCATCCAGCCTCAGTTCTGTGAATCAGGTCTGAACTGAATTTCCCGTTGTGAATTTAGGTGTCTTGTTAATGGTCAAAGTGTTAAGTGGTGACATATACATTGTAAATTTAATGGATTTTTTTGGTTTTTTGCAGGACAATAGATATTAGTATAGCTAACTGTCTTTATCAGCATGACTTTTAAAGCTACACATTAAACTGGAGGAAAAACCAAACCAAACCAAGAAAACCCAAAGCATAAACCAAACTGAAGTACAATGAACATGAACATCAAGGTTGTTCAGTCTCCTGAGCAGTGGAAAAGAGTTAAGTGCCGTGTGTAAATGTTTAAATACTAGCCATCTCTGAGAGAACAGAAAAGCTGGTTTTCAATTTGATGTGATGTATAACTACCAATTGTGAAAGTGAAAACAAGCTCCAGTAGTTTTAACCACATTCATCTGATTCCCGGGGTTGATTTGGGAGTGCTAAAGTAATAGCTTCTTTCTTGTGGTGGTAGACTTCAGAAACAAAAACACTACAGATCCAAGGAGGAGGTTGGATTTCTCCACGTTCTTCCACAAGGAAGCTTCCTCCTGCAGCTAATATGCCACGGCCTCAGCAGACTGCTACAGCAGCAACAGCAGCAAGCAGAGGCAACCTGTTCTCTGAAATCTAGGATTTTAGCCTGCACATCTTACACCTGCAGTTAATGCAATAACTGTCTGGTCAAAGGCAGTTGGATAGGAGTTGGTGCATAAATACATGTATTCAAGAAAAAGACAGCAAATAGATGTGTAACAGAGCTAATCTCAGCTAAAGTCTTGTGGTTGCTTTTTTCCTTCTTGGTCTCCTACAGTTTTTCTCTTGAGTTGGCCTCTTTTGACTAGTGTATTATAGATTTTATATGTCAGACCTGTGTGCTGCCAAAGTAGAATGACTTTATACGTACAGTTTAAAGGTAGTTTGCATGCCTCTCTGTTATGCTTCAGTCTGCCCTGTAAACATGTTCACATACAATTAATCATACCAAACAGTTACATACATCTTGGATTTCGGGTTTTTGTTGGTTTTTTTTTTTCCTTTGGTGTGTTTTTTTTCTTGTGTTTTGTTTTGTTGTTGTTTTGGGAGGTTTGTTTGTTTGTTTGTTCATTTTTAAAATTTTTATTTTACTTAAAATCTTTGAGTGCTATTAGAGTAATAAAAAAAGATTATTCAAGGCAAAAGTAAGTATGAAGATAATAGGTATCACATTGTTCAGGTCTCTTGTATGAAGAGAAGGGAAATAAACAGGATAGTCAGTTTTGCTGATTACATCTCTCTGTAACTGAAACACAACAGGTGCTGGGAGTTGACTGCCTGACACATTGCAATAGCAGCGACCAGGGTAGAGCAGTGAGGTCACGTGCGTTAACAACATTAACAAAGTTAAGAAATAAAAGACAGTTAAGAAAAAAAACACAATTTCCCCCCTTTTTTTTCCCCTCTGTATTATGTGGTAACTCAAGAATATTTTTTTTCTATATCAGTTATCTAAATTCTTATGCTTGGTGATGAAGACCTCTATGAACAGAACAACTGCTGCATACAGATCTCATACAGGTTCCTGGCAGACACTCAGTAAAGCCATCTAAGGTGCAGTACAGATAATATTTATACTTTTAAGACTGAAATATTTAACTTTTTTTAGTGACTGGGAGATAAAAAGAAACATTTTACCACTAGGAAGAGACCTGGCTCTTAATATGTAATGGTGCAGGAGAAATATTCTGTAAGTGTTTTGGATAATCTGCCTTCCTCACCTGTGTTTTGGGAAGACATGGCCGATTCAACCTTTCCAAAATCACACTTGCATTTGCTCTCAGTCCAAAATGCTTTTACAATTACGTACTTTGTACCGGGTTGTCTTTGTTTATGAATTCTGGTCTGACTTACACAATTCTGTGGTTCATTCGGGGTGCTGAACCCTTGGGCCATGTTTTGGCTGCAGGGATGGACTGTGGCTCGGTCATGACCCTGCTCTGGACTTCTGCAACTGATTGACTGTCTGTTCAGCATGTGACATGGAGTGAGCTTCAGGAATTGCATGGAGGGGAGGGGGATTTCTAAATCAGAGTAGCCAAAATGTGCTAGAGCATGTGTAAATGTGCGCACACATATAGAGTGTATATATGTGTGTGCACACATATATATAAATACATGTATAAATATTGAGTGAGAGAGAGAGCTGTGATGCTTAGGATGGCTCTCTTCTGCCCTCACCGCTTATTATTCCTTCATCTTTAGCAATGCTGAGGAATGTTTTTAGAGATCCCAGAAGTGGGTGGGAAGGCTAGAGAACAAGAATTTGTGACAGTGTTGCAGAATTTGTACCTACAGACTGCCCCAGGCCAACACACCTGCACACAGACACTGGCATGACTGTGCCTTACACACAGACCTCTTCTTCTCTGTCCAGAAAATGGACTGTGGAAGTTTTACTTGGTCAGTAGAAACAAGAAGTTCCCAGGACTCAGCACAGACCATTTCTTGCATTCTGCTGCCTACGCTAAACAGAAGTGGTTCCCAGTTCCAGTTCTTTAAACTATATTGCCAACCACCACCAGCTGTTCCTCACTGGTACAGCAAAAGTTCTCATTTCTTAAAACAGTCTGGTCATGTAAAAGCTGTACCCTTAGCCTAGGTCAGGCCATCCTTGCTGGTGCTTCATCACTGTTTTGGAGAATGCTATTTGGTCCAGACCAAGCTGCATTATGGACAGCAGCATGGTAGTGGCAGGCCTGTGCCACTGATCTGTTTAGTCAGGATGAGGAATTCAGCCTGAGTTAAGCATCTGACATGAAGGAGAGTCTTGAGACCATGGGAAATATGTGCTATGTCTTGGATTATGTTCAGGAGCAGACAAGAAACATGGGGAGGTGGCTGGGGTTTGTGGGCCCTGAGCGTGGGCACAGCTCTGCTGCGGGAATTTGAGCTCATGAGAAGACAAGTGTTTGTGATTGGCCACGCAGTTATAGGTAATGTCAGAACAAAATGAATGCACAGAGACCAAGAAAAGAGACAACAGCTGCCTCTTACACAGACTGAGGAGAGATGAAGAGTGCTATGTTGACATAACCAAAGTGTTCTCTGTGCATCTCCAGCAAGGGCAATGGCAACGCTTTGCTGCTGTTCACTTAAGCCTTCACCCACAGTTATCTGCCCTTTGGCTATATTCCAAAATTTCCACAGGGAATTTCAATACTCATTTATTACTGCACAAAGATTTTAGCAATCAGACAACACACAAATCACATATTATCTTTTACAATTATATTAAAAGCTTACAGGAATTAAAATAAAGATTAAAATCATTTAGCAGTATTCACACAATAACAGTTCCCTGAAGATCAGCACAGGGAATCAAACATTGGCAGGAAATAAATAGTTAGGCAGGTGGCCAGCATAGATAACTTGGCTCATCAGTATTCAAGCAGGAACAGCCTTTGCATTATTAGTCAGCCTAATTTCCCCCTTCACACCACAACCATCTCCAACCCCAGCCCTTCTTCTATCCTTCACTTTATTCTCCTTTTAGATGGGGTTGCACGCTGCCGAATCCCATGGTGGGTCTTGTTTTAAATGGTGTTGAAAGAGGAAGACAAGCTGTTTCAGTTAATATGTTTATCAGGATGACTTGGAAGTTAGTTAAATCCAAATGAAGTTTATGCACCAGCATTAAGCAGTATGTGCTGTGCTGAAAATGGTGTGAAACAATTTCTGTGTATAAGACAGGCTGGGCTGGCTGTTTTACATGCATGAATATAGTGAGCAGGTTCAAGATGATCACAAGGAAGAAATAAGTTTTGCCAATACATCCTTCTAACTTAAACATTGACCCATCAACATTATGTGCATCTAGCTTCAAAGTAGAACTGCTTAAATTTGCTAAACAGCCTCTGGAGATTTGCAGAGAGAACTTAGGTCTACCTGTCTCCTGTTACTTGTACAGAAACTTCCCTCACTCCCACGGTATCACTTATTTGGGTGTCCAGCCTGTTCACTGCAGCTGTAAGCTTAGTACTCTGTGAATACTTTCTAAGATAAAATGAATCCTCTTCTCAGGAGTTCTTCTTTGTAAAATGGTCAACCAATATACCCCAGAAATTCAGAGGTAGAAAGCTTGTCTTAATCTGTCCCACAGACATCTATAAAAGTAAAATTTGATTCCCTTTGACTCTTCACACCTCTTTCTCCTTGACGTTCTTAGTAATGCATGATCCATGTTTTGGGAGAACAGTTAGAAGAGCTTTCACTCTTCTATATATTCCACCTACTTTATTTACAGTCTGTGATTTTGAGTGTTTCCCAGGAATGGGAGGACCATGGTAGCATGTTGTATTGTACTGAAACATCAAGCTGCCTGATTCTCTGACTAATGGACCATTATACAAAAAGAGGCCTCTAGAAACCCCACAAATTGGGTGAAACTGTGTGAGAGACTGGACAGGTTAATAACTCAGACCACTGGTCTCTTAAGTGCCCAGGTGCAGAGGCCAGTGCACACTCATCACAGTAGGCTACAGCTGGGTGTTAAACAAGGTAAGGGAGAAGGCTGGTAAGAAGCAAATCCCATGTGGCAGGATAGTGCTTTTTATCATGCCAGTGTCCTCCTTTACATAATGGCTCAGCTATGAAAACTCCCCTTCAGGGAAGTATCTGGACATTCACATGTAGCCTGAAGGTATTTGCCCCTTCTGATGGTTTATTGTTGACTCAGCTATGCTGACCTGAGAGGCAGCTCAAAGGTCTTAAACCACCCAAGACTCCTGAAGTCTTTGGTGCCATGATACACAGAATTACATCCTTCAGTGTGAAACTCCAGAAGTCCTGCCTTCACACCCCAGGAAAGGTACCTGTTCATTCCCACCTGAACCTGAGCACATATAAACCCAGTAGAGGCTGTTTTGTGGCTTTGCCTCACCCCTGAAGGATCAAGACAGAGACCATTGCTTTGACCAACAGACTTCGAAGTTGCATCAATCAATTCTTGTGGCAGGATCCAACAGGGCATGACTATAGACCTTCCTACTCTTATTCTTTCTCTTTCTTTTTCCTAATTCTTTCCATCTCTATGTCTATCTATCTCTCTACCTCAGAATTAGTGTTAAATAAAAATCTGTATTATTGACTTCAGCATATGGTCTCATTTGCACCTTACTTCAGGCAGTGGCATCTCTCTAATAATTTTAATGATTGGATCTGAACACACTGTTAAGGGAAAAAAATCTCATTAACTGAAAAAAATGTACTTTCATTTTTCCTCCAAATTTAGATATCTAAGGCAAGGCTGGCACAGAACTTGAATTCTTTCTAAACCTGGGTGAACATAAACTATTCTTTAAAAAGGACTGATAAACATCCAGATTTTTGAATGGCTTTTTAACCTGGATTCACGAATGAAGTATTTGCCATGGGAAGTTTCAGTCCGTGCTCTCAAAGCTATTTACTTATTTGACATCATTGAGAAATCATGTTAGGAACTGATACAGCAATCCATATAAATGCCCCAGCCATTAGCCCACAGGATGTAATGAGAAATCTTGGGCTGATGCAGACACTATATTTCCATTAAAGTCTCCAATTAAAAGAGAGAGACTTCACACACCACAGTCCTTTTTGCTGATTGAAAATACCTGTACATTTCCAAAGTGTCAGATCACAGTTTTGGGTTTTGGGGCAATAGCTTATCTGTCAGCTACCATATTGCTCCTGAATGATTAGGAAATGTTAAAAGGTATAGGGGTGCAGTCTGAAAATGGGATATATACAGTGTTGAGGAATATTTGTGGTACCACTAGAGTTCAATTAAACACATATGTGTGCTTAAATATAAAAGAGAAATGAATAATGCATTGGCCAGAGTTCTACCAGTATATGCAATTCTACATGGAGTCTCCTTAGATGTGCCTTATGAACTCTTGCATCACCACTAATCTTGATAGTGGTTGCATGTAGCACCTCAACCCAGCTGTGAGTCTGTCCTCCAGCCCAGCTCTGCTGTCCAAAGGTCATTCCTAAGCTTGCACCGCTGAATATTCCCATTCCAGGATAGTTTATAAGGCAATGCTGAGTTTGTTTCTCATCTCATCACCCAGGGAATGCTTTTTCCCTTGCAAGAAGTCCATCTGTGTCTGGCATTCCTGCTTCCAGAGAGGTTAACCCTTTCTTGCAGTTAGGCCTTCTAGCCCTGCATTCCAGATCATTAACTGGCCACAAATTACCCTACTGAGAAGTTACAATTAGGCCTTCCCCTTCTACAGCTAAATTTCAAAGAACAGACCATGCAGTGGAGAGCAAGGATCATTTAACTCATTTTCTCTTAGAAGTTACATCTCAAAATTCTCTCCCTGTCCAAGCTCTGCCACCAATTGCTTTTGGTCTGTTTGGGTTTTGGTGGCATCTGCAGAAACTCAGCATGGCTGAGTCATTACCTGTTTGATGTACCCAGCTGATGTAACTGTAACACTTTGGACACCTTTAGCTATTTGTGAAGACTGTGACAGCATAACACATACAACTATAAAGCATATAACAATTATTCATTGGTTGGCAGGTACAGATGTTAGCTACCTAATAAAGAGCTAGGCTAAATGTTACTGTGCTCAGCCTTCACCCCTTCCCATGTGATACTCAGAGACTCCAGGGAGAGTTTTCTCCCAGTTTTCTCATTTTCTCATGAAGTCAAGGCACAGAAACAGGAACACAAGGGAGAGATAGCCAGGGATCAATAATGAGGTCAGGTCAGGAAGATACCGAGTCAGGTAAAGGCACCAAGGTTAGCCCTTGATGCTTTCTGGATTTCATCTCTTCCTGAGTTTTCTTTCACCACCTTCTTCTTCCTTCAGAGTTTTTTCTTTTCCACATTGGTGTTTTTTTCCTTCAGAATCTTTGAACCACTCACAGACTCAGTTTCAATAATTCTACCTCCACTGTCACCTTTACCTTTCTTGTCTCACACGGTTCCACTCTGCAGATGTTGTCACAGCTCTTTCTTCCAATTTAGCAATTTCCTCAGAAGTCTGAGCCAGGTTTCTCTACCAGAGGTATGCCTCAGATTCTTGAAACACAGTCAGCTGAAATACTGTGAGGGAGGAAAACTTGTATGGAGGATATACATTCATAAAACATATATATATATAATTTTAATGGAACTTGCAAGATACTTATTTTGAATTCAGAGAGAAGCTGCATGCATTAAGTGCTGTGTGTAGTTAAATTGTCTTTCCAGGGACTTGCTTTTTTCTTTTCTTTTCCCCTATGAAAATTTTATGTTAACCATAAAGTGAGAAGTCAGAGGCAATATGAAGGGAACTGCAGTGTGTTAGGAGTCAGACCTTTTTACATAGAAGGCAGATTATTTACTTGTTCTCTCTCCCTCCCTACACATTTTCAATCAAGATGCCTGAAAAGAACGAACATTGAGCAATCAGAATGTGAATGCCTGTGTCTGTGTCTATTCATACATAGTAACTTCTGAACCTATGGGCCAGTTCTATCCAAATTTCACAAAGAAATTGTAGTGTCCCTCTCTGTGCCCTCTCCTCTGCCCAAGCTCCATATGGGAGATGCTTGAGAAGAGAAGGTGGTAATGGCCTCTATGAGGGAAAGAGTCTGGAAAGAAAATATTTCAGATGCCAAAAGAACTTCTCCTGGTTTTCTCATTTTCTCATTAAGTCAATCCACCCAAGGCACAGAAACAGGAACACAAGTTTCTTTGGTTGTGACACTGCCTCTCCTGCTCCAGTCTGCTGCTTAGTGCTGATGTGAAGAGTGAACAGTGAATGCCCAGTCACGTGAAAACCTCATACTGCATTAGGCATCAAAGTATCTAATCACTAATCTGCAAAACTCTTTGAAACCACTCTCATCTGGTTCTGTTGCTTAGAGAACTCTGTATGTTCACCATTGCTGCAGTGTGTGATGTATATCCTGATGTGCACCACTCTTGCAAATGCCACGAATTTTATTTGTGTTTAGTCAGACTCTCAGAACCTAGCACACTCTTGCTTTGTTACTGTCTTCTGTAATATGGTTCTGGTTGTCATTTTTATTTAGTGAGAAAGACACTAAAAATACCATCACATCCTTTTAATGAATATTCAGTGAATCTAAATAGAATGGAATAAAAGGAGAGTACTCATATAAGAAGGCAATTTGTACCTGAACAGAAAGAGCCAAATATGAGGAAAAGAGACTGATAGACAAAAAACTGTTCCACAGATTGTTCCTTTTAGTTCCATAAACTGCCTAACTTAGGCAGTTAACTCTAAACTCCCAAGCTTAGAGCATAGGGAGAGTGATTTGATAACCAATAGAAATTCCCAACAAAATCATGTGATTCGATTATGGTTTGGTTTAGGTGGTATCCCAGTGCTTCACAGAGTTACTGGATGTTATGTGGGATGAAGGGTTTCTGCATTGTCAAACCATACAGGAAAACTATTAATTTTATTTTTTTGTTGGTGATGCAGTTTCAGAGTATTCATTTTTCTAAGGACACTGTGGTTTCTTCCTTAGAAATTTTAGGGCTGTGGTTCAGTCCAAGTCTTTGGCAGTGTTGGCTTCTCTGGAAATGGTCACAATAATATGTCACTGAAAGGCATTTTTAAAAGAAAACTTTGTTCTTCAGGATCCAAAATATAAGACCTAAATATAAAACCAGGTATGATGATACAATTTCTTCTTTAACTTGTTCCCACGTGATTTGATAATGTCATTGTGTAATGTTGTCAGTTTTAATAGTTCTGTGCTCAAGAGGTATATCTGGTTCCTTTATAGTTCACAGTGTAATGTTATTTACACTAAAATAATATCAGCATTCATTTAGGGAACAGTTAAATGAGCTGTAAGCTATAGATGTAATAATCAAACAAAATTTTAAAATAAAAATGTATATTTCTATGGATAGAGGGTCGGGTTCTAAAAATTCTTCTCCTGAATAAAAAATTCTACCTTTACAGTAAAAAACTTAGTGTTGTAATCCAAAGGATAAACTAAAATTCATGGATGGTATTGGAAACAGATGTAGTAGCTAATATTAATTGTCCCAGGAAAAGCAAACTCAAGAGGGAAAGAAACATCCTTGTGCTGTGAATGCTTTAGACATTAATGAGTCTGTGTTCATTAGCAATGATGATTGTTAGCACTTAAGACAGCATAAAACATCAATGTCTCCTTTTAAAGACACTCATAAAGCAGACAAATTCTACAGCAATCAGAGTTGAATGAAAGTACTTAAAAGTGAATAACAATCAAATCAAGCAATAACTTTGGATTTCTTTTCTTTTTTTTTTTTCTTGGCTGGCTGTTCTTGTGCTCTGTAACCCAATATCACTGACAGCAGCTGGCTCTTAATGCAGACAAAAGATTCCTCATGAATACTGAGTTGACATTTAAAGTCTTATGATCACTCAACTTAGGGAATACATTTGTACATGAAAATTCAGCTGACATATAACTGAAAAAATCTGCTGAAGTAACATAACTTTAACTTCCTGAGCACAAAAATAAAGCAAAGCTATTACTCTATGTTTTTGAAATTACCTATGCTCTGTAAAGGTTACATAAATGAAGTATTCAATCCACAGTTCTTGAATCATCAGTCAGCATTCCCAAGAGCAGAAGTGAACAAGACCAGAGTATGAACTATGTCACCACTGGAGTGAAACATTTAATGAGAAAATGCATGTTTGAAAGATACCAATCAGCTTCCATAGGCTGGCCTTTGCCTCCTAATTTGTAGCAGTTCCAATGATGTGAGAATTTTCACCTTGTATCATTCTTGTTTTCTAAGTCCTTTGTCGAAAAAGTCCTTTGTTATCTTCATTTTGTTAAAGTTGCAAAAATTGGATTTAGCTGTTACAAACACACCTTAGGCAGAGTTTAGACTGCTAATTAACATCTACATGACCTCTTTAATTACTACCAAAACCTAGTGAAGCTTTGTAAGTTATCCCTGGTAACATTCAAGGTCGGGTTGGGCTGGGCTCTGAGCAACCTGATCTACATGAAAACATCTCTGTTCATTGCAGGGAGGTTGGACTAGATAGCTTCCAATCAAAACTGTTCCGTGATTCTATAATTCTGAGCTCCTTGGTACCTTATCTTAAAAAAATATTTTGTCTCCTGCTTTTGAATATGAAGAGCAGCATGTCAGTTTTCACAGCACTGAGCATTGTTGGTGATGAAGGCTGATAATATTCCATCCAGTGCTCCACAAGGACTTGACTCAGTTATCACTTCACGGCAAACCTGCTGCTGTGGTTCAGCCTGATATGCAGCGAAATTTGCTGTTTCTTTGAAGTGATGCTGTTTGTTGCTATAACAGATGTTAACATGCAGGATGTGGATGACCTGTGTTAAATATCCTGTGGCTGAGAGGCTGCAGGGTCACTTGTGCCAACTTTCCAGAGGAAACCCAGGTGAGCAGGCTGAAGGCCTTGATATACTATGAGCATTCTTTAACTTACCTGTGGAAGCTGTGCAGGAACACTGCATTGGCAGCTCTGCTTCAAGAGCTGGTTATATATTTCATCCAGTAACAGCAAAAAATAATACTTCACAAGTATTCTTCTGAATCCTAAACCAACACAAGGCTAATGGATTAATTTGTTGCTGTGTATATATATTTATATAAACACACACACATATATACCTTCTATATACATATTAGCTTTGTATATACGTATGTATAGATACACATATGTTAAACTGGTGTCCTCCTCCAGAAGACATTCCACCTGTACATTTTAACTAGATGGAAATGCCTCTGAGTAGCCTAGAGTTCTGTGTCTAAGCCCTGGAGGTAGGTGACCTCTCAGGCTCGCCCACTTCCTTGCTTACTATGTCATGGCTCCTTCATAGTCAAAATAGAAAAAGGAAACCTTTTTCTATATGCACCTGTGTATAATTTTGTTTCCTTATGCGTGTATGAGTGCTAAGAGAGTTATTAGACATACTCGGAGCTTTCCAAATGTATTCGGTGAGAAGCCTCATCTGACTATTACTTATGTGCAGAAAGACTTGCAGAATATTTGAAATATAAATCAAGAGTTAAAATTTACCTTTATCTTTGTGTCATGCAGAAAGCCAAATGACTCTGTTTATAGAAATGACATTTTAAGAAAAGGAAAATCAAAAGATAAGAGAAATAGATCTGGATAATCATATTCTTTATAGTGCTGTACATTTGTATAAATACATCTTTGAAATTAGAAGGATGTTGGTTTGTACCAAATTGCTGACTTGGTAAGAGCATCACTCTTATTCTGGTGCTATCATCAGTGAAGAAGCAGTGCATCTGCAGTAATAATTGACCTTTTCTGTTTTCCACTTTCTAAAAAACATGAAGGTATATTTATCTTTTATTGCTGAAAATGCATTTGCTCTTTGTACTAAATCAAATCAACACAGGCAAAAAACCCCAGTGTCAGTTAGTGCATTAAGAGCAAACAGTTTTGTTCACATGTCATCCTCATAGTACATGAAAGATCAAAGGCCATCAAAAAAGTCAAAGGAATTCAGTCCTTTGGCTTGTAGCACTTTTGTTGCTCTTATCCTGGAAACAGCTTAAAAATATGGTTAATTTTAAGTATGGAAGTGGTTTTACTGACACATGTATTTTTGAATTAATTTTTAAAAGGGTTGTATTTGAGCATGTGTAGGACTGGATTAAAATGTAAATTTTAGTTTTCACATCTGATATGCACAGATTATTCTGGGCATCTTTATACACAAGTGACATTTTGAGCCAACCCTTTAACTAGCAAAAGTCAACCTGGTACAGTTTGACTTTGATTGAATGGTACTATTTTACACTAGCTGTGATCAAACTATTTTGTTTTGTTTACAGCAGAGCCAATTTTTGGTGGATTTGGTTGAGAGATTCTGTGGGTGAAAGCACAAAACAGTGTGGAAACAATTTCCTTGTCAGACAGTATTTTAGGAGACAACCCGCAGAGTTCTGCAGAAAAGAAACAGCAGCAATAAAACTGAAATGCAGTCTATTTGCCACTCTGTTTTGACTAAATCATAACAAAATACAAGGTAAAATAAAAATATTTGGATGGAAAGAGTGTTATTAAGAGACATTCGCTTGACTAGTCTTGTATATGTATTTATTTGAAAATGAAAGAAGGGGTTCTTGCTTTAGAAGTATATACACAGCCACTGACATGTTATCAAACACATGTACCCATAAATATGAAAATACTGAATTTATGAGGCACCTACATAAACATTCCTGAAAAATTATAAGACACATGTAAAAAAAACAGAAGGAGAAGGGAAATACTTCAAGACAAGAAATGTCTCCACAAATATCATAGTTCTTAAGTGACACCAAGATGACAAGAAATGGCCTATATAGTTAAAGAGGTATGGCATCTCTCCAGAGAGGCAGGGATTTTTTAAAGACAGAGACAATCACTCAGGAAGAAAGAAGTGGGGTTTTCTTAATTTCCGTCTCCCAAAGGACATGTTGGTATTTCTGGGACATCATTTTACAGTAACTCTTTTTAAAATTTATTTTTTTAATTTAAGAGAATCTTACACCAAAATTTTTCAATCTTTATTTTTCATGCTCAGAAACCCTGAATAATTAATAGTTCATCTGTTACTAATACAGTGCAGTTTGTAGCACTAGCTGTTTCCTGGAACAACATGTGGTTTATTCCCAGATTAAGGTAGTCAAAATATGGGACAGGTCTTAAGGGAACAAGTAGTTTTAGGCTTCATGTTTTAGATAAGAAAAAGCATTGGAAAAGGTGTGTTTTAAAGATGGAGGGGAGAATGGAAAAGAGGAGGGAAATTAATTTAGGAACAGAATAATCCAGAATCAGTTTGGTTGGAAAAGACCTCTGAGATCATCGAGTCCAACCTATGACCCAACACCACCATGTCAACTAGACCATGGCACTGTGTGCCACGTCCAGTCTTTCCATAAGTATCTCCAGGGAGGATGCCTCCTCCACCTTCCTGTGCAGCCCATTCCAATGTCTAATCACCTGGTCTTGAACTTCATCCTGTTGATCTCAACCAATCTATCCGGCCTGTCCAGAGGGACAGGTCAGTTATGAAATGGGGAAAGACTGCATGAAAAGGAGATCAGAAAGTTAAGAATTACTGTCATTAATGGCTAGGAAATGGAGGCATGACCAACAGCTCCATTACATCTTATCCTACAAGGAAAATCTTCTTAGCTTAGTTTGGTAGCCTAAAATTTTCAAGCATAATTTCTTCTCTCACAAAATTTTTATTGACAGAACTGTCTCAGAAGGTAACAAGAAGCACACATCACCTGAGGTCCCCCAGCAAACCCTTTGCTTGTAGTCTTTCTTGAATCTTTCTTTACTCCAATTTATTAAGCTAATTCTGACTGAAGGATGACTCACAGCGAGACACTGAAGGAAATATGCAAGTAAAGCAAACCGAAATAAGCTTGCCTCTCCCCATTCTCCAACAGATGGAAGGAGAGACCTTTACATTTCCTGGTGCAGTGGATCCCAGGCAGCGTGTACAGTTTTCCACAATGTTCAGGATAGACAAGTCCCAAGTGAGGTGCGTTCCAATGCTGTTCCAGGGATGACATATGCTAGCACTGGTGCTGGAGGTGGTACTTATACAAAAAGGCTCTGCTCTAAGGAGGAAGGCAATGGGGCTTTTGAAAGGAATGCATGAACATATGGCAAAATGTTTTGACATTGTAACAGTTAGAAAAAGGGAGCTTTGAGAGTTACTAAACCATAAGGAAATCAATCAAGTCTAGCAAGATAATGGTTATGACTGAAAGATTTGAAGTCTATAAATATAATGGAGGAAAAAAGAAGAAAAACAGAACAGTGATATTAGGGGGAAAAAAGGCATTTTGGAGAGGCTATGCCTGAAATAATGTCTGAAATTGCCAAGAAAATGTGTCCAGGGGCTGCTCAACCTGGACAAAGGGAGAAAAGAACAAGAGGAGCAATTTTGGTGGGGCTAATGGGTAAAACTGTGGGAGCAAATGGCATTGGTAAGGAAAAGAAAAAGTAAAGTGACAAGACCAGTGATCATAAAACCAAAATAAATAAAAAGGAAAAGGAATAATTGCTTGCTTTCATTGTTGATATTAATATTAGCACTTAAAACTAAACAAATTGTTCCTGTCACTGGCATGGGTATGTGCGAAAAAGCACACAATGGCCTAAGCAGTAGGTTCCACTGGGGTGGGAAATCCTTTCCATGTTTTTGGCCAGATGCTGGTTTTGCTTTAGTTACTAACCACTCTAAAACCTCAGAGAATACCTGCATGGGCTGGTGAGGGAACTGGTGTTCTAGCCCTGCAGTGTGGGGCTGCCTAGGTTGTGAGACGAGGAGGTAGAGAAGTACCCAGCTCTAGCACTACTCTTAACTCCAAATTTCCCTTGTGTGTGTGCTCATGCTACACTTAGAGCAGGAGAACCATTTCCCCACAGCCCAACCTACATCACCCTCAGTGCAAGACATGCTGCAAGTCCAGTAATTGGGTGTACATTGCACAGACTGTTCCCTCCAGTCTGCTGATGTGGCTATGTCACCAGATGTGCCAGCTGTCAGGAACATGTTTTCATTGCTGGGTTTCACTGTTGGAATGTGGTTGCTGCCATGGACAGGAGGGGAAGGGAATCTAGAGGGAGATGCCATTGCCTCCTGCTGTCCTTATGCTTCTGGTGGCTCCTGCTGCATTCCAGGCAAAACTGTCCTACACCATGGAAACACCAGAACAGTGTTCCTCAGCTCCAGACAGCAGTGCAGCACAAGTGTCCAGCCAAGATCATCTCAGCATGGGGCTGACTCTGCTTTGCATCACCACCTGGCAGCCCACAGCTGGTGGGGATTTGGGCTCCTTGTGTGGACTGAGAAGAGAGAAAATTCTACGGGCTGCAAGACAGTCATGTGCTGGAATGACTGGCAGCAGGGACAAGATGATTAGCTTTGTTTTTTTTTTTTTTTACAAAAAGCAAGCTGTAGAAGCTAGAACAAAGAGTGGATTTGCTGCTGGACAATGTGTTTGGCTTCTCTTATTATGCCCTCCTGCACTTGTACTTTCTAATCTTGCATAAGCACTACATATACACATGCAAATTATTGATACAACGTAAACCTCTTTCAGCCTTCTTTCTCCTCTACCCGAGACTCAATCTTTTTTTGTTCCTCCTCCAAAATCTTGAATGGACATAATAAACCATTTTCCAGATTGTGAAAACAGCCTAAGCCAATGGCTTGATAGTACTGACATGGATTTATACCTGCTGAGGATTAGGTGAAAGAGTTGTTTACTCATAATTAGCTTTTTGTTTGGAATTGGACAAATATACCAGGAAAAAAAAAAACCCAGAGAAATATATATTAAAATAGTGACCTAGAATGTATGCCTTGCCCCTAAAATATTCCTTTTCTAGCAAGTAATAAAGAGATATCTTGATTTCCTACACGTTTCTTAACCTTTCTTTGGGTCAAATGGGCAACTGGTTAAAAAAAATAAATATTTTAATAATTAATATTCTGAATGTTTGATCCCTCATGGCTTGATTTATTAAAAAAAATTGCTCATCTTGAATCAATTGCTAATTTCTGAGCGAATTTTTCTGTATTTGGAAATGGTTAATCTTCATAATTATTACTTAAATAATTTATTATCAGTTTCATATCCGCAACAGAACTGTTTCCTAAATTTCCATTCTTCTTAGAGACTTCTGAATCCCAGATATTACAAGTCATATATAACTAAGAAAATTTCAGGGTTAGAAAATATTTGGATGGATAGCTAATTAAATTAGCCTCAGAAAGAGATCCCAACAATCTAGCTGTATTTGAAATCTAAGGTTGGCTGCCTAATGCAGCTTTAAAATCTGAAATTGCAAATGCAATTTCCGTTGCTTACAGCAGGTGGTAGTATGTGCCATTAAAATAAAATATTAACTTCCAAGAAGGACTGCAGCTTAGTTAATAAGAACATGAGTAGAATGGGCAAGAAATCGACTGCTGTAAATGCGTTAAAAGCTTGTAGATTAGAAAATTGACTATTTATTACTTCTTTTCTTCAACGCTCCCTGTTTCTCTGTCACAAGACTACAGCACTAACTTCTTGTGGGACATTTACGGACATGTTAAAGACATATTACCAAAAATAACTCAAATTGCATAACTCTACAGAGTTGTCTTCATCTATGAGTCCCACTCTCTTTTAATTCCATAGCCATTTATATGAAGACAGACATGAAGTACTTTAAAACAAGATCTAAATGGAATTTAAGTCGGTAAAAGCAAACTGGTAATTCTGATAATCCACCTAAGAGTGGGGTGAGTGGAATTTCTAGTGTCTCTACTGAAGAGTCCACTAGGGGCCCAAGACTGTTGTTTCTGTACATGTGCCCTAAGATCAGTTGGGTCTAATCCCAAAATCACTGGGACTGGAGTCTAGATGTCCCTACAGCATTACCCTTGACCCAATATGTATGTATAAATGATCCATATAGTCAATAAGGTGAAGTGATTTACAAAGGGAACTGCACAGATCCCATCTAGAAAATATACCTTTTTGTGGTGTTTCAGGATGGACTCTTTCCTCATCTTCATTTTCCCTTTACATCCAGAATATACCAACTTCAGACAGATTTGCATCTTTCTGTCCTCATGCCCTTGGGAGAAAATTTCCACAAGGCAATGAATTCCTGTCTTGGGGACAATATATGAAAAACAGAGGGTGAGATACCTGCTTCTGTTGTCAGAGGTAGTTTTTTATGGGTGTGAACATGGGTTTCCCACATTGGATGTGAAATGCTGTGATCAGCTGCAGCTCCCCCTGCACAGCTACTCTCTATTTTCCTTTGGACAGGTGAATTTTGATGTCACCTTTTAGACTGGATTCTACAGGTAAGATGAGGGACAGTTTAATTAATGGGTCATGAGAATCAGCAAGATGTCTACCAGCTTCTGGGCTGCAGTTGATTCTGGGTGAAGATAGCAACAGGTATTTAGGGCAGGTTTATCCATAAAATTATAGTTGCCATGGCATTTCAAATGCCTACAAGAGTGATAAAGCAGTAAACACATTGTTGAGCAGCTCATAGGCACAGCTGCAAACCTGAATTCTTTTGTGAATTTTTATAGGTTATTTTTTCAGTCTCTAAAGGCCTTTTTGCCCTCATTTACTACATTAATACAATATGTCTAAAGGTTGTTCCCCTTGTGATATTAGTTTAGCACAGCATGGTCTTTAACTAAGCCATCTTCTTGGAGTCTGTACAGTTATTTGCAATTACATAAAACCAGCAGTTAATTTAGAAAAGTAATTTTTCTTCTCACAGAAACTTCTAATTAAGGTGTTGGTATTTCTCAAAATAATTTGTTGGCCTTAAGTTCTGCTCAAACATTGCAAAGGTAGGACCCATTGGATCTTTGAGTTGACATCAGGGGGCAAAATAATAAAGAGCTTCAAGGTACCTGAGAGCACAGGTTCTTTATAAGCCATGTCCATACTTTTGTGCCATTGGTTTTGCACTGGAATATTTTTTCTCAATATGTTCCCATTGTAAAGTAGAGAAGTTTTTTTTCCTTTTTCCACCTTGGAGGCTCATTTTTAAAACCAAACAAGTCCATACCTCTGCAAATTGCAATCCCCAAAAGAGCAAGACTTCACTTCAATGAATAGGATCTCAAAAATTTCAGTGTCAGCTCTGGTTGAAGCTGGGCAGTTAGTCTAACATCCTTTCATATTATACTGACCTACAACAACCCCATCATTTCCATACTCCCTTGAGCAAAAGTTAACATTTATACCAAGCTGTGTTAAGAGATCTTGATTGCAAATATTCACTATGAATTTAGCAGAAACACTCTTGGCTTGTGCATTACATAAAATTTCAATCCAGGAGCAGAGGCAGATAAAAGAAACCATAATCAACTGTGAATTATCTGTGGGTCGTTTATCCAGTTCCTGATTAATCACTCCATTAATCCTTGCAAAGACAGTGAGCTAACTCAGTGCAGAGCCAATTTCTGTGAGCTGGGCCTCTAAACTCAAGTGTGCTGCCATATGAATCTGGCTCTGTGTGTCTGGAAGTATTCCCTTTGCACAGTTTGGAACTCGAGTCAGTAACTATGCCATTCAGAAACTCCTGAGCTGCTGCATGCAAACCAGGCCTGGCCTCCCTGCACTCATTCCTATTACTGAGAGCTCTCAGAGTGACACAGAGTGATGCTGCATAAACACACTGCAGATCCAGCACAGGCTGGCACACAGGGAAGGTGAATGAGGTCATGAATATCTGAGAGAAATTCTGCAGAAACACTTCGCATCAATTTTGCTAACAGAGTTTTTTATTTCTGGTGCAGAACGAGGAAAATGGAACCAACACAGAAGTAGTGCTGTATCGGAATTTGTAAACCCATGCGAAACCAAAAGCTTGATGCAAGGAAGCAACTGTGAGAGCAATCTCAGGTCCAACCAGTGATTCAGTGATTATTGTGAACTGGAGTCTACACTGAGGACTTTGGAAGCCACTGCACAGTGTTGCCAAGCATCCTTATGATCTAGGGTGGTTCACATGCTTGCTTACCCATTTGTTCTAATCCACTCCACTACCCTGGATGGAAGAGAGCTAGTGGTTCTCAGATGCATCACCTATTTGTCCAAATGTGCTGTGAGTTTCACCTACAGCTGATAAAAAGCCTGCTGAAGACCTGCAGAGACTGCTAATTGCAACTAGGAAACTGAAGCAAAAGTATTACAAAAACTAAACAGTAAAGATTATACTTCAATTATACTCTGGCTTTCTAAGCTTTTTTAAGCTTTGGATTACTGAGAGATGTGTCTGGGTCTAGCTGAAGCACAGGCCTGCAGTAAATACTAAAAGCCTAAGGCTAAACTAGATGACTATATTTGTTGTTTTCAGTTTAAAAAGTTAACAGTGATGCCTGCAATAGAGATAAAGCATGAGGTAGGTTCTGCAATTAAAATCTATTGATTTACAGGACTGATGAGTCCCAGATTTAAACTTCTGATTTTTATGTCTAGCTTCCACACAGCTGTTTTTTTATGAAGAAATAATTATAAGGAAGATGAAAGGCTTTCCAATCTCTCCCTTCCCAGTGGAAACCCTAGTACAAAAGAGGCAGGTAGGTGGCAGTAACAAGTGACTAATACACTGCTGGATAATTACATCTGCCACAGGCTTATCTCTTAGCACCAAATGCCTCAAAATTAAAAGCAGGGAGTATAAGACAAATGTTAGAGATATTGAATTAAGCAGAAGGGAGAAAATAGCCTTTAGAGAGTCAAAGAAACTCCAGGAGTTCAGTTGGGTAATGAAGATTGTAACGTAACAGAGAGAGAAACGTAGAAACTGTCTTAGGGAAAAACCTTCAGGACCAGACTCTGCACAGAGACACATATTTTGGGCTTGTGACATGGATGTGGCAATGTTCTGAATGCAAGGCTCTTTGCCATAATTTGCTAAGTCAAGGTGAGGTGCCTAGGCTTTCAAATCAGGAGGAGAGAGAAGTGCTTTCAGATGTCTGAGCAAGGCACTTATTCTTCTCTGTATAAGGAACCAAGGTTTCCTGTAAAAGGGTTCAGTACTTCTTATACAAAAGCTTATGTCCCTGATTCAGAGCTTCACACAAGGTTTCCCCATTTCACTAACCTGAGCCTTTGTTTAAATGTAGACAGAAGGAGAGGAAATCTTTTTAGCACAATTTGTGTTGTTGGATGTGAAATTTGCAAGTGAGTAATTTGAGCTACAGGCTCTCCATAGTGAGACATATTAAAATATTGTCATGTTTTTAAAGTGTTTAAACCACAAGGCTGTGGTGTTGCAGGAGGAAGGTCACTGTACATATCTCCTCTTGAAGGAAGACCATTTTGCTGTGTTGAATGCAAAATTTAGGGCCTTTTTTGTAACCATGGCTATTCTCTCAAAATAGATACCCACTTTCAAAAGGGCATTCCCCACAGTAGATATCAAGTGGGTGAAGATATAGCACTGTAACCCAAGAAAAACATGCTGGGGGTGGGCTTGATCTCCAAAAGTTTTAGCACATTTTTTGATCTTTAGTCCTCTAAACATGAATAACAAATACATCTTGTAAGAAAAGTAAAACAACTTCTCCTCATCTTAAAGGAAAAAAAAAGATGGAAGGGTATACCAAATTCCCTGTTAAATTCCCAAATGCCTGTTCTTAACAGTTTTTTCTATCCCACTAATAAGTGCAAAGTACAGCCTGTTCTGGTCACCACTGATCTAAACATGTTTCTAAATAAAAATATCCTGGAAAGTTCTTAAACTGAAGGAAAGTAACTTGCTGGAGTCTGAATATTGTACTTTTTATTAATCAGAATTCTTTAATATTAAGACCTGTCTTTTAAAAATAATAATTAAAAAAGCTAAAACAACAAAAACCCCCAAACCACTGATAATTTAAAAAAATGTTAAGGTTGGCACTTCCTGAAACAATTAATCAGGACAGAGTGGCTGATGAACCATGGCTGGGTGGGTGCAGTTTGGAACCCGGTGCAGAATATACTTGAACTAGAGCAAGTAGCTTTACAGAAAATAAGCCACAGAAATACCACAATTCTGAGAGGAATTTCAGCTATGGATTTAAGCTGAGGAGTTTTCAGGGTCAGAAGTAGATGGAGAATGAGGGCAGACTTGACTGATGGCAATGGTGATTATAGAGATATCTTGGAAGCTTCTCTCCTGTACCAGAGCAGCATAAAAATGTTGTCCCTGAGGAAATGGTGTTTGTACATGCTTACCTCCAAACTCTGGCCAAACTCCCTAAGATTCTGTATTGGAATAGCCTTGTCCCTTCATGTAATACTGTATTGGGTTTTCCATGGTCCAGTTTTAGTAGTGGAAGCACTACAGGGGTGGCTTCTGTGAGAAGCTGCTGGAAGTTTCCACCACGTCTGGCAGAGCCAATCCCTGATAGGTCCAAAGATGTATGTTCCACTGTCCAAGATGGGCCAATTAGAAATTGTGGTAACACCTCTGTGATAACATATTTAAGAAGGAAGAAAAACAAAAAGTTGTTGCTCAGTATCAACTGTAGCCAGAGAAGGGCAGAGTGAGACCATGTGAGGAGAACAACTCTGCAGACACCAAGGTCAGTGAAGGAGGGGGAGGAGTTGCTTCAGGCATTGGAGCCAAGATTCCTCTGCAGACCATGGTGCAGACCATGGTGAAGCAGTTGTGTCTCTGCAGCCCATGGAGGTCCCTGGGGATGCAGAGATTCATCTGCAGCCCATGGAGGAGCCCCACACTGGAGCAGGTGAATGCCTGAGGGGAGGCTGTAAACCTGTTGGAGACCCAAGGTGTGAGGGGCCCTGCTCCCAGGCTGGATCAGCCTGTCCTTGGAGAGCTGCACCCCATGGCAGAGTGACCCACGCTGCAGCAGTTTTGGGAGGGCTGTTTGCCTGGGGATGGACTCACATGGCAGCAGTTCACAGGGAGCTGCTGCTCATGAGGTTGGAATCGTGTTGGAGAAAGTTGAAGACAGAGAAAGAGCTGTCTCCTGTGGGAGGGACCCCACGGTGCCACAGGGGAACAACTCCTCTCCCTGAGCAGTGGGAGAAGCCATGGGTGATGAACAGACCATAACTCCATTCCTTGCCTCCTTGCACTGCTGGTGTAGAAGGTAGAGCTGGGAAAGAGGGAGGGGTAGGGGTAAAGTCTTTTTAAGGCCTTATTTTACTTCTCATTATCCTGCTTTGATTTTGTTAGTCATAAATTCAATGCATATTTCTAAGCTGAACCTGTTTTGCCTGTGATGGTATTTGATGAGTGATCTCTTCTGGTCCTTAGCTCATGAACCCTTTTTCACATTTTCTTTCCTCTGTCTAGTTTACAGAGGGGAGTGAGTGGGCAGCTTTCTTCCCACCATCAACCTACTACAAATTCACACACAGAAAAGAACAATGATGCTGTTCATCTACTTTTGATAGGTTGTGGACAGTTTACATAGGTCAAAAGGCAAGGCATGGACTGAACAAAAAAAAAAAAAGGAATGAGTACAATTATTGTAAAGAAAACTGAATTTATCTCAACACAAAGGGGATAGAGAGTGACCTTGGTTTTGGATGAATGTCAATGTCAGTCAAATGGATCAATTGGTTGTGTAAATTGCCTTCCCTGAGTTAATCAAAAGGTGTGAATTTCTTCCCAAGCCATCCAGACCAGTAGTGCCTGCACTTTGATTCAAACACATGAGGAAATAGTGTAAAGAAACATAGTTTTCACAAAGGTATTTTGTTCATGCTTGCATTCAATACTTTTCTTTCAGGTCCATCTTGAAATTCTCAAAAGTTGTAATTTAATGCTCAGCCATCAGTGTATTTTTTTTTTCCTTCTCTCCAGCTTGGTACCAGTTTTTTATATGTATACTATAGTGTGGGAGGTAGATTAGACACTAATCATATCTAGTAAAAATGTGTTCTTGCCAGGAAATAAAGATATATTGATCACAACTGTGCATAGTTGTACTTACATTGAAATGTCTGCAGTTATTATTCTGTCAGGATTGTCCTACTGCAGTCACAGAACTATCCATCTCATAAAATTCAACACAAGAAGTCGCTTCGAATCAGCCTATCTCTCAATCATTCCCAATCAAGTGAAGAATGTTCACAACATCATTTCAAAAAATCTTCCGACCATTCCTGCCCTGGTAGAAATAATAATTTATCTTTCACCTCTGGGTGCAATGACAATTGTGAAGAGGAATCGTTTATGGGTTATCAAGGATGCTTGAAAAACTGATCTGGTTCTAATTCTGTATGACAGGGAAGGAGGCTGACTTGCTGTCCTTGTACCATGCCTTAATACTTATGTAATATTAGTCAGTAGTATTCAAGCAAGTAAAAATGTCATATTTAGTTTAACTTGGAGAGGTGTATGCTGGTTTGCTAGCTTCATTTCAGAGGTAGTTAATCAAGCATATCAATTTAACACCGTTTAAAGGACTGCCTTGTCTTAGTGGGTATTTTATTTACAAGAATAATAATGAAAAATTTTCAACAAAATTGAAGAATAGGAACCAGGAACACACACACACACACACACACACACACACTCTCTTTTTTACTAGTTTCTGGATCTGTTTCCTCTCCTTTAAAGCAGTTGTTTCTTAACTTAATTAAATAAACTGCTTTCAAAATTAATATGCCTGTCAGATGAACAGTGAAGGTAAAAGAATTGTCTCAGTTGAAAACCAGATGAGATATAGATGATACAATTACTTGCACATCTTGCTAAAATAATATATAATGCTTTATTATTAGTAATATCTCTATTTATGTAAATATAAGTGAAAATAATAAGAACAAATTATTAAACCAAATCAGTCTTTAGCTTAGGTTAGTGCTACGTGGCTATTAATCATTGTTAGAATTTGTCCTAACTGTGAGAAAAAATAAGCTATATCAAAGCAAATAAAAATAGAATTAAAAAATACTAAATTAAAACTAGACAGATACTTAATTGTGTAATATTATAACATTTAAGACAACAACACAGTCATACCATGTAAGTTCAGCCCTGTAAATTTTATTTCTAGCCCATTATTCCTTTATCCCAGCAATTTTTTATGTAGTCTCATGGAGAAATATTTGAAGGTGTGAAATCTGCTACAGAGGAATAGATATGGCTTACATATATATATATATATATGGGGTTTTTTTCCTTATACAAATGCTTATGTTCCTGTATTCTTTCTACCATAGCATGTTCAGGGCATGTTTTAGAGGGATGTTCATAGATATAGTTTAGCAGCCCTTTCAAGTCAGCTCTTGCTGACCTCTGTGCTAGTTACTAGTTCTTTCCTCCTTTAAGTGCCCACAAACTTTCCTGAGAGTCTTGGTGTCCCAGTAACCTCTTCATCTGCTTGGTTACATTTATAAAGGTTTGACTATCTACTGTAGGAGCAAATGGTCAGAACACAATGATGACTTTTCATACAACTTCAAGTAAACAGAACTTCTGCTCTCATGTCCATGTAGAAAAAGTGTATGGCCTAGAGTGGTCAAACCTGGATGCAGTAATCTCACATCTGGTAGACAGAATTCACAAAAAATAGTATCTTGATAAAAGTTGTCTAACAAATAAGAAAAACATGCACCTTTTCAAAGCTATCATCAACTATTAGATACTTCCCAAACAAAAGCTCCACAGTAACAATAAAATTGTTATTACAGTTGTAGTGAATAATTTGTTACTTTCTCTTTCCTTTCTATCCACTCTTAAAGATAATTTTCTTAATTCATTTTTTTTTTCTGTCTTGAGAGGGTCAAATTTTGCTTTATGGGGTTTGGAGGTTTTTTGGGGGGAGATTGGTGGTTTTTCATTTTTTTGTGTTTTTTTTTTTTTTTGATGTTGTCCCTTTAGTTCTGTAGAAAATGGTATTTCAGAAGGACATGAGCATGTTTTTGTTTATTCCATTAATACAATGGAATTGATTTGATCCCAGCTTCATCTGTATACAGTTATTCTATCTAGAAGAATAAATGGCTTAAACATTCTCTCATATGTTCAGTTCAAGATGGTTTAATTAGATTAGCCATTCTAAATTGATGAGTTAAAACAAGTTAAAGTTTGTGTTTAACCATATTGTTTATAAGATTTGTGAGGATGGATTAACCTTCCTCTTGGGTTCAAAAATGGTCTTTATGCCCTCACATTTTGTTTTTTCTCTCACATGCTTGCCTGCAGTTTCTGAGTTTTAGGGCTGCAGGAGGGTAGCCAGCCATCATTTTCACTTTAGTGTTTTGCTTTAGTAAAAAGGGTGACAGAAAGTGGACTCTCAAGGTTTAGAGATTTTCAGGAAGCATTTGTGATGCTTTCTAGAGCTTTTACAACTCCTTATAGTTGTTCTGAAATCTCATTATTGAAGAGCTTTGTCCTTCATTAGGTGCTCACTACCATGAATAAAAACCTTTGCAAGGAGAAGTGGAAGGGGAGAGACTCCACCTCAGTAAAATAATCTGAAGTGCCAACCTAAGGTCCCTTCATATTTTAAAATGAGATCTTTGAGTTCCTATTGTAAGTCCTTTTGGCAGGCAATGCTCAGTCACTTTTTCAATTCAACAGCTAAAATCAAGGTAATAATCCTAAATTCAAAATGGAAATTAGATGAAAATGCACGTTTTTTCACATGTTAAATAGGAAGTACAGATGATAAAAACATTTGCCAGGATGGCTATGTACTGATTTTCCAAAATACTGTTGCAGTACACAAGTTTTATTGTGGCTGAAAATTCTGGTGAACTGTAATTCACTTTCTATTTGGATTTTGCTCTGAAGAGCACTGTTTTGGTGATTTTGTCATAAATTTATTTTTGAAAGGATTTTTTTGTCAGAAAATGAATATTTCTCAAAACCAAAGCACATTTTGCTGGAATGCTTTTTTTTTTTCACAAAAAAAAAAATCTAATTTAGAAGCAATCTTACTAACCAGACAGTTAATGATTTCATAGCTGTGGAACATCTTTAAGAATCAGTCACAAGTCTGTTTTATTCAAAAGTGTTGGGCCATTGGGTATTTTAAGGTCAGTCACAGGGGCTTTTTGGCTACTTTATACTGTAAGAATATCTTGAAATCTAGGATTTTTTGTCATTGTAGAATGGAAAAGAATTTTTGGAGAGCTATGTCAAAATATATCACAGGCAAGGAAAGTAATTTTCTGTTTTATTCTCTAGTGATTCAAGAGTAAATAATTGGGATTCCCCTTGGTGTGCATCACACTTCATGTGTAAGCGTGGGTTCTAGGACAAGTAACACTGGTATAAATCAAAAATGTATTTGCTGACAAAGTCTCTATTGAAATTCATTGGCTTTTAGAGAGGTGAAAGAGGGTTTGTGATGGCCCTTCTCTCCATGATCCAAAGATCATCTCTCCATTCACACATACAGAGGAGACTGCAGATTTGTTGCTCAGTTTATCTGTGTGACATATTGCCAAGAGATTTGGACAAGACGCTTCCCATAGAAGGGTCATAAAGTCATTTATTTTATTCCTTTAAGAAGTCAATTCCCCACATTAAAGAAAAGGATGTTCCTGTTATGGAGGGCAACATGAAAGGCAGCATTTTTGGTCACTTTTTGTTATATCAAACCCTATGAAGGGGCATGAGCAGAAAAATTATGTACATTAATAGATAAAGTTCTCAAAGGTGCCCTTCAACCTTCTACCAGAAAGAAGAAATGAGTCCTTATTTACATGCTGTCGTTTGGTAGATGAACAAGCTTTGATCAACCGGCAGAACCTCTGAAGATCTGTGTTTGCAAGAGATTACTTAGGAACTGCACTAAATCAGTTAATTTGCTGCATGCCACATGCCCTTACGCTTTCATGATTTTTTTCCTGATAGCCAGCACTTTCCTCTTCTGGGGAATGTACTTTGGGCTTTCTGGCTGAATGAACAAAGCAGTAACGGAGTGGCACAGTATGAATGCAGGTCTCTGCCTGACATTTGCCAGCATAATGCAGCTAAGGAGTGGGCCACAAGTGACACAGCTCCACATCAGCCTGGCAGCTCTGCCCAGGGGTGAGGGGAATGAACCTTTGTGAGGAGCACAGCCCTAGATAATGCTTTGCTTTCCTGTCAAGGTTTGATGTGAATGCATAACACATATTGTCTTTCACCTATTATTTCTCTGAGGCTGAGTGCTACTGCTAACAGTAAAATTTCACAGGCTTACTTTAGCAGAATATTAATGAAAGCTTTCTAAATCTTTGCACATATACATGCAAGGGAGAAGCTGCCTTTGGTGCTCAGAGAGATTTCAAACATTTACTTACTGTCGAGATTTATGCATATACGTGCATGTGAAAGGTCAGAGATGGTCGTTCTATCATTCAGATGAACACAGCTGAATTGAAATGTCACAGCAGTCTTACCTAGCAATTTAAAAGCTTTGGAGTGTTGCAAACCTCCTGCCAAGAAAGTAAAAATCAACTCTCTGACTGTACAAATTTACATGATTACAGATAATATATTTTACATCATGCTTGTGGAGTGTCTGAGCACCAGTAGGCACAGGCAGCTTTTGGAGTTGATTGGAGTTGAGAAGCTTGCTGTGCAGCCCTGGAGCAGAGAAGCAGGCTGCTCATGGCAGACCATGGAAGGCATCAGTCAACCTGATATGTGGTTGATAGATGTTAGCCTTTTTAGACCTCTCAAACACTACAAAGGAATTTTGCAGAAGAAGTGAGGGGATGTTACAGTGTGATAAAAGAACATGAAGAAAATTAATTTTAAATAATTGAAGAAATGGCAGTGTCTCTGTAGGGAGGGCTATACTAAAAAGAGATCATAAGCCCTTTGTCAAATGTTTATATCTGATTGTTTCAGCACTTTCTTTGCTGAGAATGAATGGAACTTTCTGACTTAGGGGAAGAGGAACTGCTGGAACACGTATAGGTGCTCCTTCCCTCAGAGAACATCTTGCTGAAGAATGTGATGACTGGTTCAGAGGAGAGGAGGAACATGGAGGTGGACACCTTATCCGTGGAAATGGAAAGTGCCTGTTAGTGAAAATCAATCTGAATATATGAAGGATCCACAAAGATAATTTTAAATTTTAATTTTGTGTAAGGAAAATTAAATCAAAAGGATAAGAACAAACAACTTGGATTCCACCTTTTCATCTGAGATTCATCCTGAGAAGAAAAGAAATTGAGGTTAATTTATTTAGTGTATGGAGTAAATACAAACCATAATGAAACTCATATCCACGTGGATTTGCAAAGTGTCTTCCTGAGTACTTCTATAGTCATTAGTAATTTTCCTCAAAAAATTCTCCAGAAGTGATAATAGCCATAAGGGTCTGTGTAAGTTCTGTAGATTTTTTTTGAAACCTACAGAATTTAATATTGTGGGATAATATGAACTAATTAATATTACTTAATATTAAGTTGAATGAAGCTACAGGTTTACAAGGCAGAAAAACTTTTCTATGTCATTTAATATCGTTAAGATATTATTGTATAATGAAATTCTACAAATTAAAATCTACAAATAATTTTTTAAAGTTTGTATAATTTGCTTCTCTAGTGAAGGCAGATATTATTGTGCTGGAGGTTTGCACAAATAGGACAGAACTTCCAGGAGACATTTCCACAAACATCAGTCTCATGACAAGGTTGAGACAATTGAAAGATGGCAACAGCTCACGTCTTGCCACCAGCAGCCAAAGACCTCTTTGTTACAGGGCATTTTAAAAGTCTTCCAGCCAATAGCATATTGTTAAATCTTACAGACAATTGTTTTAGCCAATCACTAAAAGCACATGTACACCTGCTTCAAACAATGCTTGCTTGTGTGCTTTCTATTAACAATACACAATACCCCATTATTAAGCTTAAAACCTTGTACTATTTTGCTAAGCATATTTTTCTGCAGCCTTAAGGTCTATTCTAGCCAAGCTTAAAGCTCAAACTATTGTTTCATGTCCTTGCTTACTTGTATCATTGTATCTTCTCTACTTTTTTCTGTTTCTGAGGTCTGCTTTCACAGCTTTCTGAAGGTCTTCTTACCTTGACTATTTCCCACAATTATTTATTTAGGAAAAAACAACTACTATTAAAAAAAAAAAAAAAGAGATGCTGCTTTCAACCTGCCCACTCTTAACATACATTCTGCTTATCAAATATAAAATTAGTTTGTATCTTGTACATCATCCCCTAAGTGGGTGCTTCATGGCATCAGTGCATCTGAGCATATGTTGTTTAATGACCCATAGCTGTCCCGATTTCCAGCATAACTGTATTTTATATTTATATTCAGAAACAGTACCTGGTTGAGAACAGACACAAAATATCCATAAAAACTCAGAAGAAGGGATGGTTAGACTCTTAGGGGTCTAATAAACCTTTCCTCAACCATTCCTTTGTCTTATTCATTTGTGCAACTATTTAGGACAATACCTAGTTCTTCCTCTTCTCCTTGCACAGTGAAGGTCTGACTTGAGCTGTTGACACTGAAGTGATAGTTTTGTTTTTCTAGCAAATAGATAAGACTTTGGAAGAAGACAGTTTTATTCCCTGTGCCTGCCTTCAGAGGCATAGAACGTAACCTCCCAGCACCTAGATAAAAGGTCCTGTGAGAAAAAAGAGATCAAGCAATTCACCCACTCTGAGCAACCATCTCAGGCAAAGAAAGGACATTTCTGTCCTCTCAGCTGTTGCCAAAAGCCCAGCAACCTGAATGCTGCTTTTATCATTAGCACTCATCAAAGCCTCAGAGAAGATGGAAAAGATTTTGAAGTTCCTAATTTCATGAGGGAATGAAGGTAATAAATTCATAGATCCCTTGAGTGACTGAATAAAGACAGCTGGCTGGGGAAAGCTGGGGATAAAAATGACAGGAGTTTCATATGTTGTTTGTCCTTTAATAATAGCCAGGAAAAGCAGAAAAATGCCTTGCTGGTGGGGTCCACTTAGAGACCAGAGACATCCTGGAGAAAGGATTTGGAAAATCTAAGAAAAGCTCCTCTTGCTGAAGAACCAGCTGCAGTATTAGCATTACTGTGGCAGTGGATAACAGCAGAGGGGGGAAAAATGAGAGGAAAAGTTTATGTGGAGTAGGGCACAAAATGCAGTCTGGTTTACAGACTGGAAGCGATGAGCTGAGATATGGTCTGTCTGCCAAGTAATCTGCTCTTGGTGACAGCACAAGTGTCTGGGTTACAGCTAGTGCCTGTACAGATGAGAGAATGAAGGTAAAGCAAAGCAAGTCAATATTTAAACAATTATTGTTATATATGTCCACCACTTTGCCCCACCAAAAAAGCCAGTCACCCTTCTTACTTGCCCCAGCAAACCTGAAATAAACGTGGAGACAGAAAACCACAAACCATTATTCTTGAGCACTTCTGTTTTGGAAACATAAAAGGAGAAAGGTAAATGACACTCTGGGGCAGCAGACCTCACCCTTACAGCAAAATGAGAAGTTTAGATGCTCTGAGGTTGAAAAAGGAGCTGTGTACATACAGACTGCATGGCAGATATATTTATATGTTTAATTGTAAAGAACGGAAAGATAAGATAATTACCCTCTAAATTTGGTAAGGAAAATTAAGAGATTTTTGCCACTCTGACTGCTCTGAAAAGAGAAAATGTAATCTTAGATTTGGATGTAATTTTTTTCAAAGTCTGCTTTGGATCCCAGGATTAATCAGGACAACTGTTTGTCCTATTAAGCTTGAGAAAGCAGGAAAACACAGGGCTGCTGACAGACAGGCACCTGCTGGTTAGTGTGCAGGAACTGAACCAGTGGGTGCTTTCTTCTCTCCTCCACTTTGAGTGTACTGTGACAGATGGCATTTGGAATTGATTGGCGTATCTTAGAGAGTTTGCACTAATTTAAATTATCCTTCAGGTTTATCATATAAAAAATTGAAGTAAATGGTGTGACTGTGAATCAACTCACTGCGAAAGAAAGAAGAAAACTCACTTTGAAAAATTCTGAAAATCTAACTGCACAGAGTCTAAAGGGGTGAATTAGGGTGTCATCTAAAGATCTGTGCACTACAGCTTGGGACAAGTTGTGTAGCATTGTCAGTTTGCAGATTTACAAGGTGACAGTATCGAAAGTCCTTCAGATGACTATCAAAAACAAATTGTCTACTTAAGCAAATCTATATTCAGAAAAAAAGATGGTAGTATGCAATATATAAATATGTTTCTTCTTGAAATTTGCCTGAAATGATTAATTTAAATAAACCACAGATGAGGGAGTGGACTGTGTAGAATTCCCATCATCTATTTGTATTAAATCTTAATTTCTCTGGGATTAACATTTTGTATAACATTCTGCACTTGTATTTTACTGTAAGTCAGTCTGGTTCATATTCAAACAGGTGCTGTAGATTTGCTCTTGCTGCTGGCTTATCAGAAAGGAAAGCCCACTCACCCAGGAGGTCACAAGATCATTTTAGAAGTCAAGAAGAAGGAATCAGGATGAAGCCTTATTACAGCTGGTAATTAGAAGCAGTGACAGCAGCACAAAGCTGCTTCATCGGCTCCTAGACTCAAGGACTACACTTGGGAGAATAAAATATAAGTGCTTGTCAGAGATATCAGCAAAGTTGCTCTGTTCCTGCAGAGGTCTCACAATGCAGACCCAGCGCTGTCCCAGCAAGGGTCCTGGCACCATCCCAGCCCTGCCACTGGCAGCCCTCCCCTGCTGTCAGCACTGCAAGGCAGGTCACCGCCTCCTCTCCTCCCGCTCCCGCTGCCAGCAGCAGAGGGACAATATTGCTCGGCCCAGAGCCAGTTGCCTGGTGTGACGGCGTTGGATCAGCTCCTCACCTGACATAAGCCAGGCAGGAGGAAAGTAGACAATGTTCTGAAAGGTGAGAAGAATCAAGAAGAAGGTGACAGCAACCTGGCGAAGTGTCCAACACTGGGAGAGGAGGGAGAGGGAGTTAAATCTAGGAAGGTCACCTTGAGGCAGAGCGCCCACTTCTCACAGCACAGTGAGAGGTGGTTATTTGTCTTTTGTGAGGACTCTGCTTGACCCAGAGAAAGGAAGATAGACATTGGTTTCTAAAATATGCAATTTTTTGGTAATTAAACATTTGATAAAGTGAATACTCCTCCTTTAAAATAGATTTCATGTTCACAGGAATGAAAAGTTGATGATTTTATCAGCATTCTGCTATAATATCTCTGTTGCAAACATTCTCCTAAAGCCATGGAGATGATCCTGAACTGAACTTTCTGCTCAACACTTTCATCTTTTAGGATCTTCTTGACAGACAGACTGCCAGTTGTCAGAGTGTCTGTCAACTGTGAAAGCTAGCAGCATATGCTGAGACAAGCTGGTAAGGGCAGGGTAAGAGAGATGACTTCTCTGTTTATAAAACAGGAGCTCGGTAAAGTGACTACAGAAACTCTCAGGAGGAGCAGATGCAGCTGAAGGTATGAAAACAAAGCAGTCTGAAGTACTGCAGGGAAATTAATTTAATGCACAAAGCAAATCGTCCTAATTCATCTTTAGAACTAAATAGTGCTCTGTTTTCTGTCTGATGTTTCACTGTTATTATGCACATTATTGTTTACGACTAATGATTACTTAGCCTATCACTCTGTCAGGTTTCTGCAGTGCAGATCGTATTATCAATGCTTAATGGGTGTTACTGCTCAGAAGAGGGATTTACACTTTCAGTGTTTGCAGCCTGGTGTGTCAGAAAGAAAAACAAAGCAGCCTCAATATTACTGAAGAGACCTGTCCATCTAATGAACCACCTAATGCTCTTCAGACAAGAAATGTCAAGATTTGAAACACTTGTCAGATCCCTTCAAGACTTTCTCTGTGGTCATTCCTGGTTCACCCTTTTTCCACCCATGGATCTCTTCAACAGATGGTTTTATGTAGATTGTCTTTTTAAAACTACTGAAGATCAAAAGAATTAGGACTCATGGCCTGCTCTCTCCACAGATCTCCTTTGGCAAACAGGTTATCATCTCCATATTTTGCAATATTTGGAATACCTTGTGCTCCAGGATTAATTTAGGCAACATCAAGACTGACCTATGGCCTTGAGCCATTCAGGACACAGAGTCCTAATACCCCTTTCTTGTAGTCACTCACTAGTTTTATTTGCCTTTGGACTGAAGCATTCAGACCTGCCTCTGAAAAGCGGAAAAATGTAGAAGTGATCTCAGCAATGATATAGAATCACAGAATGATTTGAGTTGGAAGGGACCTGAAGGATCATCTAGTTCAATCTCCCCTGCCTTGGGTAGGAGCACTTTCCACTAGACTATCCATGCTGAAAGCCCCATTCAACCTGGCCTTGAACTCTTCCAGGGATGGAGCACCCACAGCTTCAATGGGCAAGCTGTTCCAATGCCTTGCCACCCTCACAGTAAAGAATTACTTCCGTATATCTAATTTAGATCTACTCTATTTCATTTTAAACTCATTCTCCCTTGACCTATCTCTACCTGCCCTTGTAGAAAGTACCTCCCCAGCTCTCTAGTAGCCCTTTCATATATTGGAAGGCTTCTATTGGAAGGTATCCTTGGAGCCTTTTGCCCTCCAGGATGAACTCCAACTCTCTTAGCTTGTCTTGAGAGGAGAGATGCTCCAGCTTTCTGGGGCACCTCTAATACAAATACAAACGTTATGTGGAGCCAATCTGTGATAACATCTGCAGGCCATGGTGGGCATTGCTGCTGCAAAGGACATTAATATCTTGGGCTAATAAGTAAATACATGCCAGGTGTCTCCATTTGTGCGTTCAGGTTAGAACAAAAAGTTTATCATGCAGCACTAGAAATATGGTCCCAAACTTGTCTATCAGGCAGCTCATACATCTTTGTGACAAAGATGTCACGGAAATTTTGAAACACTAAAATGAAGCAATGCCTGCTTGGGTTATTGAAATTCCCCCAAGAAAAGGAAAATCCTGCCTCCTTTCCTGGAGCAGAAGCTCAGCAATCGTTGTAACTCCTCATTAGCTGGAAGCATATAACAGCAAAAGGTTATGGATCTAACAACATCAAAAGACAGTTTACCGTTATATACTTGAAGAGGATTATCAAGGCATGCTTAACAGAAAGTTTTCAAATCCACTGCATTTGGGAATTTATCATTAGACAGTAGTGTCAAATTTTAATGAGTGAAATTAGCTAATGCATGTACAGTGCTTTGAAGATATGAAATGTTATTTAAATTATGGGAAGTCAAATCAAGGTAAGCAATGCAGGCTGAGAAATGGGGAAAGAAATATCTTTATGTAATGATACACGTCCAATGAAATTCTATGTACTCCTTGATCAGTGGAGAGTCCTCTATCACCTTTTGGCGGGAATAGTCTCATATTGCTGCTGTTAACCTTGGACTGAAAACCAAAGCATCAGCTTTTTTTTGTAGATTGCATAATTTCTGTTCCATTTTATCAAAAGAAAAAAGCTTCTTCTGCTTTTCTTTTATAATTCATGTTTCACTAAAGGAACATTGGCAAAATGATGGGACATTATGAAAAAGTCAGCTAGGATTTGAGAAGAATATTATCTCAGTTATAAGACGAATTTCTGCAGCTTTTTTTTAATTAGTCTCTTTAGGGAAACACATATTTGGGAATTAAATGATGCTTGGCATAAAAAATTGAATTTTTAATTAAAGACAACTGATAAATCGTAAGGATAAAGTGGATAAAAGAGGTTTTAAAATAAAAAAAAGTGAAAATTATTTTCAATTTTGGCTGAATTTTCATTTTTTGTGAAGTTTGACAACAGTGGTGAAAATTTTGGAAAATATATTTTAATTTTATTCAATAAATTTTGCTTTTGTAAAAGCAGATGTATCTTACCAATATAAAACCGATTTTTTTCAGTACTTGTAATGGAAACTCTTAGTCATCATGGCTGACCTGGTGTAGACCTCATGAAAATTCCGCTTCACATGAGAAGCTGAATTACTGAGCTGCCAGAACTCACTTCCAGTCAACATTTCTGATTTTAAGATACTCAGTCTTTGACTTAAAATCACAAATAAATACAAATGCATGCCAGATGTCAAGGCATCTGCACAGATCATCCAAGAATGTTCCTTGGTGCTGCAGATAAGGTGCTTTATCTACTGGTCTTGCTAAAAGTAGCAATGCATAAATGGCCTCAAAGATAGTGGGATATTTGTGCACTGCCTCGTGGAAAAAGCATACATATTTAGGTAGGTAACTTTGCCATTTTTTAAAATATATTTTTGACCTGTCAAACACTTTCTTATAGAGACAAACACAAGTTCACCGAAGAAAACAGAATCCTTCTGGCAGTCAGTTGTTTATTTTTCAGTTATCTTCCTTTGACCCTTTAGTGTTTCTAAATTTTGAAGCCAAAGGACATTATAGTTGCTTAGTGCTGTTGTTATTATCTAAGGGAAAGAGGGTGCATTGTGCACAAACCATAACAACTAATATACAATTATTGTAAGTCTAAATCTTTCAGCAGCATGCTTCTAATGTGCTAGTGGAAGTGTCTATGTCTAAATTAAAGCTGGAAACATCCTCTTTATATTTGTTTAGGTAAGACTAGAACCAGAAGATGTTACTTTTATCAGTCCCAGCAACTACTTGTGGTGGTATGATCCTGGCTGGGTGCCAAATGCCCACCAAAGCAACTATCACTCACTTCCTCAGCTGGACAGGGGAAAGAAAATATAATGAAAGGCTCTTTGGTTGAGATAAGGACAAGGAGAGATGGAAGGATTCTTTCAGTACTCCAGTGTGGGATCTCTCCCACAGGAGGCAGTCCTCCACAAACTTTTTCAACATTGATTCTTTCCATGTGGTGCAGTTCTTCTTCATCTGCTCTAGTGTGGGTCTCTCCATGGGATGCAGTCCTTCAGGAACAGGCTGCTCCAGTGTGGATCTGCTATGGGGTCACAAGTGCTGGAAGCATACCTGCTCTAACATGGTCTCCTCTATCCATGGGTAACATATCCTGCAAGGAGCTTGCTTTAGTGTGGACTTCCCATGGCATCACAGCCTCTACTGGGCTTCCACTGGCTCCAGTGTAGAATCCTCCGTGGGCTAGATGGATCTCTGTTCCACAGTGGACTTCCAGAGACTACAGGGGCACAGCTGCCTCACTATGGTTTTCACCACAGGCCCCAGGGGAATGTCTGCTACAGCACCTGGAGCACCTCTTTCCCTGCCTTCAGTGACCCTGATGTCTGCTGAGATTTGTCTTTCACATATTCTGTCTCCTCTCTCTGGCTGCAGCTGCTGCTCGTTTTTGGCCCTTCTCAAGTACATAATTCCAGAGGTGCTACTACCCTCACTGATGAGCTCAGCCTTTACAAGTGGCATGTTTGTGTTGGAGCCAGCTGGTATTGGCTCCATCAGCCATGGGGGGACCTTCCAGCAGCTTCTTACAGAAGCCACTCTTTTAGCCCCTCACTATCAAAACCTGGCCACTCAAATCCAATGTACTGCTCTGTAATATTGGGGAAAATACAAACACAAACAAATTATTCAGGGACTACATGGGCCACAACTGTGCCAGAGAATTTATTGAGATAGTAGAGAATAAAGAAAAAAAAAAAAAAAAAAAAGCTATGCTTAAAAGGAATAACAGGTGCTGCTGCACTGTGGCTTGTACTCTGTGATTTACAGAAGTGCAGATCCTACAGGGCAATTTGGAATCCTGCTCAGGGCATCTGTAGGGAACAGAGAGAGTTTGGCAGTGGAAAATGCTTACTTATTGATGCCATTGAGAGCTTTAATACCTAGTCAATGTTGAAGGTCTATGACTATTTTCTCTTTGACTTTACCCTTTAGATCATGTGCTGATAACAGAGCAGAAATCAGGAAGCCTTTCTTTTTACAGAATTAGTCCTGGAAAGACTGTGGTTGCCACAGTTTTTTATTGGAGTCTAACAGACAAACTACTGATCCAACAGGCTGCCCATATGTTGCCTTTAAAATCCTCTTTTCCTATGGATTTACACACTGCCAGGCTAGAAGGGAAGAGATGGGAGGTACTTTCTACACATTTAGTTGAAACTATTCCACTCAAAAGTAACATGGGGACACAGAGAAGCTGGCACAATGAGCCTCTGGATTTACAGCCAACACAGCCACCTCCCACCTGGAGGGAGGGGAGAGAAGCCCTGGAAACTCTTGTCTTCAAGATTTATAATTTACTTTACACTGAAACACATATTAAATACAATGCATAAGTATCTCTTCAGTCATGCTGAAGGGGTCCAGAATAGAGCTTGTTACATGATTTCAAAGATATCGGGAAAGTTGTCGAGGGAAACCAGTGTAATATCTTGCTGCAGTAGATCTGCTTACACTGTGCACAAAAACCACAGACATTATTTTTTCTTATGTGAGCACCAAAACCATTCTTTTCAATATAGCAATATTGATCCTACCTTTGGGAATGACTGGGCAAGCTGCATTAAAGGAGTTGTACTGCTTGGAAAAACTGATACGTTGTCTCTTAGTCTCATGCTGTTAAATGAGATGAAGTAAAGCCTATTGTGGGATGCTAAAGAAGAGCTTACCAGCAAAAGGTTGACAGAAGCAGCACTGTTTCCCGTCTGATTTTCATGTAAAAAGTCAGAAAAACGGAAATGTAACAGAATGAGACAGGTGTGGGTGTAACATACACAGCAACATTTGAAAAGCACTAAACCACCACTGAATACTAAAAAATATCAAGCTTCCCTTTTAGCAAGTGACAGTGGCTGCTCCTTTCTGAACTGCTTCAGTTGTTGCATATGTTGTCCACCCTGTGCATTGCATGGTATGTGGGTTTGGTGGAGGATGAAAAAAACTAGTGTGTCGCTAAATCCTCTGTCCGGCTCCGTTCCTATGAAGGTGGAAAGTGGGTTTAGTTATTGAATCAATTACATCTTCTGGATGAAATCCACCCTTACTCCCCCAATAAACCCAATAACAAGACATTCAGTTGTTATCTGCAATGGAAAATCCACTATTGCACATATCATCCAGGTTAGCTATCATCCAGAGCTAGAGCTCATCTTCCAGTATGAGGGTGGCTCTAGTGTTGTGCACCAGCAGCTTCACCACTGAAATGCAGAAGACTCAAATCCCCACGTGTAATGACATTAAAGAGCCTTTTTGGAAAGATAATGAGCAGGAAAGCTCTGCGTGAGATGACAGGATAAATGTTTATCACCCAACTTCACAAATAACCTGGTCCTCATGAAGCAAACCTGTTTAGCTAAGAACAAAAGTAAATGAGTAGGACATACAGCTCTTAAGTTACTTAAGATTCTTTTTACAATTAGCTGTTCACTCAGCACCTTCCCAGCCGGAATATTATGATTAAATATTACACTATAAATTTGATTAGGGAAAAAAAAAAAAAAGAAAAGATGAATGTAATATACTACAGACTATGAAATCTTCAAAACCCACATGAGATAAAAATTTGCTTTTGTAAGAAAGCACCCAAACTGTCTAAAAATCTCAGAGTAAAAATATAAACCTCAATCCATTACACCCTCAGACATTGGGCCATAATATAGGCATAGAAAACTCTTCTCTATTTACTCCTAGGAAACCAGCTAGAAATGTGTTCAGTCCAGAGTGGCTAGGTTTAGTCCTGAATATTTTTGACCCTGAGATGAACACAGCTGGTTTGAGCATGCCAAGGCCAGGGATTCCATCCCTATATGGGCCATTCACTTGAGAGCTGGACTTGGTGATCCTTGTGTGTCCCTTCCTCAGAATATTCTGTGATCCGAATGGATTTTATTAAAAGTAGTGAAAAAAATCTCTGCTCATCCTCAAGGACAGTTGGGCGTGGGGTACTACTGCCAGCATCTGCTGCATCAGACTCAGTCATGCCAGCTGATATTCTATAAATTTAATTTGGATCCCTAGTTCATGACAAAGAACTGGTTCAAATGTATTCTGATTGCCTAATGCTTCCTTAAATTAATCCATCAGAAAAGTATAAAAAATGAAACTGCTCTGAAATTCCGAGGTTTTTTTAAAAAAAAAAAAGGTTTTGTGGTAGTAATGCTGGTAAGCTAAGTATCTGCATTAAAGATTTGAATAAATTGATTCATGTAATTAACAGCATATTCAAATGCACATTCTAGCTTCTACAGAATGAAAGAAGAGAGGCAAAATGGATATATACTAATATTAATTAATTAGCCAAGCAATGTTAATTAGGCGACTACATAATTAGGTTTGGGACAATGAGGTTTCTTTTGCTCTATTTGTTCATATTTGCTTTCTTCAAACCCAAGTCTATGTTAAGAACAAGATCTCAGCTTACTTGATGCATGTGTTTCAGGGAACCTGATAGGAAATTGTCAGAATTTCCAGTGTGACAGAAAAGTATATTCTCTGAGATATTTATGTAAATACCATAATACAATTTTCTTAACCTGTTGGCTTTTTGTAGGAAAAAAAGTCCTCTACTTCCCTAGAGAACTGTAGAATATCTGAAAGAAAATGAGTGCCTGAATAATTAATTATATGTTTGATATAAAAGCGTGAGGATGATTGCTTTCAATTTTGAATATAGTAATATAATGTGAGTTTTTGTCAATTATATTCAGAAGCTACAAAGAGTTTCCAAAGCATGAACAGTAATAATCAAATAAAGCTGGTGATTACTTAACTGTTATACTATGCCCCCATTCCCATGGAATTAGTTTTATTAGATAACTACATAAAGATGTTCAGAAATGTCAACAAGATAGGGATTCAAATTGTTGAAATTAGTTTGCATTATGAAGTTGATAACCTTTGTCTGTCTTGTTGTGATTCTCTTTATCTTTGTACTTCATCAGTTCCTTTTATCTTCTTTATATTCACCATCTCTCGTTAGTGTCTAAGTCTAACAGTAGAGAATAATAGATGCTTACATCCAAAGCTGATAGCATTATTCTGGTAATGATCTTTAAAAGACAAAGGGAAGACAATAAAGAATGCAACAATTAGTTCACTTAGCTCTTCAGAAGGATAGCATCTCTCTCCTGTTCTCACTTTGTTACCTATTCATCTCTGCCTATAGTAAGATTTTCATGCTGTTGTCATTCTTAGAGAGCGGGCAGAAACTCTTTTCCTGGCATGCCTGCTTTCTCAGTTGGGTTTTAGTCTAAAATCAGTGCATTTCTACTCTTTGCAGAGCTTTACTTTGTCTGAATCTTTCTTCTGTCTAGGAGCCAGGAAGCCTATTACTATTTCATGACTCAGGGAACAAATGACTTTCAGCATTCTTCCTCAAAAGCCATTTTACTTTTAAAATTATCTCCTCTTTCTTGTACTTGGAAAAGTATAAACTTCTTATCATGTTTTATGAGCATTTAAGGGAAGTCCTCTGAACTAGCCCAGAGTGCATGTTGCTGTAACCAGGAGCATCAAGGAAGGAGAGCAGGAAAGGAGTCACTTGCAATTAGAATCATAAAATCACAGAATACCTCGAGTTGGAAGGGACTCACAAGGATCATTGAAATCCAACTCCTGGTCCTGCACACAACAGTCCCAAGAATTACACACCATGTGCCTGAGAGTGTTGTCCAAAGGCTTCTTGAACTCTGTCAAGTGTGGTGCTGTGATCGTTTCTCTGGGGAGCCTATTCCAGGCCCCAGACACCCTGTGGGTGTAAAACAGTTCCCTAGTATGTAACCAAAACCCTCCCTGATGCAACTTCAGGCCATTCCCTCACTGGCCCTGTCACTGGTCACCAGAGAAAAGAGATCAGAGTCTGCCTCTACTGTGTCCCTCTAGAGGAAGTTGCAATGAGGTCTCCCCTCAGTCTCTGCTTCTCCAGGCTGAACAGACTAAATGACCTCAGCCACTCCTCATGCAGCTTCTCCTCAAGGCCCTTTACCATCTTTGTTGCCCTCCTTTGGATGCTGTCCATAGTTTTATATCTTTTTATGTTTTAGAACCCAAAACTGCCCCCAGCACTCAAGACAAGGCTGCCCCAGTGCAGAGCAGAGCAGGGCAATCCCCTCCCTTGCCCGGCTGGCCATGCTGTGCCTGATGCCGCCAGGGCAGGGTTGGCCCTCCTGGCTGCCGGGGAACTGCTGACTCATGTTCAACTTGATCAGGAGCCCCAGGTCCCTTTCCACAGTGCTGCTCTCTGACATCTCATTCCCCAGTCTGTCTGTACATCCAGGGCTGCCCATCCAGGTGCAGAATCTGTCATTTGTCTTTGTTAAACTTTGTATGGCTGGTGATTGTTTAGCCTTCAAATTTGTCAAGGCCTATCTGCAGGGTCCGTCTGCAGCCCTCTCTGCCTTCAAGGAAGTCAACAGCTCCTCTCAATTTAGTATCATAGTCAAATTTAGTATTCCTTCCAATCCTGTGTCCAGTCATTTAGGAAGATGTTGAAGAGAACTGGGCATAAAATGGACCCCTGCAGAGCCCCACTAATGTGCATCCACCAGTCCAATGTAACAACGTTTACTGTAACCCTTTGTGCCTGGCCCATGAGCCAGTTGCTCACCCATCATGTTAATCCAGCTGATTGTTGTCCAGTATCAGAAGCTTTACTGAAATCTAAAAAGATCCTATCAGCTGGCTTCCCTGTATATGGTCACTTCTTTCATGGGTGCTCCTCCTCTATGGCTAGTTTTTAGAGTGCATGCCATGGAAGTTTGGTGAGCAGGTAGGAGAGGTCAAGGATTTTGGTCTTCTACCATTCACAAAGAAGTGTTTTAGCTAACTAAACAGGTCATTCTTAATTCTCTTATTATATGGAAACCAATATAGGCTCTTAAGATTTTACTTAAAATAGAAACACTTAAAAAAAATAAAAATATGAATTAATTATTCCCTAATATGAGAAGATAATTAATTTTGAAAATGAGTGGTTTCTCAGTTTGTGATTTGGCTGATGGCAAGCAAGTGATGAAAACCAGGAGAGGTTAAAGCAGTATAACTCAGAGATAGAAGAGCTAAACCAGCTAACATTTGTTATCAGCGGGTGCCCCCTTCTGTCTCACTGGGACACCCTGGTTTTGACCTTGTCTTCTGCCTACATACATGTTTAACTCATTCCTCACTTTCTATCTATTACAAAGAAGGTCATTTTAAGAGCAGATAGAAGGGAGGGCAAACTCAGGCTTCTGTATATAGTATCTTCTGATCATAGGTACAAAATAGTTGCAAACCACCTGGCTTTCTGGCTCTTGTCTCTCAGGAGCATCCAGAATACCTGCTTGCCTTACAGGTGATCACTGCTAACAAATGTCTCTGCTGAGCACCAAACCAGCTGTCTCATTTTTGCACATAACTACAAAATGACACATTTGCAGAGGGAAGTGACTTGTTTGTCCAGAAGAGAATGGGACCCTTGTCAATACATGCTGGGACCATTCTTTCAGAGACAGCTTTGCAGCTGGAGAATTGCCCAACAGCACTATGATGAAAAAGACTGACGCTGGCTCAGTCAATTAAACCAGCAGACAGCTCTTAATCTTAAACCAGCATGCATTCAAATAAGCTGAGCTTCTGCATGCAGCTCAGCATAGTTGCCTACTATTTTGCAGGACTGCGTGGCATTCAGGTAGTAGGTTATCAGGGTTATGAAGGGGTATTTCAGTCCCTGCTCAGTCTTCCCTGGGGCTTTCTCTTTCCTCCTCCCCATGGGTCTGTGAGCTCCATTTTGGCTCAGCCTTAATTCCCTCTCTGAACTGTCTTGTAGGTGTTCCCATCTCTGGTCTTGCCTCCCAGCTGGACCTCAGACCTATCCTATAGCTATCTTGCCTCCTGGATGGGATAGGCCCATTGGTTCATGCAGCTCTAGCTGCCTGATGGATTCTGGACTCACATTGCTGCCTTCTCTTCAGTCCTGTTTCTGGCCTGGTCTCATTCATCTCCTGACAGGAACACCCAGATGGACCATGGATCAGGTTCATTGCTTGCCATTTCAGGGGCTGCCAAAGCGCCCTGTGACCAGAAGCTGGTCCTACCTTCAGAGAAAGAACTACATACTTTGGGATATGGTTAGGTTTTTTTGCACAGAAAAGGCTCTGCTTCGTTGATCCAGGATCTGAAGGAAAAAGTGAACTCTTTTATCAGCCTTTTTAAAGGATGACTCAGTTGTCTGCCCAGCAGGTAAGGATCTTTTGTGGGTATGAGATGTGGGAAAACCCACAGAGCAGATTTGAACTTGCTGCTGACTGCCCAAGGTGGAGTTGACAATGCAGCTCTATGAGCTGTGCTGATGAACTATCCCTGTGTCAGCAGGTGGGCCATACTAGGCTGTTACCTGGGTGGAGATTAAAAGAAGCAAAAGAATGGCCCCTCCCTGACTTCAAAATTTAAAGAGCTGAAATCCAAGCTCAGCCTTTTTGAGTTTGGATCACATTTCTGGCACGTTAGCCCAAGGAGGCAAAGGGTAGTTACTCCACTCTCTTTGGTTGAAGTGCTGGCAGTCTCATTGTCAAGTGTATGCATAGTCATTTGATGGGAAAAGGTTATATTTGGAGAAAGGTATTTAATTAAATGCTTGATTATATATAGCTATATAAAAATACTAAAACCTTAAGTTACAGGCAGTTCATTGTTTGCAGGTATAGTAGCCAATTGCCAAGTTAACTATAATTATATGTGTAATCTGAAAGGAAAATTTTGTGAGCTTTTGACATTTTGGTGGCTTGATTTGTACTTCACGCATAAAGCAGACATATCTACCAAATTTAATGTTGTAAAATATTTGTGTTATAAGGAAATATTTAATTTCTAATGAAGACTTAAAAAATTCCCCTATGGAAATAATGCATGAATATAACTGAAAGGCCTGTGAGATTTTAGTTTCTAAATACTTGAATATAGTATGATACATATACTAGGAGTCTTAGGATAATTTCCTAGTACATCTTTTATATGTTCTGCTTAGGGAAATATACCCTGTTTGGCAAGTCAAAAGATGTGCTGGTGAGAGAATCAATGTGCATTTAGATTCAAGCTGCTGCGTTCAGTGCTCTCTCTTGCTCTCTGTATGTTAGGAAGCTGTGCTTATTGTGGCAGAAGGAAGGCAGAAGAATGAAAGTCATAAATCAGTTGGTAATTGTCATTAGTGCCTCTAACAATTTGGCTTTATTATTAGCACTGGACATTATACTCAGAAAAAAAGGAATTACTGTACAAATTCTACAAACTGTGTTCCTTGTTATTGTTCCAGTTTGCTGTAACAAAATCCTAGGAAGGTTTTGCCTTGCAATAATTAGAAACCACAGCAGAACCTCTGTCCTATTAAGCCAGTTGGCATTTGATGATTGATGTTAAGGAACTTAACATCACCCACACAGCTCACATTTTTCTCATAGAAATTTGCAAAACCTTCAGGGTAGATTTTTGTACAGTTTAAGTTCTCCCTGCCAAATATTTGCTACTGTGCAACAGAGGGTAAAAGATGCTTGCAATCAGGGAGAACAAGAAACTGAGAACACAACCTGCTTAAGAAATTAAAATATTTTGGGGAATCTAGCCTTTTCATTTTATCTACGTTTTTTATTCTTTTTCTCTCAGATTCTAGGAAAAAAAGTATACAAAGCCCAAGAGGAGATATTTTTTTGGTAAGGAGAAAATTGATTGGGGAACTCACCTTTCGAGAGCTGAAAAAGACATTAGAAATGTTAATGAAAAATGTTTATGACTTTATTTTAAGAGGTCAGAAACTGTGCCAAAAATCATCGCTACAGTTTGAGGTAAGATGAGATATTGTGTCTTGATTTTATAATCTTGTTCTGGATTTTTTTTTGTTTTTAATGGATTTCCAAATTCAGATTGGAATGGATAAGAGAGGTGCACTAAGTAGAGAAAGTGATTTCTAATCGTTAAAAAGTAGGAGACTAGGACTGGTTACATTTTAGCAATCATATTTTAACTTTCATTCACACACGAAACAGACACATCTTCTCTAACTGATTTACATTAAGAAACAAGATGGCTTGTAATATTTAAATTTCAAATTAGATAAATTGAAGCTATCACTAAAACCCATTAATCTTAATATTATCCCAAACTGACTGGGTTTAGAAGTGAAAAATCACTCAGCTTATCGTATTCCTGTAGCAATTAATAGGTTCAGTAAAAATCATTTTGTGTGTAAAATTATGGAATCATAGAATGCTTTGGATTGGAAGAGACCTTAAAGATCATCTAGTCACTAAAAGAAGATAAAAATACTTACAATAGTATTTTCTATTTTTTAAATATCATATAAAATCAATATAACACACTGAAGAAAAACCAGAAGATTTTAAAAATTTACATGATCTTTAATATATATGGAGATCAGACTCTGATACTGTTATTCAGTAGGACATGATTCATATTTCAAAGCAGTCCCAAGATTTTAAAGCACTTATTTTGGAAGGTGAAATACACCAAATCTAAATTATTAAACAAGCTTTGGGGTCAATGCTAAAGTAATATATAGATTTATTTACCAACAGTGTATACTGGTCACAAATTTGAATAGATTCGTATATGCCTGGTAGTCAGCACAGATCTTGTGACTTACTAATGAGGAATGTTGTTGGGTGTTATCATAATTCCTGTTTCCTTTTAAAATTAAGTTCTCATGCCTTTTCCCAGTGACTGTTTACTGTAAAATACAATATTACTCTCTGTTTAGAGAGCACTAAGTAAAAACACGAAGTGAGTATGTAGCTCCTTTATTTAGCTCCTTTTTGTACCTGTCAACTATTGGTTCATTTGTAACAATCAAGTAGGTCTTTTACCAGGAGAAGTCAAGAGGATTTTCTCCCCATTCTGGATTTAAATCTGAGGATTATGAGACTCTTCTGGAAGCATAGAGATATAGGATTGGACCCTTCTAAGCTGAGTTGGAGTTTCAAAGTTGTTTCCCATTTTTTTCGTTGACAAAATGCTGTGTCAGGCTGTTAGGCAAAAGCCAAACCTTTATCTGTGTGGTTTTCGGAAAGATTGCTACTCTGTTTTTGCAAGTGACCTTAAGAGACTTTACATGTTTGACCACAACGCAACTATTGACCTAAATTCTGAAAAGAAGAAATTGAAGTGAAATAAATATATGTATGTGCTTGTGTGTATATTTTATTGTCTCTTTTGGCAGTGGAATTGTCCAGCTCTGATGCTTGAAGTCATCATGATGTATTTAGATATATTCATCTTAAGTATTCATTCCCCAGATTTGGGGACATGTAGATAAGGAAGTGATCAATAAGCTGCAGTGCAGGATTATTATTCAGTGAGATTTCAATGGGCTGGAGAAATGGGCTGACAGGACTCAAGGGGTTCAGAAAGACAAATGCAAAGTCCCGCACCTGGGGAGGTATGAATCCATGCAGAAGTCCAGGCTGGGGACTGACTCCCTCAAAATCAGCTTAGGAGAAAAGTCTGTGGGGTAATGGTGGAAAACCAAGATGGACATGAGTAGGCAGTGTGTCCTTTTACTAAAGGAAAAAAACTGCATACAGTGCTGTGTGGGCAGGACTGAAGGTAGCAGTGTGGTGATAGTGGTTATTCCTTTCTATTCAGCTCTTGTTAGCTTCATCTGCAGTGCTGTGTTCAGTTTTGGGTTCCTCAGTGGAGGACCACTTAGATGACTGGCATGTTTGAATGCATGTGATGTACAAGAAGAGGCTGAGAGAATGACATATTCTTCTTAGGATGAGAAGGCAAAGAGGAGATGCTGCTGCCTTAATAGCTGAGGATGCTCAAGAACAAAAGTTGCAACATATGAAATTTTGAACATGAGGAGTATATATTTTTATATATATATACATACACACAAATATATATATATATATATTTGAATATTAGGAAAAAATCCCAACAGGGTACTGCAACACTAAAAGAGGTTGTGTAAAGAGGCTATGAACTTCTCATCTGTGGGAATATTAAAAAATCCACAAGGTCTTGGGAAGCCTGATCTGTCCTGAACAGTGGGTTGAACCAGACAGGTGATCTCCACCTCACACCCTAAATTACTCTGTGTCTCTATGACTCAGCAAACTCTCAAATTGTAGATTTATGTCTCCATAGTTCACATGTTAAAGTATACCTCATTTATTTGACTCAGGATGTAAGAAATTAGATGCTTTGGCTCTTTTGAAAAATTTCTGTGGCTCTTTGCTTGTTTAGGCTTCTAAGTACTTTAAGGCATATTTCACAATCTTTTTTCTTACAAAACTAATGTGTGATATTTCTATTATGCTTTCTTTCTCAAAACAGTTTCTAGTAGGAAGCCTAATCCTCTCTGTATAAATGCAGAGTAGCCAAAACCAAGAGGAGCCTGTTTGTGAGAGTAAGGAAAACAAAACATTGGGGTTTTTTCACAGCTAGACACCCATGTGACAACTGGAAATTCATCAGTATGTTTTTGGATATATATCTTTGAGGAATTTAATAACTTCTTAGATAAAGGAAGCCTAATACTTCTGATTTAACTGGACAAAATCCAGTGTTACGCATAATTTAGGCAAAGATCACATTGTCCTAGACCAGCACACTTGTTTTTAGCTGTTCTAGCATATGGAAAATCCTGGTTGTGATATAGAGATTAAGTTGCTGAAGTACAGTTTTAATTTTGATGGCATTTCCTCCCAAACCATTATTCATAAAACCTATTTTCTAAATGAAATTAGCCTCCATAGAGTTTTAAAAAAAAGTTGAGAGGGTTTAAAAATGATCCCTCTTTCATACATAAATTTACTTGTTTTCCCTAATGTGGTGCAGGAGATCTAGAAGATAAGAATCTGATACCTCAACAAAATCTCAGTCTGGACAAGTTTCAAAGAGATAACTCTCTGAATTTAAGGGCTATGAATATGCAATTACTGTCATGTCCCTGGAATATTTCCCAGCCTCTTGACAGAAAAAAGATGTGCAGTACAAGTGACAAACTGTAAGAGTACATATGTATCTACAGTATATCTTAGCTGGTTGCCCTTGGGTCTTCTTTACAGTCAATGCAGAGAAACACACAGTTTTAGGTCACTGTTCTTATTTCAGATCCAACTTTTAAAGTAGGAGCAGTTGTGTGTGTCATTACCATTGAAAGTTGTGAGACACAAATAATACTGAAGATGAAAACTCTCATTTCAAAAAAATCTTGTTTGATCATATTCCCCCAAAGCCACCCATGAGTAGAGAGATGTAAGGGCTATCCAGAAGAAAGCTTTCTTTTTGCACTCAGAATGTATTAATGGGAATAAAAAGACTTTCATGACTTCTAATTTGCTCTGCAAAAGCTACTCATTTTAGAACATAGAAAAAGACAAAATGTTTTTGTCAAGTCATTCTGATCTGACCCAAATACATCAAACTGGTGCCACTGAGAAATATTTTTCTGTTCTATGTTATTGATAATTAATGTACTCGTCTAGAACAGAAGCTAGGTCCTGGTTGAGAGGCACTTGTCTGTAATGGAGCGTGTGGGCCCCTTGATGGAGCCACAAGAAACAAGGTAGCCAGCCTGGCTCTGTTGGCTCCTGATTGTCCCATTAAAATGGGAGCCTGGCTCACAGTATCTAAATCACAGATATTAAATATAACAATGAATTTAAAGAGTGAGAAAAATTATTCCTCCCATTGTGTCTTTTACTGTTCCAGCTCCACCCTCCAGGAGCTCCACTGGACCTTGCTGCTTGACTGGCCATGCCTGGTTGTCAAACACACAGGCATTTTCCAAACTTCTCCCAAAACTCAAAGCCACCCATGAAAGTGTTCACCAAGGATAAATAATAATATGACTGGGCATTGTTGAATGAAGCTTCGTTTTGTCGTGTACACGATACTGGCTATTGTTTCTAAAGATCCTGACAGAATCTTGGCAGAAATATGTAGTTGATGTACACAAAGGCATTTTTTAATTTAATGAGGTGGATAAGGACTGAACCAAAAAATACAGAATAGAAGATATGCTTATATAAAGGACATTATCTTAAACAATTGCAAATGGTATTCAAATGTTCATTCAAGATAATTTTAAAACAACAAAACCATTTTGAGGAATATTTACTGCAAAATTGTTCTCCTTTTGAAAATATTCATTTGAGGGCAGAACAGATGTAATTCCTTTTTGATTTCCTGGTTAGGGTCTGGGATTTAATTGGGACTTTAGTAGATATACTAACCTGAGACACAGTAGTGAATTATGTGAACTGATTCATAGTCTGAATTCTGTGCTACCAAAGAATCTGACCAAAGAAAAACTGCTATTTCTCTATGATTTCAATGAGATATCTTAAGAACTGTAATTTCTGCTTTAGAGTGCAGATGTTTATATTGAACAACAAATGTTGATCCTTAATGTTGCCTCATTCTGTAAAACTGATCTCTTAGTACTCTTCTATATTTTATAATCTTCATAGAATCTTTATCATCATCATCATCAACTCAATGTATTAATACATACAATGTAATTGTTCCATTTTTATGTACTATCATTTGACAATTCATGAGGAAAGAAAATATTCAATTATTGTGTAAAAGTAGGCAAAATGTAAGCCTGCTTAAAAAACATGGAAACTATTGCTTAAATATCATATTCCATACTGAAAAAGTAAATCTTCCTTTTTTGGAAGGTTTTCTTCACAGTCAAGGGGAACATAATGAAATTAAATATACATACATAGAAAAGAACACATTAGGGAAAGAAATTTGTGACTGTGGGAGTGCATTTTTTAATTTTAAGTTTAATTCATAAGTTAATGTTCTTTTGTAAAATGGTTTGTTCTCTGTACCCTTTTTGTTACCCACTTTTGGTTTATCCCTGTTTTTTCCCCAGTGACAGTTCTGTAATTGGTTCTGTAGTCTCCCTAAGTTTTGCCCCCCAGAGACAGTTATCTGTCCATTACTTCATAGATAGCCTCCTGTTGCTGTCTATCATTTTTGGGGTCACTCCCCTCTTCTGGAAGATTCTGAGAGAGGCATCGAGTGATTGGACAGAATCCTGATTGTCACCTTCTAATGTTCATTGTATGGTTGTTTTATGTGTTTGTTTATGATATGAGCCACCCCCCTGTAAAATCTTATTGGTTCCCTCTCTATGTGACACCCCCAGTTATAAGTTCTCACCCAAGAGTCAGCCAGGGTCTTCAGGCATGCTGACACTTGAGGTGAGGGCTCCACGCCGGATTTCCAATAAACTCATTGTGACCCAGTGTCTCCGGAGTCCCCCCTTTTCGCAATCCTCCAGCCATTGCCACGCAGGAGCAGCTGAGCGGAAAAGATCCCACTGGAGTGTTACCTGTGCCAAGCTAGCCGGCTTGAAAAACGGGCACGGTAACATGTGACAATACAGAAATCTCAGTGAAATAAATTTAATGATCAGTGCTATTGTTATGTTTTATTTTTTTTCCAATTCTTCATCTGGTTTTTGTTTTTTCACCACAATTCATAATCCTGCCCAATAGCAGGAGTTTATTAGAAAAACGAACTGTCTACTGAGATCTTTGCAAAACCTCTTGCCTTAAGCTGATTTGTAAGTGCATTTTTGCTTGAGAGGAAGCTCTGTATTCTTAATAAGGAATATTCTGTGACATTCCATACATCCAGGATGAGGGTTTACAACTTTGATTTATACTGTATTTTTTTTAAAAAAGCATGCAGCTAGATCCCATGAAAAGTTTTATCGCAATTCAGATTAATGAAATCAGTATTTCTAATTATTCCATGGCTACACAATCAAAGTGATGCATCAAAATATTAAGCATTTATAGAAATTAAGTACATATCTGCTAGAAATATTTAATATCAGTTTAATGTCTAACATTAGCATTGTAGTGAGGTAGATTCTCAACCCTACACTTGAGTCAAGAACATACAAGAATACAGCAGTAGCCATGGAGGTTGTTTAAAAATATCCATGCTGTCAATATGGCATATATTTCTGTTTTTCTGATGTTTTAAAGAAATTTTGTTAGAATTTTTTTCTTTCCTCACTTTAGGATCCATTTCTGGAGAATAAGAAAAGAAAAATTTAGTTTGCTTAGTTTCTTTTTAAATTGAAAAATATCTACTCTCTCCTTTATGTAAACAAATCAAACTATTTTAGTTTTGCTGTCTTTAAGTTTATTCCACGTCAAAACAGTTGTCAAGGAAATCCTGATGTAAGATCTGTGTTAACTTTACAGAGATCTGGACAGAAGTTAGCTTCAATCCCATGTACTATGAGCAAAAAAGACTGATAGCATAAAAGATTTTCAGTATTCCAGGCACAGCAAAAAAGTCATTTAGGCTAAATAAACAGATGTAGAAAATTGTTTACATTACAATGAAAATTTTATTTGTCTCGGATGACTCACAAGATACAGTGTTCTTGTTTGTATGGTGAAAAACCAAAATGAAATTCCAGCCTGAAAGCTCTTCGAAGCTCTTTCACAGAAGTAGTGGGGTCTATCTGGAAGATCATTAGAGCTCCAGTAGTATCCCTAACACAAACTTGTACAGTGATCAGATAAAGAATGATAAATTCCTTTAATAACAAAAACTTTC
>JANPWX010000053.1:0-112372 GCA_024734555.1 Trochalopteron elliotii
GAGATAACGCTGAGAGATGGTTTGAAGGGCGCCAGTCCTGTATCCATTCCCATTGGTGTTGCACACAAGTTTGGAATAGTGTGCTAAGCAAGTTGTCCCCCTTTGCCTGTTGTTCACACAGTCACTGTATCTGCCCATAGATATGTTTTGTGTGTATAATGCTTTAATGTTAAAAGTAGAGACTGTCTTTTGGCTTCTGCTCAATTGTCCATTGCTTTAGTTCTGGGAGAAAATTTCTTTTCTGACCCCAGATAGGGATCAGCTCAGCTTATGCTCCAAAGAATAGAGATTAGTATCCCCTGTGACCTTTTAGCCTGGCTGCTGCAGGGTTTTTAACAAGTGGGTTTAAGACCCCATGTGTGGCAGCTATGCCGACATGAATGTCTGTAATGTCTCTTCTTGTCAATGATCCGTGAACTGAGGAATCTCCAAGGATATCTTGACGTGCAGTGGAGCTGTTACGGTCTAGTGCAGGAGAGAACCACACAATGATAGAATGAAAAGCTGGTGTCACAAGTAGTGTGTAAGTTGTTCTAAATGTACTTGACAATGTACTTGACTTGGTTGTCCCTGGCTGTGTATTTACTTAAAAGATGTGGCTGTGGTAAGGTAGGAAAATTAAATATCTAAACAAAGCTCCAGATAACAAACAACAAAATGTTCTATTTATGATTTATGTATTTCTGGTTCCTTGGGCATCTCTGATGTTGTATGAACTCTATAATACAATGTAGATCAGGTAATAAAGAGTGAGTACATAACGTGAAAAGGTCCTCACCTAGTTCTAGTTACTTCTCCCTCCCCATCCCTGACACTGAAGAATGGGATGTCCAGAAAACAACACAGGAAATAATTCCTTCCTAAAAATAATTTTTCCTTGATTTTGGACTTGTTTTGATTTGCTTTGGTTATTCTGAAGTAACATTAGCTTCACTAGTGTGCATAGGAGGCTTGTAGTTTGCTTAAACCATTTTTGGCATTAGTTTTAAATAGCAGTAGAGTCTCAGAGACCTGCCTGGGATTCCAGGAAAGCACTGATTTAGGACTGAGACCTACAGCTGGTGTTTCAAATATGGCTCAGGTAAATGGGTGACATTATATTTACCTTTTCAACTTATATGACCTGCTTTGGTGTCTAGGGTAGGTGATAAGTAAAAACTGAAGTGCCTGAATCCACAAGATAGATCCAGGAGCTTTTGTCAGCTTAGCTCTGGAGGCATTGACCGCTCAGTAGGTACATAGGTGTACATCCACCAGCCTCCCTCCATGCTCCAAGTTTCAGTGCCTGTCAGTGTTTTAGAAGCTCTCCAGTGTGACACACCAGGCATCAAGCTCATGCTTAAGCTTTGGCATCACCAGCATGAGACTAGAAGCCCTCAGGCTTGGTAGCTGGAGGAAATGGGAGAGTCTTGTTTGGTTTGATCCTGCGATTTTAAAACCATGTAAATTTTTTTGCATCCTGCTTCTTGGCTTCCTTGTCTAACCACTGTCCTGAAGAGGGCACATGTTTTCATGGCTCCTGTGACTTGTCTCCTGGCTGTGGATTGACCCAGCTTCCATCACAGACAGAGATGATGAGGAGGTTGTCTCCTCTGGTGAGCAGGGGACTCTTCTGGAATTAAGAGAAGTTGGATGTGAGTATCAGCCCTCTTAAGGCAAAAGGGAGTTAAATGTCCCCAGAGGGTGGGAACTAGCTGTAATAAGGAGGCACGAGAGGTTGTAAAGCAAGTATGTGTTCTGTTTAATGGATTTTTAGGAATTGAATTCAGCAGTTCCTTAAAAATGTTTTATTTACTTGCTCTCTTTCACTACATATGGGGAAAACCTCCAGAGATTTGAGGAATGTTTTTTTAATGGCAACAGGCTGGTTGTGAAGCAGATCCTAACTTGGATATGTTTGAAGACAGGTCAATGGATTCTGCCCCAGATGGTGTTCTGTTCATTTATAAGTTGACTCGTGAGATCTGAATGGGTTATAACCTGTCTTCAGTTCCTACCATTTTGTCTATTTCCAGTGCAATCTGAGTGACATCACTTTTTTTTCCTATTAGTTATGATCTTCTGTATTTAAAAATTAAATGGTGTTAGTTGCCACCAATCTAGCTCTTGGTAATGATGTATCCTGCCTATGTCAGGAAACAAAATTAGAGTCATCACCCTTTCCACCTTAGATTTTCTCCTGCCCAGTAGTTTACAACAGCCAGTGGGAACGCTGTGCAAGCTGAAATATGCAGCACAGCATGAGGACAAGTAAAGTGTGTCCTGTCCCAGTGTGTGCTGCTGTGGTGGAGTGTCAGCTGCGGGGTAGCAGCATGTTCTTGCTATCAAAGTCATGAGCCACATACAAGCTGTGTGACCTGTGGGTTTAAGTGAGCGTGGCAGGTTTCCATGGTTTTGTTGCGGGAGCAGGAGTGATGAGGTGGTGGAGCAGACCTGGTGTGCAGCTGTAGGCAGCAGTTAGGACCATCAGTGTGGCAGTGTGGCTTTGGGAGGTCAGCGTGTGTTTGCTCAGAGCAGAGTGAATGTCATGTGGATGTCTGTTTGAATTGTCAGGGGTTTGGATTTTGTTAAGCACGAGGGAATACAGAGGCATAAGGCACATCCTCCTTAATGCCATCTTGCTCTTGTCTTGTCTGTTTATAAAACCTATTAACATTTTTATAATCCACTAGGATGTAAAAGGTTGTTTCTCCCTGTTCTGGCTTCTGTCTGCTACCACCTGTTCCTTCTGTGTGCACTTCTGTAGCACGGGCTGTTTTCAGCTGTGTAGCCTGAACTGTGTTTGTATCCCTCTTTCCTGGTTTCTTCTTCATCTCCTTGGTCTTGCCAAACCCTTGATGTAACTAGTGGACCACTCTCCAGGGATGACCTCCTCCCTCTTGCTCAGTGCAACTCTGCATTGCATAGCTATGAATTGCAATTTTTTGTTTTTCATTTCCAGAGTTTTATATCTGGGTGAATGTCAGGGACCCCACACATACTGAGTCAGAGTACAAGGGAAAGGAACTGATGCTCTTTTTCTGTGATGAGGACCTAAACTTTGCATCACATGAGATTCAGATAAAAGGGCAGGCACTGCTTCAATCTTGAACCTTAAATACAAACCTAGGTGTACAACACAGCTTAATTCTGAGTGTTAACCGAATTCTGGGTTATTGCTTTCTTAAATGGTTACTGGGAAAAGCTGGGCTATGGGTTTGCCTTAAAGTCATGCTGCAATTTGAGGACTAGGGGAAGGTTGTACTTTGGGAATCACTGTTCTAAGGAATGTTAAATTTGGATTGCTAACACTGCCATAAATCCCAAAGTGACATGTTAAATTTAATGAAAAATTCAAGTCAGCATGTGGATGTTGGAGTACTTTGGAAGAATATTTAAACAGAATGAGGCTCTCAACTTCATCTATAGTAGAGCAGTCATTCAACCATATCATAATCTCATTAGGGTGAGGGCTCTTGAAAGTGTGAAGTGCAGACATCCCTGATACTGGTTGGCACATTTAGGCATGTATGTAATACAACAGTATAAAAAGCAATTTAATGCCTCGTGTGATTTGTGATTCATGGCTGATGGCTGCTAATACATTGTGGTGATCTACAAATTAAAGTTTAGTTTGTTAGGTTCAGTGTGGGCAGGGCATTTAATTTTCTTTCATTAATTTATCAGGCTTGGGGCCAAAGGCATCAAAGAAGTTGTGTTTTTTATCACTATAAAAGAGTTACGATTCATGATCTGAAACCTTAGGCTGGTAAAGAGACATTCCAGACATAAATGGTTGTAGAAGAGCAGGACTAGATGGGAACAGTGTTGGAAAGACACAATTCAGCTATGAGAGAAAAAACAAAACTAAAACGTCACTGCCTAAATTATTCTGCAGCATGTAAAATTTATTTTTCTGGTAATTATGTTCTCTTTCAGATTTCTGAGTGAAGATGAATTTAGCAGAGATTTGTGATAATGCCAAAAAAGGAAGAGAATATGCACTCCTTGGGAATTATGACTCTTCTATGGTATATTACCAGGGTGTCATCCAGCAAATCCAGAGACATTGCCAGTCAATCAGAGATCCAGCAATTAAGGGCAAATGGCAACAGGTAGGGTGAAACAACATTGCCCATATTCTATTACTTGATATTTGAAAACCACACCGTACCTCCCAAACCTTATAAAATGTAGAGGACTTACATGTCAGTGATGTTGGCAACATTTGTTGTACAATATTTTGTTGATATTCATGGGACAATAATTTTCATGGTGTGTTCAAAATGAATTCTGTTGTTCTAATTGAATCAATTCTTTTGTTGTTTTCATTTAGGATGTCTGTCTAATTCCTGGTCTGTTTGTGTGTGCATAGTGTCTGTGATTGCATACGCTTGAAACACTGAGGACTTCCTTTTTCCCCTTGTATCTTTTGTCCATTTAATGTCCACTAAACTGTGAGTGGGTGGGTTATCATCACTAGAATGGGTTGTCTCAGTAGTAGCTAACTATAAGACTGTAGTGTACAAATTTGGATCAGGTTTCTAAAAACGCAAGTCATACTCTTAGCCCGAGTCTTGCACACATCCATCTCTCTGCTAAACAGAGTACTGTTGAAACCATGGAAGTAATCCGCAGATGAAATGTAAGAACCCTCAAGGACACCTATTTATTACTTTCAGTATTTAAGTCTTCCTTACATTTTTTGCTTCCATTTTTATGGTACAAAATGTGTTCCATAAACACAAAAAAGGAGGAAAATCATATAAAAATGTTTTCTAGAGTAAAGAATTGATGTTTCATAAATATTATGTTTTGAAAGAATAATATAGTTCCTATAAAAGATACAAATCTGCAGTAGGTAGCTAAAGAGATGATTTCAGTAAGAGTTTTTCTAAATATCATATGTTTAAATGATATCACTTAAAAACAGAAGCAAATTTTCCTCTTTACTGCAGCAGATGATTTCTTCATGGATTTGTGTTTGAAACTTCAGACACTAACATGGAGTATTTTGTGTGCTGATAAGTACAACAGCGTTAACAATCACTTTGTAGTAACAGTACTATTCATAGGTGTTTATCATAGAGCTGTAGAAGTCTGTTTATGAAGAGCTTGTCTGCAAAGCATGTGCATGTACATCCAGCAGAGATAGTTTTCCTGGTAATGTAATAAGCTGGATGTTGTATAGGAGATATTCACATTCAAGTACTTGTATTTAAGTTTTTTCCCACCCTGGGACATGCTGATGCAATGTGTTCATGCCCAGTACATGTCCCTAGTTCCTGCCAAACTTGTAGCTGATGTGAAGGTAGAGCATGAGGATTTCCTCATTCTGCAGCTGAACCACTGCATTGTCTTCACATCTAATATTCAGTGTTTCCTCTGATGACACTGATTCTTCCAATAAACTTTCAACAGTTCTTGTGTTGAGAAAGTCACTCAAGTCTCATGTTATTTGAACTGTTTAAGAGGAGCCTGTTCACCATGGAATGTGTGCTGCACATTGGAGACAAACCTTAAGTACAAAAGGACCATTAACACGATTTCCAGGATTTAGTCCCTGGGGAAGGCAGCTGGCTCTGTAGCAGAGGATCTTAAGTTGGCACCTTCTCAGAAATTATCCCCTTTAGGCAAAAGAAGAATGAACCCTGACCATGTCACATAAATGCTTTAGAGATCTGTCCTAAATAAGATCTGCAGCAGGTGGGGTAGCATCTATCACGCTGTACACTCATGTTAATTCTGGAACTTCCCAACACAGTAGTGGCAGATGAGCTTTGTCAGGATACTGCTGTGCTGCTACAGGTACTAGGCTCAGAGACCAACAGCAAAAAGTAAAAAATGTGACTGGAAAAAACAAATGAAGGGCTTCATCCCTAGGTTATTTGCCTTCTCATTCGTTTATGGGAACAAAATGATACAGCCCCAAGAGCAAATGATGCAGCCCTGGAACTACTAGAACTGGAACTTTTCCATACCAGAACTTGCATATTTTGGTGAGACCCGTAGAGATAGACCTGCTTTCTTTACCCACTTTTTATAAATAATTGTGCTTTCTTACTCCCTGAGACAGACTAAGAGGGGGCCTGCTGATGTGGATGTTAGCACTACTTTCCAGCTCCAACAGCAGCTACATCCAAGCTGTCAGTCACAGTCAAGGAGCTGTCTTGACTGACAACCTGTTCTGAAAAAATTTGACTGAGAAATTGGATCACAAGTAACATTCATTCACAGTATTAAAGCAATATCTAGATATTAATTTTAGATCTTTTTCATTAAAGAGTTTTGCCGTACACATTATGTACATTTAGCAAATTTCAGGTCCAACACACTTGGTACCAGTAAAAGATTCCCTGACCAGTGTGGTTCTTGCAAGTGGCTTGAGAAGCAAAGCAACCCTTAGGTCATGGTTAAGGAGATTAATGCAGTTGATTTTTACCTGAGATTCTGTCTCCTCAAGCATATGGAACTAGCCTGTTCTTCAGCTTCTCCGTCATCTGACGAATAGTACCACTGGTACCTTTTGGAGGTGGAGTTTAGCAATCACTAACACTGTGTGGGTAGAGCTTTTACTCTTGAATGTCCATGTAGGTAAGTGCCCAAAGGAGAAGATTGTTGCTTAAACCAGTTCTTCTCTGGGATGTACTCCTCTGCTTACACATTCACAACCTTGAACCTTCTGAAGGATTCCTGGGATGCTGAGTGTCAGTATGAAGCATCCCCTTCCTTTCTGTATGTTTATGTGCAGTTCACTAACAGAGTGTTTGTCCTACTGGTACTTCTGAGGCAGTGAACTAAGTTTGTGTGTTTGTGGGCATGTTCCCTTGTAAAACAAAAATGTTCATTTGAAGAACATCTCAAAGAATGTTTCCAGCTGTAGCTGTGCAGCTGAGCAACTTACATCTCTTACAGGTGCCATTGTTCTTCCTGTTTGGTCTCTTCTCAGCAGTGGATGCTCCATCATGAATAAGTACCTCATGCCTGATGGATCTGTTTTGTTGCCTTGTGTATGACAGAGGATTTTCCCAGTAGTTTATTGAGCAATGTCAAAGCCCAGGTGAACCAGAAGTAGTTGGGATTTTGGGTCAGATTCCCAAATGCTCTTGATTTACCTCTTGTCATGTAGGTGTCATTGTTTTCAAATTTCTATAGGTTGGTCTGGACAGAATGATGTTCTGTGCCAGTATTTGTTGGGCTGTATTTCATGTCATTCAGAGAGGCAGCTTCAGCTTTGCAAGTGGCCATCTTGATTATAAGGATTCCTCTTGCTTGAAGCCGATGGTTAGGATGAGGAGGAATGTGAACGTATTAACATCTTCTCCCCTGGGAACAACTGATTGGCTCAGTTACAGCTGATGCAATACTGCCTCTGGGAAGTCAAAATCAGTGCTAACCAGGGAAGAGGGATTTTGTTAGTAGTGTGGCACAGAACTTAAACAGGCCAAAAGCTGCATGCTGAGGATCCACTTAAGCAGAGGCATGACAGCATAAGAATTCCTCTGCCTTCATGGAAAATTCACAGCCATTGGTCATCTCTTGACTGGTTTGTCTTGGGGATATCAGGGTGACCTGCTCTCAAGACCCATCCTTGTTTTGCATCCAGGGAGTTCCCAGCTTGCACTTGGGTTGCTGAGTGTAGCTCAGTTTGTATCTTTATTCCTAGGCCTCCTGAGCTCATTTAAAAAAGAAGAAGTTACTTTGTTGTGCTTTGAGGTTTGGCTGACAGGTAGGCATATTAATTCATGTAAATGCAGGCTGGGACTGGAAAGGTTCAAAATCAGAAGCAACTCATCCTTACCAAAACGAAAAGGTAGGTTTAGTCTCATGACCACTACTGTGAACTTTACTTGTGTTGACATTCTCCCTGTTTATTCTGAGAGAGTTTCTTGGCTGTTGCAGTGTTTTTACTAGACATCTGGCTTGTAGGAACGAGCTGCTTCAGTGACAGTTCAGCAGCTGCAGAATGACAGCAGAGCGTGCCCCCGGGAGATAGTTCTGGCTTATGACAAGGCCAGCGGCTGTCAAGCAAAACCTGCTGCGTGTTAGAACCATGTGCCCCATGTTGCACAAGAGCTGAGAGCACAAGGGCCTCTGCTGGAGCTCAGGCAGGAGTTCAATGATTCCCTGAGCACTTGGAGCAGCCAGCAAGGCACCCTGACTGACTATGGTCACTGGTGCAGGTGATTAGGTGCACCGTATTCTTGCTTAAAGAATAAAGGGTGAATTCTTCTTTGTATTACTTCAAACACATTTTGGTTGATCTATGCTTTTGTTGGTTTTTGCCTCATGCCTGTTTCGTTAACATTTAGTAGGTAACATTGTGATTAATTAAGAAACATTCTGTGGGTAACTCATTATAGATGTCATTATAGGAGCTATACCTTCACTCCATGGGATCAGACAGGGTTGCAGGGTATCTGTTTTGGATGTGGTTTAGGGACTTCTTATTTTCACTTTTTAAAAGATCGAGCTTGTCAAATAGCTAACTATTCAACTATAATATAATATAATTTAATATAATAATTGCAGTAATAATTACAATAATAATATAATAACTAATTGCAGGTAGTAATACCAGTTTAGAGATAAACTTGATCAGTTTTTCTTCAGCAAAAAAAATCTCACACACTATTTGTATTTACCAAGGCATAAATACCCACACTTATTGCAGTGGGTATAGAAGTACACATTCTAGCATAGCAAATAAAAACTGGTGATGGAAAAGGTATAACAGTTTCCAGATTATTAAATACAGAGGTACTCCCTGAAATGAGTTTTGTAACTACCACTAAGAATGAGTGAACTCAATTCTTGTGCACTGTGTTTTAAACCCATATGATAGAATGTGTTTTCTGCTTGGTTACTGGAAATTCTTGGGATTGGCATGTCAAAACAAAGCTGTGAGGCCATCCCGTGGGCTGAAAGGCTTTTTATTGGGCCTTCCAACATCACCCAGTGCCCACGATGCTGCTTCTGTGGAGGAGGTGATGTGGCTGGTAGGGGTGGCTGCTGTGCCAGAGCCTGGCTCTGGGGACTAGGCAGCTTCATGTGGTAGGTGAACCCAGCTAACATCCTGCCGTGCCTAGAGAGGCCAAGCTCCTCCCTACATTGTCTTCCCTCCATCTGCACCAGCTTCTGTCCCTCCTCTGCCCTTTGTAATTTTTTTTCCCTGGGATTTACCTGATCACAGGATGGTGTACATCTCAGAACCCAGCAGAAGTGTCCTTTATTTTCTTTCTACCCTCCAAGGCCAATATTTTCCCCATTTTACCAACCTGTCTTACTGTAGTGAGATGCCAGAATTGAATCCAGAAGAGCAGGGGCAGAGTGTGGTTGGGGAGAAGAAGTGAAGGGACTTTTTTCTGTTTGGCTGTGGTGAGCTGCTAACCTGGCACACTATCTCTTGAAACTGCTTAGACATAAATAACTTAAGAGCTTCCTTCAGGCTTTCTAAAATCTGAGCTGGAGCCTCCTGAGGGTTCTGGCATGTAAGGGTGTGTATGATGGAGGACAAAAAGACAGGATGAGTCTAAACCAGTGATTTTTCCGTTTGCAGCCATAGGTTGCTTCAGGGTGGCAGTGATCACTGAAAGACACAGCTCAGTCAACTTCATAACTGTGGCACAGCCCTTTTTGGCCTATGTCTGGGTTGTTTCTCAACTGCAAGGAAGTCTTTCTGCATGTCTTTCATCTGAGTCAGTTTATTGAAGGCCTGTAGAATTTATGGCTGGTTTTCCTTTGTGGTCCACACGTTGAGGATTCCTTGTTGGTTGATTTACCAGGTATTGACTAAGAAATAGGGTGTGTATTTCAGAGTTTGGTCTGCTCAGGTCTGGCTAAGAGATGGCTGGCAGATGTTAATCTGTTTTCACCTTCCAAAGCATCAAATGGTCACTTTCCCTTTCCCTAGTTTTCAGATACCATCCTCTTGCTGATCCAGTGAGGTGAAAGACAGCATGCTGGTTCTTAGTGCTAGAAAGCTGTTTTCCCAACAATTTCTCTGCATGTGTTGGAAGGCTGATAGAAGGAATCCTTTCAGTACTCTTGGAGCACTGGAGTAGGAAGTGGCTGTCTCTTGTGGAGTGGTGCCCTGGAGTATTTGTGCTGTATCATTCCTTTGTACCTTACAGCAGCTGTTTGGCTGGATTTATTTTTGGACAGGAGGGGTGTGTGTAAAGACAGTTTGAAGGAACCAAGTTAGTAATCAATCATATTTGTAACTCAGCTGGAAGCTCTCACACTGGGAAATGTGTCCACTGATTGTGTGATGAGAAAGCAAAGAGAGCAAAGCAGGGCAGGAATAATCTTGCCTGAGCTGGATGTCTTGTGTATTTGGAAAGATACAGTTACCCCATCTGGAAAGAGCAAGAAGGCTGCTTCGCCCTGTGAAATGATCAAGATCTTCCCTTACTTAAGGCTCTTTTTGTACAGGTATTCATAAAGCTTCTGGTAAAGTAAACGCAGTGTTTCAAGATCTGTGCAGGGCCTTGGGGATTTTCTTTTCTCTTTCCCTCTGTCCATACCAGTGTCTTGCTGATGGCAGTCACATATATTAATAAAATCATGGTGGAAACTCTCAAGCTGGAAAGAACTCAAAAAGATCATTGAGTCCAACTCCCTGCTCCGACCTAAAACTCAATGTTAAGAGCATTGTCTAGACACTCCTTGAACTCTGGCAGGCTTGGTTCCATGACTGCTTTACTGGGGAGCCTGTTCCAGTGACTGACTACCCTCTCAGCGAAGCACCTAATGTCCAATCTGAACTTGCCCTGATGCAGCTTTATTCTGTCTCTTGTGTCCTATCTCTGGTCTGTGGGAGAGGAGATCAGCAGCTCCCTCTCCACTGCCCACCTTGAGGAAGTTGCAGACCACTGTGAGGTCACTCCTCAGCCTTTCCTTCTCCAAGCTGAACAAGCCAAGTGACACTCAGTTGCTCCTCATAAGTCTTGCCCTTGCCTTTTCACCATCTTAGTTGCTCTCCTTTGGACACAGTCTAATGTTGTGCTCCTCACAAAGTTCATTTTAAAATAATATATTTTAATGATTTGGCTGGTTTTATAACTAGGATATCAGAGACTGTAATCAGAGATCTTTTATGCCAGAATAGTAGCAAACTACTATAGATCTGCCAACAACAGCCTTACTAGTATGAGAGTATGTGTGCAGACATGCCAACATGCACACATAAATCCAAGCATCAGCACATGTTACAGAAGAGTGATCACTGTGTTAGCTATCATGTCTGGTTGGGACATTAACAACCAGGAAAGTGAACTCAACGGAGATTCAATTGTTTATGCTGCTGTTAGTAAAGGTCTGTTATCAGCCTGATAGGTCTGGGGTTTGTGAATAGGAAGATTTGGGAGTCCCTGCCTTTGAGTTTAGCGTATGTTCTTGAGGTATTTTCTATGTTTGTTTGGTTCTTTTAAAGTGTGAAATGTAACAATTTTTAAATAACTTACGTATTTCTCAAGGTCCGACAAGAATTAGTTGAAGAATATGAACAAGTTAAGAGCATTGTCAACACTTTAGAGAGTTTTAAAATGGACAGACCTCCAGATATCTCTGTATCCTGTCTAGATGAGCCTTTCAGAGATCCAGCTGTTTGGCCTCCTCCTGTTCCAGCTGAACACAGGTAAGGAGAGGCTCAGGCAGAGTGGTTGGAATAAAGGTGGGTCACCGTAATTTTATATTTGTTTTTGAATGCTTTTGTAACATGAAAATCACATTTAATTTACACATTTATTACATTTAATTTAGTCACTTGTAATAAAAAGTAAATCTAATTAATTGAGAAAAAAGTATTTAAACTACAGTCAGATGTATTTCTGACATTCTAAAGAGAGTCACTCCTTTATTCTGGTAGGAGTAACTAAGTGCCTGGAACTGCAGTCTGCTGCAGAGGTAAGTGAGCTTTTAGTGACAGCTGGTGTTCTCGTGTGCAAGGAGAAAACTTTTCCATTTCAGTTTATTTGAGCAAAAGAATTAATTGATGACTGAGGACTCTGTAAGGAGCTGGAACTGAAGGATCTTGAAGGACATGGTGGTTAGAAATCACTCCCTAGCTACAGATAATTCAACCTGTATTTAATCCATTGGTTAATTTAATTGCTAAACATGTTCTCTTAATAGATGGTATATCTCTTCCGTAACCATATTTAAGGTAACTTGTGTTGGCTAATAGATTTCTTAAAATAGATGCTTGTGCATTTTCTGAAATCCCTATTTTCAACCTAGCAGAGCTGGCCAGAAACAGATTCAGTTTACAGACAAAAATAACATTTCTCATGCCAATATTTTTCTAACATAAGAGCACAGAATTTTAACTTGTATATATTCACATAAGCAAAAGGAGCAAAGTAAAATGAGAGATCTTGGGTAATGGAAAGAAATGCCAAGTTTATTTATAACTTTCTGTGCCTTATGATTATCAAAAAGATCTTTGCTTTTCAAAAAAATCCCTAAGAATATCAGTGTAAAATTATATTAATGCTGATTTCTTTTGTGAGTGGTAGAAATAACTCAGATTTTCTATGGTAATGTTATGTAAAGTTCAAGATGTATTTATTCTTGTATTTTCCTTAGTGGTAAAGCCCCAATAGTTCATCTGCTTCTTTTAAGCGGAAATGTAAATCTTGTGCAAATAAGTAAGGAAACTTAGGCACTGTTCTATGCTGTTAAGTTTGAAGAAAATGCATGAAGAGCAAAATGTTGCCATTGTATCCAGCAGTGTGTTTAGGAATGTACTCAATTTAAAGCATATTACAGGAAAATGTTTTTGGGGTTAACAAATTCTGAGTTACTGAAAACAAGAATCAGTACAAGATTCAATAGTGGACAGTTATCAAATTTGGGTGACATTCTTGGCTGTTTATTTTAGTTCTGTATTTCAAATTCAATCCCTAGAGAACAATGACAGTGACACCTTGTCTTAAAACCAAATTCTTTCTCCTCATTCTACTGCTGAGTACTCTTTGACTTTTTTGGTGATGTACTCAAGTATAGGTGGTTGCAGTTCAGCTCTGTTTGCTTTTGCTTTCAAGGCAATTTTTATGTTTTGACATTTTCACACAGGGGAATGAAGTCAGAGGTAGGCGGATTGTTTAAAATCCTCCCTTTTTTGTTTTGGGGCCTGTCAAAGCTTTTAGCCACCTTTTTTTATATTTCTCTATTTTTAAAGTTTTTATTTTATCAGGAATGTCATCTGTTTGTGTAGAATTTGTGCATGTGAATGTAGCCTAATATAATCTCCTAGTTTGGAGATTTCAATTTGAATATTCAATTTGAAGACTTCTACTAAATTCTTTCCTCTATTGTTACATGGGTGTTGGTTTGTTGTTAGGAGTACAGATCTGATAATGTTGTTAATTTTTTCTTTTGTGCTTTTTCTTCTTACTTTAGGTATCAGACAGAAATATGGTTTTGAATTTGCAGATATAGGGAAATAAGGCTTAGGGTCTTGGCAGCTTTAGTAATAATGTACTAAAGCAAATTAGAATCCTTCCTTCTTAATGTTGCTCTTTTTTTCGCTGTTTTTAGCATGTTTTTGTTGTGGTTGCTGTTGTTAGGGCTCCACCTCAGATAAAACGTCCCAACCGAGATGGAAAATCTTTGAAGAAAGATTCCCCAGGACTCCAGCCCCGTGGGCCCGCGGGCAGAGCACACATGGTGTCCAAGGGGGAGAAATCTTCAGGCAGCCGCGAAAGGGAATCCAGGGCTAGAGGAAGAGATGACAAGGTAAGAAGTGGGCAAGAGCTTGGCAAGAGGGAGGTGTTGTGATGCAGCAGGTGGCAAAGGGAAGCAATCTTAGTCATTTAATACAGATAATAAAAAGTCACAATAATCCCGTGTGTGAAAACTTAGTGCTTTCTTTTTCCCTATGAGCAAAGCGTGTATCGTGGTGGTATTTATTAATAATTAAACCAAATTAAGAAAAGTTCTGTCATGTTTGCTCTGTCTTGGTGTAAGATTTTTTTGAGGGAGGGAAGCATAGTGTCTTGTTGCTGAGGGTTTCTTATTCTTTGAGTGAAGACCATGGGCTTGTCTCTAATCTCTAAGCGTCATTCAGGCATAAAGTCCCTTCTCCTCCTCTCCCCCCGTGTTTGGTGGGTTTTTTTTCCTTGAAGGAATCCAATACAGGGCTTTTGTAAAAATGTAAGAAGTGCAAAAGTGAGACCAGTGCCCTTCCCTAGACTTGAAGCATTATGGAAGGAGTTCCACAGTACCATTGCCTCTAGTTCCACAGTACTATTGCCACATTGCAATATAATTTAGGCATGCCCAGAAGTTCACAACAGTTCCATAAATGCATTGGTGATAGGTAAATCTGTGCCAAATTATTTGAAGTTACATATTTGAAAATGATATGAGGGAGAAGTATTAAAAGCAAACTCTAAGCAACTTTCCATTTCTCTGGCTTATGAAAGGGGTTTTGTATTTATTTTAGTGTTTAGAAAGAAGCTTCTTGAAACTGTTTTGTTTTAAAAGTAAAAGCAATGAATTAAACTAGACTAATTTGGACATACTTTCTTCTGAAGATCCATGAAAAAGAAGCAGTGCTGTAGTGAAAGAAAAGGAGAAACAGTGATTCATTACAAAGTGGTGATGTCAAAAAAAGGACTGTTTCATGGCTGGAAAAAATGTCAGTGTGCAAATCACTGTTTCTGAGACACTTGTGTTTTTAAATTTAACTGTGGAGTTAGTGCCAGGAACCCAAGGACTCTGTGGTATTAATTGTACAAGCTGAGACTGTACTGAAGTGGCATTACTTTCCTGACAGACAAAGATACAAGACATGCCTTCCTATGGGGGCACACAGTATTGTACGGATCTTGAGAGATGAGTAAGAAAATATTTAGGCCAGTTTTCTTCCAAAATTTCGTTAGCTCCTTTGTGACCTTTCTGTTGCACTTCTTGACAGCTTAGGAATAACTCAAAGATACGCTTTTTCCATCATAAATTGGTTTTTTATACACAGGAGAAGTATTAAGTAATCCTAGCCCTTATTACCATCAGAAGGTAGGGCCAGGCTCATTTTCAGCAGTGTTACTCAGTGACTGTACAGATCAAGCATTTTAGAAATCTCTCTACCCTGGATCTGTAAGATTTAAAATAACAAGTGTGCCTCCTGCAAGCTATAAAAATCTCGTGAAGATCTGTGAAATTATTGAAAGTTTTGCCAGCTATATGGGGAATTGGAGTCATGGTGTGTGACAGGTTCACCAGATGTGCTTGTGTAAGGCAGCCTTCAAAGTCTTAGCTCTAATGAGGGTGAACTCTGCTCTCCAAGCTTTCCGGTGATGAGCATTATAGGGCTTTACTATAAGGAGCCTACAACAACATGGCTTGTATAATACTGGTCTCTGGGAATAATGTGATTAGCAATACTACTGCTGTGAGTTGCAGGAAAAGTCATGAAGGTGTTCCATTTAATATGGTACATTTTAAATACTGCTCTTATCTGAATAAATTGGTCACTAGGTGGCAGAAGGAAAATATGTCTACTCCTCAAAAAATTCCAGTACATGGCTCTTGTATTCCCCTTTGTCTAGCTCCTTGGTGGTTATTCCAGTTCCTTTGTCTGGGGTATGTGACTGAAAATCACCCCAGGTTACAAATCCTCATGTGCTATATAATGGTTCTTGTAAGGGATCCATGATTTGCTTTTGAGAAAGATTTTAAATGAAAGAAGAAATAGCCAGGTGTAGGAAGTGAAGAAGTTAATGCAACTTCCTATATTTTGCACACAGGCAGGAAAATAGGTTTACCTTTCAGTTTTATCCCTTCTTAGTCTACAAGTGTTTGTTCTTCAGTTTCTGAGTTTGAACCATCAAGCTGCTTTCCTCTGTAGCCTGGTATGTCAAATCAAGGAGATTTGGTATCTCATCATGTTCAGTTAAAAATAATAGGGCAAACCTGAAGCTTTAAATTAAGTGACCAGGTATCTTTTCTCCAACTAAATGTTTCAGCTCTGTAATTTCTGGGTTTGGGTGCTAGGGAAGGACTACTTAGAACATGTAATGAACTATCCATTTCCTAAGATGTTGACTGCAGTGTAATAGGTTGCATGCTGTCCTGGTTATAATACCACAATGTCACACATATTTTTTTCCAAGGTAAATGTAAGTATAGTAGGTATATTTTAGAAATGCTCTGCATCACTTGAAACAAATGCCTTCTTTCACTGTTTCTCCTGTCTAGATCATAACATCTTTTCATTCTGACAGTAACCATCTTGGGATAAGTAATTTTAACCTGACTGTGCCAATAAAATTACCTTTTTTAGTGCTATATAAAATAATTTTGAACTAAACTCACCACATTGTGTCTATCCACTGAATCCTTATGTGTCCTTTTCCTTTTCCCTAAAATATTACTTTCAAGTAATTACTTTTTTTTCCTTCTTAGTACCACTGGAAATTATTAGGGTTGTTCTCTGGTACCTTCTGCTGGAGCATTATCAAGAGTTTTAACTTCTGTCTAATAGTTCAGTTCAAAGAGGCAGCATGAATGCTACCAGTATGTCTTCTAGAAATTTTGTTATTTCTTTTAGAAGTTGCATAATACCATATCTAAGCACTAGAACACTTGTTTAGGAGTAGTCTTTATATTATTTTAGACTGCCAGTGGATAAGGACAGTAAATATTATGAAGGATATAAAACAGCCATGGCCTGCACAGCCATACCAGTGAATAATCAGTGAAGGTATGACTTAAAAAATTAAATTATTTTTGATTGATTATCCTCCTGTGCATCACCAGCTGTGACATGAGATGAGATAGCTGCACTTAGGTGAAAGCACAGACCTCCATGCATTGGGACTGGAAGGCTGCATAATCTCCATCTGAAAACACTGAAAGAACTGGTAGCTGAAATTGCAGGGCTGAGAGCACATTTTTACAGTAAAATTTACTTAGTCTGATGCTGTCATGTGAATGGTGAGTTGTGTTGACAATGCCTCTATTGAGAGGGGAAATGAAAAGTGGTCCAGGCAACTGGAGTTGTTAATTTTTGCATGTTTTACAACGAATTTAGAGTGGATGAAAAGCTAAAGACTTGGAATTAACTGAAAAGTGGAATAGAGTGAATTATGGTTTCTTAAGCAAAGGTGTTGCCTCTGCCAGGACTTTCTTTAGAATTCTAGTTCATGTGTTATAGAAAGAAATTAATCTACCCGGATACCACATGGGAAGCAATTTGTTAATTGTGTAGTGTAGAGGAATTGTAAAGTGGGATTAGGCAGCAAGGGGAAAGTAAACAAGCAGTACTGAAAGAAGAATTAGCAGTCAACTGGCAAATCATTTTTGACTCCTGTTTTGTATTTAAATTATTTTTTTTTGTGCCAATTTAACTTGGCTCAAAAAAAAGGCGTGCACTAACTGAATTTGTTCATGACACCAAGTTGGGAAGCACAATCACCAGAAGAGGCAAATGAGGCTGTTGCACAGGAAGAATTGGATGACTGTGTTGGAGTCATGGAAATGGGATAATGTTCAGTGGTGCAGAGCATCAGGCTATGTTCTTGGAAATTATAGCAAGAATTTCTGCTAGAAACTGGGAGCTCAGTGGTAGAGGAGCAGACGGATTTGGATGTATCAGCAGAAACCGGATCAGGCTGAACTTCCATTTGGCACATTACCTTTTCCCGGTGGTGATGGGAAGGGCTGGCTGCCGGGGTGAGGTACAGTCAGATGCCACCTTTGGCTTTGGCAGTGAGGGGTGGGAAGTGCATGTTGCAGTTGTAATCTAGCACATTACATATTTGTATGCAGTGGGAAGAACCTGCAGGAAAGCAAGGTGTCTTCAGAGTCCAGTTCTGGCCATTACAGCCCTCACTCAGGGTTATTCCATGTGATTAATCTGCTGAGGTTACCTTAAAGGGGGCAGTATGATAATGCTATAGATGTGAATGTAAACAAAATCCCAGTAGACAAAATCCCAGATTGCTGAGTGTTACCAGCAGAGAGAAGAGATACCTGTGCCAATATAGGAGGATCTGGTGAGAAAACAGCTGGAGTATTTTGTGTACAACCATGCTCAAGAAAGATATGTTAACATTAGGAGGGAGAGAAAAAAAAAAGTGTTGCCGAAGTGAATCGGTAATTATGTTCAGCTTATGTTCCAAAAGGAGACTTGCTTGTTTTGGTAAAAGAAGGGAGAGCACAAGCCTGATGCAAGTGTATCAGTGTGGTGGACACAACGAGGAGCAAACTGCTGAAACTAATGCAGAAATTTAGTGCAAGAATAGAAATAACATCAGTTTTGGAAACAAGGTTTTTGTTCCAGTGTGTTAGTGCAGATCTAATAGCTCTTCCTGATGGAAAGGACAGCTGATTTCTAAATGTTTAAGACAGATATTGGTTGCCTGAAATTATAAAATGGATTGCCAGGGGTGGGAGTAATCTTTTGCAGCCCCATGTAATTACCTGTTGGCATACCTTCTTAGAGAGAAGCCATCACAGCAACTTTATTTAAAGCTGTTTTGTGAAAGTAATACCTGAAGAGATGACTGGAAAAATTATGCTTACTCCTGCTGCCTAGTTTCAGGTGACATGTTTTAAAAATCATTATTTCTAGTCTATGCTCACTTATCTGCTGACTGAGAATTGCAGGTTGGACCAATTTGGGACCAGCATTAATAATCTTACTACTTGCAAAAACTACAACTACTTTAAATTTTGGGTTAATTCCTGAACTGGGGGCAAAAAACGAAAAAAAAAAAAGAAGAAGAAGAAGAAGAAGAAAAAAGAATAATTCAGTGTCACTACAATGACAGCCGAGGTGATGCTGACAGCACGTCTGCTCGCTGGCCGTCCTTCTCCATCGTTCTGCCGGCAAGACGTGCCGCAGGGGCGGGAGAACAAGCGGCCCCTGGCACAGCACGTCCTGCGGGATCGGGGCCGGGAGCGGGGCCGTGCTGCCGCCCCGCCGCCGCGCCGGGCTGCTTCTGCTCTTCAGGTCCTGCCTTAACTCGGTTTCAGGCAGGGAAAAAACAAAACTCAACCCAACAGGACAAACCAGTTGTTCTGTGATGTGCAGGAAAATGTTTCTACTAGGAAGGCCCGTCCATTGCAGAACAAGAGGAGTCTGTAACAGACAGCAAATACCTTTCATTTCATTGTCCTTCCCCCCCCCCCCCCCCACCCCCGCAGTGGTTACATTTGGATTCCATTTTATCTCTCCTGAACTCCTGAAAACTCCACAGGCTGTCTTTCGCCGTTTCCTTTTTACACCAGACCACTACATTTTTTTACACCAGCTTTTTGCTTAAACACAACTCTGAGCTTCGTTTCCATTGCAAAAAGCTGAGTTAGGAGTACTAAACAACACAAGAGTTCACTTGGAAGCAAGAAATTAAAGTAGTGGGAAGATAAACTACTCCTTCACAAGCTGTCGTGAGCAAACGGCAACTGGGAGGGTGTAATCGCTACCTTTTTGTTTTTCCACTGCGAGGTTATTTGTGTGTCTCCAGCTGCCTCTCAACCCGCCTTCGTCTAGGATGCTTTTGTCCAACCAGCTGGGATTCTTTAACTTGCTGCTGATAGTGTTTAGAAGCTGAGTTAAGAGTCCTAAAGTAGCTCCCTACTCAGCCCCCTCTGTTAAACCAGCGCAGCTGCTTTTCAGGCACCCTGAATGTCGGGAGGGGACTCGATTTCCTTCAGAATTGAGAGAGGAAGAGCGTGAGCCCTGGTGCTTTGAAGGGAATGTTACTTCACCTCCATTAGCTGAACGGCACTGTGGAAGAATTAACCAGAAACTCTGGGCCATTTGGGGCAGTGTGGCTTGGTCACTGGTGTAGCATTGGTGTGCCGCAGAAATTACTGTACTCTAAGAAGCACGGATGTCTTTGGAGCTTCTTTAGGACTTTTGGTGCAGCCCTTAAATAAATACGACCTTGTAAAAGCATTTTAATTGTTTATGAAGCTGGCCTGTGAATGAGAGGTGAGACATAGTTTGTAGTTGAGGAAAGCAGATATTGCTGAGAAGAAAGGCTTTAATGAAACGAGAGGACACAATATTGGTTTCCCTCCATCAAAGACAGTGCATGTGACAGCTTCCCTGTTCCTTTTCAGTGATGATAGTGTCAGATGTTTACTTCTGACAGGTAGGGTGGCAAGTGTAGCATCTTCAAAATATGCTTTGGGTGCTCTGGTTCATCTAGGCAGTAAGTTGTGACACAGCTGTGTTTGTGAGGCTGTTCCTGCATTCATGACTTTGGTTGGCCAGGAAGTGTGTCAGTTGTGTAATATTCTTATGAGCCTGTATGATTTTCACTTCTAGGGAAAGAAAATACCCCAGGAATTTGGTGATGGGGAAATTCCAAAATTTGATGGAGCAGGTTACGACAAAGACCTGATTGAAGCTCTTGAAAGAGACATTGTATCAAGGAATCCAAGCATTCATTGGTATGAGGATTTTCTCAATTCAAGTGTGTTTGCTAGTGTGGAAAAGGAGAGAAATTACCCATCTTCAAACTCCTCAGATAGGGAGACAACATAATCTTCTACAGACAGGCCAAAATGAGATCTTTTGCTTTAACAGTTTATTAATTTGATTAAAGTTAAGCTTTTGTTGCTAATTGATATTATGTGCAGTACATCAGTTACAGGTACTGCTGAAATGAACATACACTCCAGAGATCTTTAAAGATGCTGCTTTGGTGTTCACATTGTCCAAAACAATTTTTAATTAAGCAGCTCTGGGTAACTTGAGTTGAAAATTATTTTTTCCCTGTCTTCCAAAAGTGGATTCAATTTTAGGTCACAGTATGATAGGAGTGCTCTCATGAGGCATATGCTTGCATGCTAAAAGAAATGGTACTAAGCGAAAAGCTTTTCTATTTCTCTTGTATAAAAATAGAAGAAATATAGTTGTATGAGAATCTTATAAAAGTATCTTCATCTTGCACAGGGATGACATAGCAGATTTGGAAGAAGCCAAGAAATTATTAAGAGAAGCTGTTGTTCTTCCAATGTGGATGCCTGATTTTTTCAAAGGGATCAGAAGACCTTGGAAGGTGAGAATATGTGTGGTTTTTTTAGTAAATGGCAAGTTGTAGCTATGTGTGTCTCCTGCTGTAATGTGTGGATGCCTGTAGCAAAGGCTAAAAAGGTAAATGGGAAAGATCATGAATTTGTTTATTAAATCCTGTCGTAATGATTCATGTAAAAAGCACTGAAAGAAACAACTGGAATTGTATCTGGCCCTTAGAGTAAACAGTATTTTCTTTTTATTTACTCACATATAGCTTGTTGATATTGTAATACTTTCTATGTGCCAACTTGTAGATGTGAGCACACAGATTATATCAACCGAAGCAAAAATGCTTAGACATAATAGACAGCTCTGCATAGGCTTATGGTGTCCAGTTGTCATCACTTCCCAGAAGAAAACTGTCCTTGGACTGGTTTTTTCCAAATGTATTAACTATCTCTCACTCAGACTGCAAACTGCAGCCTGATGGTACGAGGAAGCAAGGAAGGAAGGGGCCAGTCTGAGCTTTGCAATTACATTTGCAGCTGGGTGTAGTTGAAACTGGAGTGAGAAATTCAGAGTAGGAGAAGGAGTTGCCAGCAGGGCAACAGGGAGGATATAGGACTGAACAAGGTTGATCAACCAGAAGTGAGCCCAATCTGGGCCTTGCTTGGAGCTAAGAAGGCAGAGGAGGGAGGACTTTGGCAAGCATTTCTGTAAATAGCAAACAAAATTATCTTGCTTCTGATGTGGGATGGATTGACGCTTGTTTGGGGAATAGCTAGTCACAACACAAGGCCTTTTTGCTTACTGAGAAGCATTACTGGGGAAAAGAGACTGTTGCAAATAGTCTGTTATTCTGAGTGTGGAAGGCAGTGGCATGTGTAGGGAACGCTGTGTACGTGAGTAGTTTCCTGTTTAGCACGCTGGTTCAGCAGCGTGTGTCAGATCTCACTCTACTAACACTTGTTCTGTCTTTTCCTGATTGGTCCTTGTACCTTCCTGGCTTATGCTTAGGTCAGACCCAGCAGGAGCTGGGAGATTACTGCTTGAGAGCTGTTCACAGAGTTTTTAGTGAGTTGCAGGGAGGGAGCCCAAATATGTAGTCAGTGCAAACCTAGCCCTAGGTTGTCAGGCCTTTGAGTGCTTGTGGTCAGTACCAATGGCCTTGTGGTTAACTTTAGGGTTATCTGAGCTATCATCTTGGACAGAGCCTAGATGTTGTGGGTTACATGTACAGGGTGAGATTTTCGTGTATTTTGAACAGCTAAATCTCTTTCTTTTCTTCTTGGCTTAGAGGAAGTTGTTCCATGCTCTTATTGTAGATTATGGGGTCCCCATCTGTCTAGTGTTCAAAATCTTCTAACGGGGTAAAGATCTGCTCTGCTTTTTTTTCACCTGTTAGCATGCATAGAGGATTTAGTGGCCATCTGTCTTTTAGGCAGGTATCTCAGCAGACTGCAGGAAATGTGAAGAATGCCACTGGTCTTATCTCCAAGTGTTGTGGCAGTGGATAAAGGAGGAGCAGCTTGGTCCTTTGAAGAGTTACAGTCTCCATCTCTTTGCATAAGACTACCTTTTCCTACTGAGCAGAGTCACCTCTGAAAACCAGGTGGTTGTAGACATGGAAAAGATTCTAAGATTATTTCCTCTCTTCAGTCTGAAATGCAAATTGATTTCTGACAAGGCTATGAAGAGTCTTCATTGTTAGCCTTTTCCCTGGTGACTTGTGAAGCTGTAACTCATGAATTTATTTTTCACGCAGAACAGCATGTATTTTCCCTACTGTTGACCTCAGTGCTGTAAGGATGAGAAGTATTGAAGGGAAGGCTTTTCCTTGCAGTAATCAGTGTAGCAGCAGGCATTTGTTGAGCCTAGGAATTCAGGACAATAATTCAGGGAAAAAGGCAGTCGAAGCTGGTTTTGGATGTTCAGACTCCCCTGAGAACAATTCCCGAGACAGCCCTCACAGTTTGTGCCTGTATTCAGAGGACTGTGCCTTGTCTGAAGGAGCCAGCTGTCTTCCCTGGTTCAACACAGGTGCTGTGTAGTTGCAGCCATGGGTTTCTGAGCGTCCATGGGTTTGCTCTTTCTGTTTCTCTGAACTGTTTTGTGCCAAGAAAGCCTGGTTGCTCACTGTGCTTCCCACTGCTCTGCTAGTGATTGTTACAACAACAAGAAGTAACCCTGCAGTGATTTCATCAAAACACTTGCTCCCTGCAGTGCATTTCAGCTTCTTATTGGAATACTTTGGATTAACAGAGCCTTAGAGGAAGAATAAAGAAGTCTTTGTGTTTGTCAAGGATTTTAAATAGTAAGTGGCAGCCTCCTAGTTTGCAGAAAGAGCAACTTGATCCCGTGTGTTTCTGTTTGCAGCCATGCACATCTTGTTTTGCTGCCAACTCAAGTTCTTTTTTTTTTTTTTAACTGATATTTCTATTGTCTCTATCCCCAGAGAGCTTGATTTTCCCCTGGCTTTACACCTGGTGTGGCTGCTTTGCACCTGTGTTATGCATGTATAATGTCACCAGTATCACATGCAAGGTAACTCTTCCTGTAATACTTAGGAGGAGGTGCAAAGTGACGGATGGGCTTCAATTTTGGCAGTGTACAGCATGTGTACGTGAAGCCAGGATTTGACCTTCCAGAATAATGGAGATTTTAACCAATATCTCAAAAATGTCATTACTTCCCTGTATCACCAGGTCCTGCACTAAATACAGTTTATCAAACACATGCTTTGAATGTATTTTGAATTGAGGTGAAGCTTTTTTAAAGATATTAAATGAACACATTTGAAGCTCAGAGAGAACAGTAGGTCATCTCTGACCTGCATATTACAGGCTGAGTAATTTTCACCCAATCACTCCAGGGTTGTATTTGCAATATTGTTGTAATATCAGTATAACTGTGCTGCATCTCAAATCGGAATGTCTGAGTGTTCATGGGGAGGAAAGGGAGTCCATTTACTTTTTATGCTTGCTGCTCTGGAGCTTAGGAAACCTTGAGCAGCCTGAGGAGTGACTTTGGACTGTTAGCTGTAGACATGGCATGTGAACATTTCTGACTTAATTTACCGATGAATGTATGTTGAGCTTGCATTAGCTAAGTATTAAATGGCAATAAAGGTATTAAGAGTTAATGGAAAATGGAGTACAGAGAGGCTATTGCTTTTGAATGGTACATTTTTGAATAATTGCATTCCCGGTTGATTTGTTTTTATAGATCTCTTCCATGTCATTCTTTGTGCTTTTTGAAGTAATTTTTTGTGAGGAACAGATGAAATCTAATTTGCTATATGGCTTGCATTTAACAGTTATTTTATTGCTATGGCATTTTATGTAAGTTATTAATTGCAGAGCACATTATGATGTGCAATTCTAACTCCAGCTAATTTGATTACCCTTGCAATACAGTACAATTTTAGGAAACTTTGTTAGCATGTAATAAGATCTTGCAGCTGGGAGGGAGAAAAAACCCCAAGCTGCTTGACCACTACATTTTCACTAGTATACTTAAAATCACAGGGTCCTATACCAGTATTATGCAGAACATGGAACAGTGTTTTGTCCTTGTCCAGCGCTGCTGTTTAAAGGGTTGGAAAGACTACCCATAAAGATGGCTGTATGTAGTAGTGTTATCAAGAGTGATTAATCCATCTCAGTGATATGATCTTAACATGGGTTCTGAGAGCACTGTGTAAAGCCAAAAATCTGTGTAATGATGGGTAAATGTGCTGAGCTGCAGAAGTGTGCTTCTTTCTTTCAGAGATCACGGATGGAAAGATAGTCTGATGATGTGGATACCAACCTGGAACTTAACTATTGTTCCTAATTTAAAGCTTTCTGAATAATCACTGAAGTTCAGATTAGTCTTTTGTGGAACTAAGCAGTAGTCCACATGAGCCACAGTTGCTTATCTGTAAAATATGAATAGCAGTGCAGTCCAGTCATCCAACAGCATGATGAGGATGGTATTTCATCCAGGAATTGCTATGATGCAGTAGTGTGGTCATAGGAACATTGAGATTGGGAGATTAATCAAAAAACAACCTGATATATTCAGTGAATGCTCCATGCAAGTGTAAACATCCACCAGATTCATACACATTGTCAGGATATTTTGGGAAAATGTTTTTCTGTAGAAAATTTCTCTACTAAGGGAACACAACTTACAGTGAAAGTATTTTGGTTTCTGTGAAATTTTCTCGTGAATGGGCCTTTGTTCCAAAAAATGAATTTACCATTTTCATCTGCCTGTGCAGCCCCTTGTGAGGTGGGAAAGGCCTAAGTTCAAGTCTAGACTCTGTTTGGTTCCGAGCAAGGCTATAAATCTCTTTCCTAGTTTCCTAGGTGTTAGGCGCAAGCAACAGTTACTGGCTTTTGAGGTTCTGACTCCAGTGGAGTGGTAAGAAGAAATGGCGGAACACTTCCGCACTGTCCTCGAAAGCAGGATATTGTCTTGTGTTTTCCACTGATGAGGATTATGTTACTAATTTAAATCCAGATCATGGCTCATGTTGAGATGTTGTGTGGAGTACCAATGGCAAAGTTTTCTTAATTTGTTGTTCATTACCTTTGTTCTCACCTTTCAGGGTGTGCTAATGGTTGGTCCTCCTGGCACTGGCAAAACAATGCTAGCAAAAGCTGTTGCTACAGAATGTGGGACAACATTCTTCAACGTGTCTTCCTCTACACTGACATCTAAATACAGAGGCGAGTCTGAGAAGCTGGTTCGCCTCTTGTTTGAAATGGTATGTCCTCCGTGATGTGATCTGGGGCTCATGAAGGTGAGAAAGGACAGCACTCCTGGTTTCCTGCTCTTCCAGTAGCATGTTGGAAGCATGGAGTTCACTGAACTGACACCCCCTCAACCAATTAGAAAAACGTAATTTCTGGGTTTCCACATATGGTATGTTATTGAGGATTTAAGAAGGAAAAGGTTCATCACCCATGTTTAGGATAGCATTTTCCAGACTAAATAGAGAGTTGTGACCTCAAGAGAAACTCAATCCTTGTTTGGTTATGGGGTAACAATCCCATATGAAGTAGATTTGAAATTGGAAGGGGTTTGGAACAGTTATTCTAGAAGCAATACATGTTTTAGTTCTGTTTTTGTTCTGAATGATGGTCACAAGCCTCTCAGTGAAGCTGTGGGTGCAGTTCATCATGCAGGGTGTGTGAAGGACATGTCCATGTGGATTATCCCTCTGGGACCCTCACTGCACTCCTGTAATATTCGCAGCTAAAACCTGAGTCTCTTGAGACTGCTGAGCTCCCTTCTGACCCTTATGCTTAACTCTCACCAGCCCAAAATCTGGATATGAAAACTGCCTGTACTGTCAAGAAGACTATTCTATTGTGGTAGTCTTTCTTTTTCCCTTTTCAGTGTCATTTGCTGGGGAAAGCCAATGAACACTGACCCAAGGAGTACATTTTAAAGTATATAAACCTCAGCATACGACAGTTTGTAAATCAAGGTCTTGAATTCCTTCCTTGTGACAGTCGGGGAACATGCAGTATGTCTAGCAGGGCTGGGTTGTGGTCTGGTGAAGGCCTGTGCTTGCTGAGCAGCCTTATAGTGATGTTTTCCTTTGAATCAAGGCTCGGTTTTATGCGCCAACAACAATCTTCATTGACGAGATCGATTCCATCTGCAGCCGCAGGGGCACGTCTGACGAACACGAGGCCAGCCGCAGAGTCAAGTCCGAGCTGCTTGTGCAAATGGATGGTAACCAGGGCTTAGGTCTGGCTTTGGGGCTGGGATGCTGTTTCTTTACAGGTGGGAACATAAGGACTTGAGTCATCTGGAGAGCCTGGCTTTACGGATGAGAAAAAAACGAGGCAGAACTTGAGTGTATTTTTGGAGCGTTCAACAACAGACAACTGAAAAGGGTGTTCTGCTTTATTTTTTCTAAAATGGATATTTTTAGGGTGACTTGAAAGCTCATATTAAAGAGACGCAGACTCCACAGAGAAGCAGATAATGGAGATTTGTGCAGTTTAATGCAGGTATTTAATTTGTATTCAATTTAAACAAAATTCTGCCCTTTGCTAGAGTCTCCAACTGTGGAACCCCATTGTGAGGTCTGCTTTTGCTGTATTCTGTGATGGCAGCTAATATTACCCTTTTAAGTCAGATGTAGTACATGTTTTGTGGAGGTGCACACAACAAGCATGACCATCTGAGGAATACTGTATGGTGTACAGGTTTAATAGCCACCTTTATATTGCAGCTATCATAAACTGCTGTATAAACTACTGTATATAAACTACTATTTAAAATGTTCTCAAATTTGCAGGTTCATTGTGGTAAGCTCAGGATAGGAAAGCTTTTGATCTCTTTGCAGTCCTCACTTGGTAAGCTGAGTGACTCCTATTTCTTCTATGACCAGACTGGACAGAGATAGCCCTGTCAGTGGGACTAGTAGGGCTACATTCATATATGGCTCTGTTATTAGCACTGTCAAAGAAAGCCCTCCCCTGACTCAGCAAAATAATGAACTGTCCCTCTTTCTGTGATAATGATGGTCTTGTGACACCTCTCTATGGGAAGTTTGAAAAGGGACACAGGACTATAGAGAGCTGTTGGTTAGCTTTGTCCAGGCTGTGTTTGTCTGTGCAGTGTTTCTCAGCAAGCATGTCAGTCAATAAGAGCTCTGGAGTAAGATTGCTCTGAACTGTTGTGCTTGCAGGGGTAGGTGGTGCTCTGGAAAACGATGACCCTTCCAAGATGGTTATGGTATTATCTGCTACAAATTTTCCCTGGGATATTGACGAAGCTCTCCGACGGAGACTGGAGAAGAGGATTTATATACCTTTGCCCACAGGTATGTTTGATAAGACCATTTTCCTTTCCTCTCTTTACAAGATGAGTTTAGGATTACTGCAGGGCCGTTGTGTTTATGAGGAATCCTGATGGTTTTGTGATGAGCAGTGTAATTCAGGGGTTAATCATTTGTCTGGATCGCTTCATTTTTAAAGAGAGAGAGAAAAAGAAAAATACTGCTTGCTTGGGGGCTGAAAAACAAAAGAGCTCTGGCATTTCATTGCAAGCCATTGATGGCTTCTTATATTTTGAAAGAGAGTTAGTTTTAATGAGCCTGGAATTATTTTAAATGTTTAACAGTCAGTCCTTGAGTGATCATCAAAGGCAGCCTTTGGACACGTTCACAAATATTGCAAATGCACTCCATGCCCTTGCAGACAAATGGAAAGAAGTGAATCCATGAATTTTCACTTACAGGCTTAGTTCATTGCAAATCACTGCTTGCTTGCCTTTATTACTGTGCTTCCAGTCACTCAGAATGCAGCAGGCTGATTGCTTTCCTGCCCTAAGACATGTCAGCCTGTATTGTCTTTCCTAGCTGTCATTCACCTGTCCTATTAATTTTGAGATTCCTATCACTTGAAGTTTGCATAGCTCTGTTTCTTCTTGGTACAGTGCATGCCTCATCTCCCTGCATGAGCACTCACACTAACAAGATGCATGTCCATGGTGACAGTGGTTGTGATTGAGTTTAGCAGGTCTAAGGACACTTAATAGTTCTACAGCTTATCTTTGCAGCTTACAGGCAGTAACAGCTCCTAATAGGATGCCTGTCTTTATGACCAATTAGTTTAAAATCCTATCAGCTCTTCCTCTTGTTTCTAATTAAACCAGATTGTTTTTTAACACAGTGTATTACACCCTGGACAATGTAGGAGATGTGATCTGGTTTTATTTCCAGTCTTAGTTTCTGTTGTATCTGTTCTGCAAGTAAGAATGTTATGCTACTCTGGGTGAGTCTGAGTGATGCATTTATAACTGTGCTGTGTGATTTTATGTAGTCAGGCATTTTAACTGAAAAAGTGGCATGGTAGCATATATACACCTGTATATTGTGGAATTTGGTGCAAGCATATATTCTGTAGTGTTTAATTTTCAAAATGCTGCACAGACTTGCTTAGCCCCACAGCAACAATTAGAAGAATGTTCTCTGATGCAGGATACTCTCTGCAGGTATGCTGTGTGTACATTGTGCTCTCTAAATAATAAATCCCTTCTATAGCTAGTGCCAGTTGTGTGTGATGGATAACTCTGTGCTCTTGACAGTTCTGCAAAGCACACAAAACCAGCAGCTCTAGACAAACTGTTTTCTTTTGTATTTTCCCTTCCCCAAAGCTTAAAAAAAAAATTAGGGACATCAATGAATAAAACATAATGTGTTTTATTAGACATTTCTTTAAGACTTTTAGCCTTTCCTACTGCTACTTCTTCTGTTGTGGTTGTCCTTTTTTATAGGTCATAAAAATTGATCACTTGGGGAGTAAAGATGCTGAGCTGGCGTATTTTTCCTGTGCAGTGAAAGCTGGGAAACCAGTCATCCTCTTCTTTCCCACCCTTGTGCAGAGGAACACGGAGCCCTAAGCTGTCAAATGTGAATTCCCTCTTACAAGCTTAGGCTGCTTAACATATGTACCCAAATGCACATATGCACATGCCCTCTGCAAGAGAAATGGTTAATTGACTGTGTAAGTGCTCATTTACACAGCTGGTTATCACTGTGTGCACACTGCATCTGGGTAGGAAAGTGTGATACCAGGACATTTGTGTTGAAAATATATTAATATATGTTTATTGTATTAATGTGTCTGTTTTCTATCAGGCTGCATCTGATTTCTTGGGTCCCAACTGAATCAACTGCTTAAACATACGCTTAAAGTTCAGCCTGTTGTTAAGGGGTTTGTGCTGTCTGAAGCTCTTTTCATAGAATCCTTATTGCAGTTCTAATGAAACTCTATGAATAATATGCAGTCAAACCCTTAAATAGGGAGTGGATCCAAAGGGATGTGAGAAGAAACAGAAATTTGTAGGATTGTGCTTTTGTGCCCTTGGGTAATATGTGACCAAGTGCTTTATCACCTGAGACATAACAGACATTTTTAATGACAGATCACTTTGACAAATATCTCTCAACCATGCTGTTTTAATATACTGCATTTAACCAAGTGCTTCACTATATTTGATTGCACACTTCACTATGATTTGTTCTCTCTCTTTTTCTTATATTGAACTCTTTTGTTCATACTTTTCACTGAAAAATCTAAGTTATGTTTATATCTTTTTTTAATGTAATTCTTGCCAGTCTTCAAACAAATATTTTTATGTTCTAGCAAAAGGCAGAGCAGAACTACTGAAGATTAATCTTCGGGAAGTAGAACTAGACCCTGATATCAGCCTTGAGGAAATTGCTGAGAAGATTGAAGGCTATTCTGGTGCTGACATCACTAATGTTTGCAGGTATCTCATTGCCCTTAATTTGCAAATAGAACTGCATGGAAAGTCACCATTTGCATTATATGATAAAAGGCAGTTCCCACTACAGTTGAAGCCATGCTCACAGTGTCTGTGTTTGAGACCCAGACCTGTTTACTGTATTCATGTATTACTGTCATGTGGAGTGGTCCGAAGACCATGGAGTCTTTCTGTGAGATATGTTTTTCTTGGATGTGAAGTGAAAACAATTATCTGAGCAAATCTCATGTTACAATTGGCTGCATTTACTATAGTTGTCTGCATTTGTTAATGTAGTCCAAAGTAGATTTTTTTTTAATCCCATTAGTTTAAAAGCTAGAATTACCTAATCCGAAAAATTCCTTTCATAGAATACTTCTTTGGGACTTCTATGTGCTGGAGGTTTGGACAGCCCCAAGTGCAGCAGAGTCTGAATCTTACAGGTGCAAGGGTGATATAGATTATAATATGAGTATTTAATTTGTTTCCATCCTGTTCCCACAATTTGTTTCATTTTTGACAAATCAGTCTTTTTTGGTGAAGGATAGGTATTTCAAAAAATTTATCTGAAGGAAGTCTACATCCCTTAAGAATCCTGTCAAGAGAAACTGATCCTGTAAGAGCATGGCTTGGGAATCTTTTTTCTTCTCCCCCTGCTGCCTTTCTGAAAATGTGAAATCACTCCATGGATTTGACAACTCGCTGTGTGTCACGTAGTATTGAAATTACCTGTTCTCCCTAAGGCTTGTGTTATCCCTTGCTGGGAAAAACCTGGGGAAAGAGAAAATGTAATTTCAGACTGCCTGTGGGCCACAGTGTGAGAAAATGAGCAGTGTTCTTCAAGCCGATGGGCCCGGCTGGCAGGATCTGAGCTGGGGAGGAGTCACAGAGCAGGCAGAGCATGAGGAGCCACAGGCACCGATGGCCTCAGCACTGCAGGGCCACATGATGCTGTATCTGATGCCTCCTGCTCTGCCCTTCACACATCCAGGTGCTGTGGACAAACAGGCAGCCAAGCTGGGCTGCACTCTTAACCCTTGCTGTCTGTCCTTTGGGGCTATGCTGCAGGGAGAAAGTTGAAGTCTAAAAGGAATGCGGTGTAAAAATCCAAACTACTTTAAAAAAACAAAAAAAGTCTTTGAGTTTGTCTCCCACCCTGCCCTTTTCTGCTCTAAAGTTGTAAAATTTCGTTTCCATGAATCATTGTAAAAGGTTTTCAGTTTTATAGTTTTAATTATCTCTGCACATTTACCATATGCTTAAATGGGTTTTGGTGCCAATGCATTCTTTATGTTGAATTAATGTAGTGATCTGGGAACATGGAAGCTACGAAAGATGTGAACTGCATTTTCTATGGTAAATAAATGCTCTCTTAAGTGTTCCTGCCAGTGGTTTCTAGCAAGAGTACACAATCAAAATTCAGCACATTCTGCTAGCAATTAGCTCCCATGCATTGTCCTGTATTTCCAGGGATGCATCTTTAATGGCAATGAGAAGACGTATTAATGGCTTAACTCCAGAAGAGATTCGTGCACTTTCTAAAGAAGAGCTACAGATGCCGGTTACCAAGGGGGACTTTGAGCTGGCTCTGAAGAAAATCTCCAAATCTGTTTCTGCTGCAGACCTGGAGAAGTATGAAAAATGGATGGCGGAGTTTGGATCTGCTTAATCTCAGTGACAGCTTTCCTTTGCTGGAGTTTTATGGTTTTTGTTGTTCTCACTTTCAAAATGAGTTAGAAATCTTTTTAAAGGTTTAATAAAAGCTCTGTCTCTGCCCTCATCCCACCCCTTTCTGGTGACAGGAACTTTTAAGCTATTTGCCTTTAAAGGGAATGAACACAATAATGAGCAGATATTGTAAAAGATATTTTATCTCTGAAGTAGAAAAATAAGACAAACAGGAAGGGAAAAATCATACTTCTGAGGGTAGTCTTTTTATTTTTCAAACGAAGAGCAGTGTTACTTGACTTCCTCCTAGTCATTTTTTATGGCTGGAGTCAATAAATCAGCTGAGGGATGTGACTCCAGAGGAACAGACAAGGGCTTGCTGTACCCCCTGCTCTTAAGTGCTGCTTCTGCCTCCCTTGAATGTGGCATCCAAGTTATTATTCTTTCTCTTTGTGCTCGGATATTCAGAGCAAAGCCTGTGGATTAATTGGCATTACACAGAGGAAATGAGACATGGGCTTGACTCTCCTCTCATGTACACCCATTTGGAATTGATGTCACTTCAGACTGTTATCAGTGTTACCTGCAATGACTTCTGATGGAAGTGAGAGGGAAAGAAAAAGGCATGGATTGTTCTCAGTCCGGTTTATGCTTGTTCTTTGAACATAGTTTGAACCTGTTTGACCAGTAGGCACTTTGACTTAGGTTATAACTTGCACTTTTATGCTTATATATCATCTTGTGCTTTGTCTGCGCTATCTAAATGTAATAGTTATTACTATTATTATTATTATTATTATTATTATTATTTTAGTACTAAGAGTTTAATACAGTAAAAACACTTAATATCAAGGCTGTATTTAAAAGACTGTCCTTAAAACAAGTGGCTGTGAACTTCCATTGCTGATTAGATATGAACTTTTTCCTAGCATTACTAGGCAATGGGACTTGTACCTGTTGATGTGGTAGAACTGTTCATGCTTATTTTTTTTTTGGCGAAGGTTTCTTAAAAATGTATAAATATTACTGGTTTAGTAATATTTAAAAATAATCCATATGACCTCATTTATGATCTTAACTGTTTCTTCCCCTCCTTCATACAAGTGCAGTGATGAGAAGGGTTCTAAAGTCTAACATGAGAAATCCTCTCTAGAGTATACCTGTCACACTGACTATATGAACTCTTCACAGACTCAGACTGTGAGACTGGCACATGAAGATTTCCTGTGGTAGGAATGTGAAGGAGTGGTCAAACAACCAGATTTACAGAGAAATATGCAAGCTTTCAAGTTTTTGGTGATGTGAGCTAGGCGTTAAGTATCTTGGATGTGAATTGCCCTGCAGCTTGGTAGGTATTCAACCCTTCAGCTCTCTGCTGAGACTCCTAGTGGCACAGACAGATGTGATGCACTGGAGTAAGAAACACACAGCACCTCTTATTGAATGGGAATATATCCTTGTTTGCTCCTTTTTGTTAGTCCTTGGAAGTTCCCAATAGTGTCAGTAATTCAGCACACTGGTCTCTTGGGCCATGACATGTTAACCACTAAGGCAAAAACCTTAAATCATATACTTAGTTTGCTCAGCAAAGTGGTAAAATCATCATCCCTGGAAGTGTTTAAAAATGTGTGGATGTGGCACCTGGGGACATAGTTTGGTATTGAACATGTCAGTGCTGGGTTAATGGCCAGATTTGATGATCTGAGAGGTCTTTTCCAACCTTAATGATTCTATAATTCCTCCTGGGGAATCACTGGACCTTTATAGAGAGAAAGTTCTGAAAATATTGCTATGGACTGTCACTTCTTCCTTATGAAGCTGTAGGCTGCCACAGTTGTTCTTCATTTGTTTGTTTGCAGTAGAAATTTGTGTAAAGCTACACAAATCTTTTGGGGCCAATGCCAGATTAGCACTACAGGGTCTCTCACTAAATAGGCCATTGCTGCCCAAGGAGCTTAATCTACACAACCAAGATGTAGAAGGGAGTTGACATGACTGCCAGTATCAACCCTACTCAGCTGCCCAAGAGCAGTGCTGGGATTCAGCAGTTGCTGCTTAGTAGGGTCTAAGTACCAGTTTGCTCAGTTTCACATTGCAAGCAGCCGTGACCTTCCTACTGATGAAAGCACAGCACTTGGTGAAAATGTCAGTCCTTAGCTCTTTGATGAACCTTCTACCTTAAGGCATTAAACTTCCCTCTTGGCTGTTAAGCAAAATTCACTGCACTGGGCATTCCCTTTAGTAGGAATTATTCAGGTGCTGCAGTCTTTTTTTCTAAAGGTCATGGTTTCTACCCCAGAAATGTTTTTAATGTACAGGTCCATTCATCCTTTACAGCTGCAGAACAGAAAAGTGAAAGTTTTCAGGCAGTAGATGTTTGTGATGTTGTGCCCAGCATTACTGTTGTGGCTTGGGCCTTGCTAGATCAGGCACCCCAGAAGACTGAGACCATCCCTTCCCTGCTGCAGCCTTTCAGGAAGGGGAGTTGCCCTTGCATGCTGACCCTTCCATCTTTACCAAGTCATGCTGGCACACCCACCTAAGTGGGCTTGAAGATTGGGGTATTACTCCAGGGGAGCCAGCATTGGATGCAGCACGGAGCAACCCAAGAAGGAAGGGCAGCAGCTCAGGGCCCAAAAGGTGAGCTTACAGCCCAAAGTAAGACAAGTTCACATCCCACTGGTGGAAACCCTTGTGTAAGAATCCTGGATTCCTTGGAGAGCAATGTACAGGCATGTCCCAGCCTGCTGCGACACTGTTCACTCTGTGCCTGTTTGTGTATGGAGATTATCCACACACCTGGGGGTACACACACACAATAGGTGGTGCTTCAGCAGTTGCACCTAGATTACATTAAAAAGATGTTTTAGAGCTGTGTTTACATGTTTTCTAAAGATCTGTGAAGGCCCTCTTGGGTGGCACTGTTAATTTTTGTACAGTATGTGATCTGGTTGTATGAAGTAATAAATGTGTGTTAGAATCTGTCTGTCTTGCTCAAGTGGGGCTGTGAGTGCTTTGCTACTAACTGCTTCTAAAAGCTGCCTTACAATGTGGATCTCTTTGGTATGTCAGGGTGCTCTTTCACCAAAGTCCTGGATGGAGAGCAGAGTCTGGGGTTTTTGGATAAAGCTGTCAGCAGTGTTTTCTCTCTAAATTGGCCTTTTGTTGCCACCAGCTATAAAATGGAGAATACTCCAATACCCAGCACATGGAAGGGAGGGTAGGGGAGAGCAGAGGCCCCTGCAGATGTTCAGTGTTAGCACCTGATTCAGACCTCACAGAGCCAGGCAGCCTTTTTTATTACTTGCCCCTGGGCTGGAAGTATAATCAGGCTCCAGAGGAGCTGTATCATCAGCTGCCTGGTAACCAGGAGACTTTCAAGAGCAAAACTTCTATTAGGAAGGAGCTTTCAAACTTGGAAAGAGACCCCATGTCTCCTGGGACTGAGTTGATTATTTGAATTTTCTCACTAACTTCCTGATGAAAGAATGGAGTTTCCAGTATTTCATAATGCTTCAAACATGAAAGAGCAAGCAAGGGAAATGCTGATCAGGGGATTTCAGGAGAGGTCAAATCTTTGCATAGAAAGTTCAGCTCACCCCAGTTTAAAAGGGACTGAAATAGCAAAGGTGCAGTGACTTGTTCTGATCATGGGAAAGATGAAAGACCTTGTGTGCTGTAAAGAAGTCCTCCATCAAATGAGCAAAGACTTCATGGTAAAATCCAGGCATGAAGAGGTGAAAGCAGATGAAGAAATAGTGATTTTTTTTTTTGTCTGTTATTGGAATAAGCCACCCTCAATCAGATTGTGAACTGAGATGTTTTTTCAGAGCTGTAGTGACAGATAAGTACATGATGAGCACACAGGTGACACTGTGCTGCCGGGGAGCAGGCAGGGAGCCTGGCAGCCTAGAGCTGCACCCTGGTGCAAAGTGGGTGTCAGCACCAGGGCAGCAGCTGAGCCCCCTCTGTTGTGAGCTGTCCACCAGGCAGCACTGTGGTGCAGAGTGGAGCCAGGATGGACAAGAGTAGGCTCAGTAGTGCTCTGGTGGAATAAAGCAGACTGCTGGTGATAGCAAAGGCAGGGTGATGGTGCAGTTCAGTTAATGTCTCACGTGGCCATTTCCCTGCATGTGTGAAGGGTTTCACCAGAGCACTGTGTGAAAGCTTGGCTGTGGCTGTGGATGCCTCAGTCACCTGTGTTCAGAGCCCAGCTGCCACACACACCACAGCTAACAGAGCTGCAGCAGCAAGTGGTGCTCCTGCATGCCACAACACAGGAACATTTGACCCTCTCCACCTTCTGAGGCTGCCTGGTTTTGTGTGCTGGTTGTGACCCCTTCTTGTGACCCACTTACCCCATATGTGGTGGTTCAGTACCTCTAATCGAGGAGTTTCTTTTCTGCAGTACAGAGCTGTCTTTTGATCAGCTGAAGTGCAATGCATCTACACATGTCTGCATGTAGGTGTCTTGGAAACATTCAGGCAATTTTCCTGTTCTTTAAAAGGCGCCAGCTAGCATTAAAAGCAGATGGGATGAAATGTCTTGGCCAGCCTGGTTGTCCAATGCAAGAAAACTTACCTCAGCAGCCAAGGAGGTGCCACAAAGAAACTTCTGGCTTTGTTATGAACTGGCAAAATGTGGGGATGTTCCCACTCCTACTGCACAGGCAGAGTTTGGATTGTATCATGTCCAAGCTCTGTTTCCTGGCTTTTGTGTGTTTGTGATTTCTTTGTTGGAATAGGAACATTTTTCTCAGAGTTAGGGGGAAGCCATGGGGTACTTGTTCAGTGTCTGTGTTAGGATTTTGGCAATTCCATGATCTGGTTGGTACATGAAGCAACTGAAACTGTTCCCAGGATGCTTACTTTTGGAGAAACTCATCATGCATCCTGCCTGACTGTCTGGCTGTACAGTAAGCAGTGTAGCTTTGTGCAAACTCACTTGAATATAATGTTTAGAATATTTGTTTGGCAAAGAGAGAAATTCTTACTGCCAGTTTGCAGCTGTATTGCTTTCATTTGTAAGCAGCCCCTTGCATACGTTGTTTAACTGAGGTAAAAGAAAATGTCTTGGAATTAAGAATTTTTTGTACTTGACTTTGGGGAGCAAGAAAGGTAGAAAAATATTTGCCTAGAGGGAGATACAAGAGTACTCAAGACACAGAGAGCTGCAATTTCTTCTTTTTGTGGCTTTCCTTTTTGTCTGGCAGTTACACTGCTGGGCTGTGCTTTCTGTTTCCAATTTGGTTTGAAATAATTACTATTGTTTATCTGTCTCTCAGACAGCCTTTGCAGATGATTTGGTTCCACAGAGCCCTCTTTTGCTTGGTGGTTGGTATTCTGGCACAGCATGTTGTGTGATATCTGACTGAACAGGCTGATGGCATGAGATCTTCCTTGGGAAGGAAAGGTCACCCAAATGGTGAAGGTGAGAAGAACAGTGCAGAATACCAATTGGACTGGCAGGAACAGAAACCATAGCAACTCTGCACAGGGTTTATAAATATAACCAAGAAGAAAAGGGGAATATCCTCAAGGAGATGCTGACAGCACCACAATATGCATTTTGATAAAAGTGTGGGTCTGTGCGTCTTCACCAGTGAGGAGAACCTACGTAAGAGGGTGGAAGTGGCTCAAAGGAAACCAGCTGCAGTCACTGCCAACAGATTTCATCACCCAGCCTTGCTGCTTTAAAACATGCCCATGTCCAGGGGCCAGTTTGTTACTGGTGCTACAAAAGCTGCCTTTTAGATAATCAAATTAGACTTTCTAAAAGCTTGCTGCCTGTCTTGAAATGTCTTCTTACTTTGGCATGTGGTGGGACTGGAGCTGTGTGTGGAGGGTTAGAAGAATAAGGCAATGCTAATAGTGGTGTATTTCTGTAGGGTCCTGGGGCTTTGTTGTGCTAGGTACAATTTGGGCATGCAAGAAGAGATGCTGCAAATGCTTACGGGGACTTGAGGTGGTAGAAAGATGGATGGGGAGGGAGGTGGAATGTCCTGGGATCAGGGGAGGAGACAAAACCACCCCTCCTACTCCCAGTTCCCAACCCTAAAGCAGACTGTAGTATTTTTCAGTTGCTTTTGATTTGCGGCCCCCTAGCATTTTTTTTGTACTGAGGCAGAACACCTCTGTATTGTGAATTAAAAAGAGCAAGTTTGTTTTTCTTAAAAATCTTCTGTGGACCTTTAAGAAGTGCTCCTGTGGGCTACAGATGATGGTCTGAAAAGCACTGGCCCATATCATCCTAAGCTTGCCTGAATTTCTTATGGGAGAGAGTCTATAATGGATGGTGTTGGTTTTAATTTCTACTTGTTAGTTTTCTCAGAAAGATGAAGCTCAGTGAATGTGAGGTGCTTCTGGGGAGTTTATTTACAGTGTATTTTCTTCCGTGCAGATTAGCATTTCATCAGCATATGGCACAGCCATTTAAGATAAATATTTGGTTTTTCTTAAATTATGCTTGTGTAGAAAGGTCCCTGAGTATGCATATCTATCTCTCTGTTGTATCTAATTAGACATTTCTACCATGGTGCTGCGGAACCAGACTCCTTTCCTCTTGCCAAAGAGCCAAGGGCCTGCTCCTCCCCTGCCTGAGGGATCTGTGTGCCTCAGCTCAGGGGAATGAGGCAGGCAATTGGCCCCTTCCTTTCCTGTGGGGCTGCCAGCCACACACCGGTGGCACTGCCAGGTCAGCCTCCCTTCCTGGACACTGGGAATTCAGATTTATTTAAACTGGGAACTGCCCAGCTTAAGCAAATGCTTGGCACCCCATCCAGGCTCCCCTCCTTCACCTGCCAAGGCAGCTGTGCTTTTGCAAAACACAACCCCGGGTGAAGCCTGTGGGAGCAAACTGTGCACAGAAGGCTGGGGGGGAGCTCAGGCAGTGTTGGGGTAGGGTGGGATGCTGGGCTGCAGCCCTGTGTGCCCCCCCCAGTCCAGGCAAGGGAAATCAGTGGTGAGGAGAGGGAACAGCATTCCCTCAGGCGTGCAGTATAGATGTGGATGGGAGAAGAGTAGGAAACTTATTTTAGAACAAAGGGACAAATTACTAAAAACAAACTAATAAGCTTTAAGATGGAGTGGAGCCTGTAACCCAGGAGGCCTTTTGCATCGCTTTGGCATATCCAGATGTTATGTTTTCTCACAGATGATTTGGAACTTGTTTCCAATCTAAGTTCTCACTTGATTTGTATCCGTCTGATCTTGTGCTGATAGCCCTGTCTAACAAATATTTCTCACTCCCTGATATTTATGTAGATCCCTGAATGCTTTTATGGACTCACCATATAAAGCAGCACCTTGTGCTTTGTCGTACTGTATAAACTCCTTCAGGCTCTTGTATAACCTGGATCCTCCTCAGCACCCTTCCTTTCCAACTGAGCCTGTTCTTTATTTAACACAGATCATCAGGAGCATACATTGTGGGTCCATAAAGCACACACAGCAAGTTATCCAGTAAGGCAAAGAAAAAAGAAATTGTTGTCATGGTACATTCCTGTTATCAAGCAAATAAACCAAGTATTTGGTTTTATGACCTGCAGGAGGGCAGAAGATTTGGGTATATTATTATTGCAGAGCAGACAGGCCTCATTAGATAACTGAGGCATTCATAGGCAGTGGGATACACAGAGAAGTGGTGGAAGATGCAGGAGCTCTCCAGACAGAAGTGATAGAAAAGATGTGACTATTCTGTTTGCAGGGGATGCAACTTCCTGCACCCACATGGTTGGAGAGCACAGCATTTTTGTGGATGTTTGGATGCTGCCCAGACAAAGGGGAAGAAAATATTTGAGACCAGCTAACACACTCCAGGAGTCCATGACCACCAGTAACCAGGGATGAATGTGAGTGTGGAGGGACAGGATGGATAGCAGCTGCCTTCTGCCAGTCTCCCTGCCCCTGCCTTACTCTTGGAGCCCAGGCACTCACACTCAGGTCCCCAGTGCCATGAGTACCTGGTCACTCTGTGCAGGACCCTGCTGGTACAGGACTCTCCAGTGCATGCTCCTTGTTCTTGAGCTGTCCAGATGCAAAACCAAACTACAGCCTCCCAAAGGAGGCTCCCAAAATGCTGTTAAGCATTTGGCACCAGAAACCCTAATATGCAAAAAAGTGAACCCACTTAGACTGAGTCTGTTCAAGAGATTCCATTCGTATCTGGTGGTGGCTCTTGCAGCCAAGGTGGGAATAAAACTGTTGCTCTTCTGCTCCTCAGTGACAGGGCTGTTTTGTGGTTTTTCTGTTGTGTTGCTCTGCTGGGACTCTGTGGGTGTGCCAGCAGCCCACAGTGGCTGTGTGTAGACAACCACAGCTTGGCTCCTTGGTGACCCTGGGAATGCAAAGGCTTTGCCTCCCTTTAGAAACCCAGCAGCTCTACTTCTCAAAGACTTCTTCCAACCAGAGGTATTTTATACCATGTTTCAACTCTCAGTCCTTTTGACAGAAGTTATCTGCAGGCTGCCCGGCCAGTCTTTTCCTGTAATGGTGCAGGGTAGTTTTAAGAAGACAAAAAACACTGTTGCACTTAAGAAAAAATGCCTGGCCAGTTTTGGTAAAGGACAGGAACAAGGTTGTGTCTGAACCCACCTGACAGAGCCCACCACACAGCTCCCCAAATGAGAGTCACACTTACTTGAGATGGTGTTTGACACAATCAGGGAAGGACCATGGGACAGGATGAGGAAGAGATAGGTGGTAGGAATTCCTGCTGCTGGAGCTAGTTCTGGGACAATGATGCAGCCGCCCAGGTGAGGATCCATGGATGATTTAGAGGTATGAGTTTGGAACCGATCATAGTTTATATGGCTTTGATGGTTAAATTGTGATTTCTCAAAGCTGTGAGTTTTGCTAACACTTCTCAAGGGAGGGGGACAGAAGATCCCATGAAAGGAGTATTGCTAAGGCCATTGATCTTCCTGCGGGCACTGCATCTCTTCAGAGCCCTGTGTTGTGCAAGGTGCTGGACAGGCACACAGGAATGACAACCCCAGCCTGAACAAGAAACTGGGGACACCAGTGAGACAAGCCAACATGGGCAAAGGAAGAGGCAAGAGCAGTGGTAGGAGATCCCTCCCATCATGGGTGTACTGAGCTTGTTGCTGTCCCTGATGCTTGTTAGCAGCCCTAGAGATGGTGTCTTCCAAGGGCTGAGGTCAAACACAGCCTTTGCTGAAGGAAGCTCTCCAGACCACATGGAATGGTTTGCAGTTTGGCTGAGCAGCTCCCAGACTCAGCTGGAGCACTGTGGGGCATGGGCATCTGGGAGCACAGGCAGCCTGCTCTTTGTGGGTTGGGAGCATTTCCATCTGCTCACAAAGAGAGATGGTGCAATGTCTCCTGGCTCAGCTTCCTGAAGGTTTTCTGGTCCCACCAGGATTTTCCAGCTGCTGTTGCTACACTGCACAGAGCTGGACAGTTTGTGTCTCCGGTAAGCTCTGCTCTTCAGCTTCAGTTTTAACCTTGAGACAAACTCATTTTTTTTTTCCTTAAGAATTGATTTAGCATGCCATGAAACAAGTGTTCCAGTGTCTCCTCCAGTCCCCCAGGACTCATTACGAATTTACACTTAAGCCTTGTTTTTTATTTAACCCTTGGAGTTTTCCATGTAGTTTTCCTGTACAGAAAGGAATGTGCAGGTGTTGAGTGTGCAGAACCCACTTGCTCAGCCAGCACAAATCCCTCAAACAGTGTTTTATGTGCCATGTACATGGAGTTTATAACCCCTTTGATTCAGAGTTCTTGGGATATGGTGCCCACACTGCATTGATAAATACTGAAATTTCTTAAGCACAGAGGCTGCACAGCATAACAGCTCAGCTGGAAAGGATTCAGAGTCTTGCTGAACTCCGAATCCTTGAAGACCACTTGACTCCTTGATCCAACAGAAACCTCCCAAATGCAGCCATCTGCAGAAATGTGTCCTTTAAGAGAGTAAGAAATTGTCAGGGAAAGAAAGGGCTCAAACTGCTTTCAAGATTTATAAGCCCCTGGAGGAAGTTTTAAGAGCTGGAACAGCTCAGCAATTGCTTTACATGCCCAGCAGCTTTGTGTTTGTGCATCCAGCAGCCGTAGCTGGGGGCTGAATGCAGCTCCCGGCCTTGGGGCTGGGCTCAGGCACGCTCCTCTTGCTCAAAGCAGCTCCAGCTTTAAAGCCACTGCAAAGGTTTGTGTACAAAGTGCTGACTGCAAGCATCCATCACAAGGAAAACCAGGGGGAATGTGATGCACCAGACTTGTTTAGAAACCGCAGATGATTTACAGAGTGTGCTTAATTGGAAGTTTCTCTTTGCGGCTTTCTGACGTGTTGTTTTTCTGATGCAGACGTGTAGGAGTCTTTTAAAAGGTCCATGTTTACTAAAGAGGTGTTGCATAATTTGGGATATATTTATGAACTGTGTATGTGCAGGATAGGGAAATGACCTGAGCAGTGCAGGAAAGGGTCTGGGTGTCTCAGGGCATCACCACCTCAAGGTATGAGGGACCAGCATCCTGTTCTCTGGGTGGAAGAAAGGGTTTCCTGTCCTTATCCCTTGAGCATCTGTTCCCAGTGCTGGCACTGGAGTTATGAGAACATGGGGGATCTGAGTGCATCCACAGAAAGGCAGTAAGGAACAGAAGAAGTGAAACATTGTCTGTGGAGGAAGGTGTTCCAAATGAGGGTCACTACATTTTTAAAAAGAAAGCTTTCAGGGAGGTTAACTTGACATTTTTCTAAAAAGTCTATTTTTAAATCTAGTTTTAAAAAATCTTTAAAAATCTAAGAATTTTTGAAGAGGGAGAGGATATACCATTCTTGGTATTCACTGTGGGGAAGGCAGAGGGAAACAGGCTCAAGGTAACATATGGGATATTTGTGCTAAACATCACGGGAAAAAATGCAAACATCCCTACAGCAAAAAATTGGGAGTGTTGTGGAGACACCATTCCAGCATGATGTGTCTGGACTAAAAATTGTTCCCCACAAGCAGCACTGGAACAGCCATCCTGCCTGTGAACAGGGAAGTGAACTTAGCAATCATCTGGTCCTAGTTCTGATGAATTCTGCCACAATTTGGGCTTTACTGCCTTTTCCCCCTTCTCCTGTACACCAAAGACATGAGTTTATCAGCCCTGCTTCATGGATTTTCCACTGGCACCCGCCAGCAGAGGCAGAGGGAGAAGTTCAGTTTCAGGAATCTGATGACACTTTTTCACACGAAGCTGGATGGGCATTTCCATGCTGGCCCATGTGGAAATACTGGGGCTAGCTGGGGTGCTGGCATTCACCCCTGTGCTCCACAGTCCTAAAGGTGTTCACATGGCAGCAGCCTCACAGCACACATCCTCACACCCCAGCTCTCCCTCCTTATATTCCCCCAGCCTTAAAAGTGACTACTTGTCCAGTTTATAGTTTATTAATGCTTTAGGGACTGAGCTGCCCCCCTGCCACAAGGATTTTGTCCAAGGACATGATGGGCAACAGGAAGAAAAAGCATATAAAACAAAATTCTAGTTTTTGTGAAGGTAGATTCTGTTACTTTCCAGATTCTGTCTGGGCAAACTCACCTCAATTTCCACACTAGGTAACCCTGCCTCTGTCCTGACATGTGGAATTAGCATCCAGTCTTGTCTCAAACACCTCAAGAAGTGCAGTATCCATCACTTGCTGTGCAATTTTCTCCAGAAGGTTAATGTCCTTATGGTTAAAAAGTGTGCCTGATTTCTAATTCAGCTCAGCATGTTCTCCAGTGCCCATCACTGTCTATCTGTAGGCCTTTCTCAGACTAAATTTTTAGTGCCCTCTTAGCATCCCATATTTTCTCTCCACACATGTACTTATACACATCATCAGATCACTTCTCAGTTTTCTTTCTGACAAGTTACAGAGGCTGACCTCTAGAAGTCTCTCCCTGGAAGTGATTTTCTTCAGCTCTCAAACCATTTTTTATGTCTCTTTTCTTTACCCACTCCAATTTTTTGATGTGCTCTTTTAAATATGGCACCTCAGCAGGATGCAGTATTCTAGTGTCAACCTGACCAAGGACGTACACAGAGATAAAATCGCCTTCTATTCCACTTCACAGTCCTGTTGCTTATGCACTGAAGGACCAAATTAGCTCATTCTGCTGCAGCAGACAAAAAAAAAATAGACCCCACATTTGAGAACCAGAAGGCCAGATAGCGGTATTAAAAAGAGATAAATGGAGCCAACATGAAAGCAGAATTACAAACCAGGGCAGGATTAATAGCACACTGTGATACTAGCCTGGACACATTAGTTGAAATAAAATGCTGAGAAAACAGTTTCTTCCACTTCAGAGCCGATTGCAAGGCTGTGCTGCTGTGAAGGCTCCTGTGTGGCGGGCAGGCTGTGCTCCGGGCGCCACAAAGTGCCAGGGCAGCCCCGGGGAGAGTGAGTGACTCCGGGATCGCACGGCTGAGCCTGGAGACTGTAGCTAAATTGTGCCCCCAGGCTCTCTGAGATGAGAGGCAATCTCTGATCTTTTCCAGGCTCAGCCCACAGCTGGCTGTGGGTAGATCTACCCTGCAAACTGTGAGATACCATCACAGCTTCGCACACAGGAAGGCACCCACAACCCTTTGTGTTCTCTGTCTTCTGCATTCAAAATCTTTCACACGCAGGAGGGTTTTTCCTTAGTTCCCATGCCTGGTGACACTTGCTGAATGCAGAGTCACTGTGTCATTTGCAAATACATTTTCAGTACACATCCTCAGCATAAGCCTCATCTTCCCGTATAAGAGAGAGTGACCTGACCCCAATTCTAAAATCTTTGAGGGATTCCCTGAATTATCTCAAGGGTAACGTGCCCTGCACCAGTGGTCAGGTCTCCTGATCTCTGAAGGCTTGCTGTGAGATAGTTCCCATGTCTCCTTCTTCCTCATTTCTATATCTGTAAAATAAATTTAACAATCTTGGGAGTTAATAAGATGCTCAGATCCTGTCCTAATTTTTTTTGTTTGTGCTCCTGCAAACCCTGTTGCACTGCTTCTGTCTTCAGAATGAGAGTGACAAAGTGTATCCTTCTCCCCTGCTGACCTGCTGGTTTGGAGTTTTGACCCCTGGTGTTTGGGTGCTCCAGGAACCTGGACATTGAGGGCACTGTCAGTCCTGTGCTCGCTGCATGTGCTTATTGTGGGAGGGTGTCCTTTTCCCAGGGGATGAAGGAAGGCCAGAGAGAGGAGCACTGGTGTATGGAGACAGTTGTTGGGGGATTGATGTACTGGAGAGAGCCTGGTGGAGGTTACCAAGATGCCTGGTGCACACTGAGGCACCAGGAGATGGTGAGAGAGCTGAGCTTATTCAGCCATATGAGGAAAAGCCAAAGGAAAGATCCAATTTTTGCCTGCATCTACGCTGTGGGAGGTAATACAAAATATGAATCCAGACCCTTACAGGACATATAGGACAAGAGATAGCACAGGAAATTCTGTGTAAATATGAGGCGTCAGGATGGCACTGTGGTCAAACAGTGGCACAGGCTGACCAGAGAGGTGGTCGTGTCTCTGTCCTTGGAGGTGTTAAAATTCGTCATGGTCCTGATCAGCTTTCTATGACTGGTCCTACTTAGAGCTGGGGTGGTACCTGATGACTTCCAGAGGTCCCTTCCAACCTGAGTTATTCTGTCATTCTCTGACGCACTTAAAATAACCTGCAGGGCAATGACAGCAAGAAGACAACAGCCATGATCCCTTGAAATGAGGACTATGCAGATGGCTTATTGGCATAGGAATAGGATAAAATTTAATCTCCATGCAGCACCACTTTTGCTAAAGAAAGCAGTGCAATCTTAGCCCATGGAGCAGAATTTCACCTTGGACAGAGGCAATGCACAAAGGAGCTGAAGGAGTGCTGTGCTGGTAATGGCTCTTTGACCAGAGATGTTCCAGGTGCCCTACAAGCACTGCTGGGAGCTCTCATAGAGGCAGCAGCTGCTCCAAGGCCCTGGAGACAGACCTGGACAGATCTAGGGGTCCCATAGTTGTGACCTCTTGGCCTGTGATCCTAATTAATGCTCAGGCAGTGGTAAAGAGAAGACTAATGAGCATCATTTGGCCAGATGGGGGTGATGTAAGAGGTTGTGTGAGGTGAGAGTCTTGTCACCTCACTTCAGGTCTTGGAGGCAGGGCTGGAGCCCAGCTGGCTCACCAGGCTCTCCCCTTTGTCTGTGGAAGGTGGTGTGCTCCCCTTGGAGGATTCAGCTCATCCTGAGATGTGTGTCTGAGACTGGTGAGTTGATAGTGTTGATGACGGTATTTGGAGTTTACTGTCTTTCTCTATTGGCTACAGAGTGGGAGTCTAATCTGGAGATTAGAGGGACAACCATCTTAGATTTGGCCAGTGGAAACAACCCATTTTGGGGTTTCGTTACAAGTGTACCTTAAGACGCCACATGGCTCAACAAAACTGGGAAGGGACCAAGCCCCTGTGAGCACCAAGCTCAGCAATGAGGCAATTTACTGCCTTCATGGGATCAGGATTCAGAATTTTATATGGCTAAAGCTAGAGAGTGAAGTCCAGTTCCTGATGCCATGTGCCACTATCCTGAGCTTCTGCTCTTTCAGAGTAATTTTTTTTCATGCTGGGGAGCTGAAGAATTATACTTCCTGTGGAGAAAAAAACAAAATGTTCACCTTTGGTGGAAAAGCAACACCTCAGCTTGATGTGCCCTGGCCGGGCTACCAGAGACATCCATGTGAGTCATTCTCTCCCCATTCTTTCCTCCATTTTCTGATTCCAGACACCTCCCCAAAGCCCCTCATATTTCTCCTAAATGGTATCCATCATTTTGTTTGCTGACTCTCCCTTCTGTGTTAGCAGTGCCTCCTCCCACTCCGGGCCCAGCTACCACATTACACAATGCTGAGACTGCCTCTCAAGACTTCAGAAAAGCTTTCCCTGCTATTCGAAGAGAGAAGAGCACATTGCTATTTGATTTCTAAAGACAGCCTGTGTTTTGGTCAAGAGAAAACCTAATCTGGCCTATCAGTGCAGTAAGACAGAGAATAAAGCCAAGAATGCTGAATTACATCTAAAAATGTTGTGCTCTGTCAGCACAAATGTGAAAGATATGTTTTGAGTCTGTGGAAGTCCTAAAATCTTTTTGGAGGATACCTACGAGTGTCCAGACAAACCACTATGCAGGACCAGGCAGTTCCCAGGGAAGGCTCTGTGTCCCTCAGCACTCCTAGCAAAGCAGCATTGCTGATGACCCTGACACCCAACACACTTTCATTCATTGTAAACAGCACTGATGGAAAAGCAGATTTGAGCTTGTTTCACAGGTACATTAAAAGAAATGTTACTTACAGAAATTGTTCCACCATTGCAAAGCTCCCGGATTTTAAACGTATGGATTATGCCTTTCAGCCCTGTATAATGTCACAAAGAATTACAGTGCTTCACCTCTTGTTCAGTATCTCACATCTGTGTAAAAAGTCAGTCTTTCAGCTTTAGATCCTAGGGATGGAGCAGTGTCCTCTGCCCATGAGACTGTTTGAGGGAGGACAGATGTTAGTTCAGCCACTAGACTGTCTTCACCAAGTCTTCTTATTCTCCCCCTGAATTACTGCTCAGCAGCACTTCAGCCCTGGGGCTTCTGCTCCACACTGATCTCCTGAGATGAAAGCTGCCAGCCAGCTCCATCAGCAGCATGTCCATGGGTGTGGCAGGTCCTGAAGCCACTGGTCACACAGGGACTGCTGATTGCCAGAGCCTGGGAACTGCTCTGGAAGCAGTGTCTTGAAAGCAAAGCCTAATAAAAAAACTCCTCTTGCTGCCATAGAAACAGAACAGACTGAACAACTTATTACTTCTCTCATCTCCAACAACTCAACACCTGAAGTGACTTGACCTATGAAGATTTTGCATTAAGTATCACACAATTGCTGAAGAAATGGGATTGAATGGAAAAACAAAAGAGAAAAAAAATGTCCCAAAGGTCTTTTGAAAGCTGCTGGGCAAAGGGAGAGTTTTTGAGAAATGGAGACATTTCTCTGGAATGAGAATCAAGGGAACAGAGAGGCCAAGAAGAGTTCACTATGGACATGGAAGAAACACAGAAGAGTGGCTCCAAGCTTTGCTGGGACCCAGCAAACTGCAGAACCAGCAGAGCTGCAGGCTTCATGGGTATGTTGCTCCTGGACAGCATTTTCCATCCAACACCCCATTTCTTCTTCAGATAGCCATGGCAGTGTGAAGCTGCATTTCCTGGGGAGCAGCAATTGTTGCTGGAGTCCCATCTCACAAAGAGCTCTCACAATGAGATTTCTGGACTAAACTCCAACATTCACTGCATCTCCTGCAGGACCCTGCAACAGCCAAACCTCCCCCAGGAGAGATTATGAAACAATAAGTTGTTGGTTTATATGTTTAATGTGGTAGTAAATTAGAGGAACTCTGTATTTATTTGTGAAGTTCAAAAATCCAGATATTAGCCATGACCCTTGACATCTTTCCAGTGATATTTTTTGCAACCCCGTGGCACAGGCTGCTCAGAGTTAATCTCTTTACTGCCAGCACATCTTTCTCATAACCAGGGAATACTCTGGTGCCTGCAGCAAAGCCTTCAGGAATAAACCTTCTCACCGTGCCCTGCTGACACCAGAGCCCACTACCCTTTTGTCTCTTCCCACTCCACTGTGACTCTTTGCAGCAGGCTCTGCCCAGGGCTCAGCCAGATGTGGCCCTTTGGAGGCTGGGATGGATAACTCCTCTGTCTGGAAGCATCCCTGAGCACCACTGCAGCTCAAGGCACTGATACAGCCTGCAGGTCAGCCTGGAGGCTGCTGGGCACGGGCAGGGCTCTGGGCAGCCTCCTTTGGCCAGTGCAGTTTTTTTCCTGTTTGCCCTGCCATGCCCTGAGTGATCCCAGCCAGGCAGGCACGGGCTGGATCCAGAGGCTGTTCCCTGATGAAGCAATATCATTTGCTTGGCTGAAGAAGCTGCCCCACCTGCTCAGCTGGGTGCCTCCTGCCAACACAGTAGAAGCACTTGTGTGCGAGTCCCTTCTCTGCCAGAGACTGCAAACCAGAGTGGGGCTGTTTTGGGTGGCACAGCCCAGGCAGGTCAGAATTATTCACAGACACAGGCTGCCTTTGGCAGAGTCACAATTTATTTTTTTAAAATTTTAAATTATTTTTTTTACTTTTATTTTATTGTAGGTGTCATCTTTCCCCCTTGCAGGTACTACCCTGCCTGCTTGCAAGTGCACAGGCAGAAGCAGCAAACCCCACGAGCACCTAGGCCCTGTAGCCATTATCTGTGCCCCATCCCTTCCCTGGGTTCTCACACCAAATTGGGCAGCATCCTGCACTAGGTGCTGGGGACTCAGCTGTGATACCCTGGTTCAATATCACAGCTCCTGAACTTGCTCCAGGATTTGTTGTTTGGGATTTTGTCCACTGGTTTTCTTTTTTTTATTTTTCAATTTTTAAAAATTTTGAGCTAGGTTTTTTTTCTTTAATGTTTATTTTGTGTTTTAATTTCATGTTGAAATTGTTGGCACCCTCCCACTGGGGGCTGGGCATATGTATACCCAAGCAACTCCCACATGAACTCTATTCTGAAACAAGAGGATTTAATTCTGAATAAATAAGTTTAGGACTAAAACAGTTTTTGCTTTACTTAATCAGCCAACTGCTCTGTACTGGTTTCTTCAGAGGTGGTCGTTTCAGTCTGGTTTTCCATGAAGATACTGGATGCATGTGCAATTTACTGGATAATGATGCTGGCACCACAAAATGGTCTCCTCTGGAACATTTGGGTTTTGCACAACAAATTATTCACAAACATGGGGCATCCCAAAGTACTGTCTCCCAAGCAAATGCCTCCCAAACACTAGGTGCTCCCTACCTCCTGGCTAAACTAGGCTAGGAGTGCAACCATAAGTGGTTTTATCATTGTTGGAGAGTGTCTTGGATCAAACATTAGGGGGTTGGGGCATGGTTTTGGCATAGCAATAGCACTTCCTAAAGAGGAAACAGATGATGTTTCTTTTTCTGTGTTAGTTTTGGCATGAGTCAGTCTTTCTCACAAAATAACCTCTCAAATTAGGCTAATGAGGTTTCAGACTAGACAGGCCCTCATGGCATGGAGTGGAGGAAGAAGGTGTATCCTGTTGGCTGTGCTCAACTGTGGAGAGAGGTGCATACCAAAGAGCCACTCAAATGCACCAGAATTATATCCAGAATGAGTCCAAGTTGTCCCTGCCAAGGCCCAGCCATGGCATTTTCCCCAAAACTCTTGTGCTGGAATGATGCTGTGGGAAAGGTTGTGGATGCTCTGCTGTCTTAGGGCAGAGACCCTACAGGGATTCAAAGGCAAGTGGGGAATTCCCCAGGAGGGAATGGGAGGTGACCTGTGGGCAAATGCTACCCAAACACACATCTCTGCACCTCTGGGCAAGGATCTGGCATCAACCCATCCAGGGGAAGTGCTGGGGCATCCCCTAGAAGGAGTTGGATTAATCATGCTCATCATGGATGATGCATAGTGGGACTGAGGTCTAGTTCCACAGAATGCTGCCTACCATGCTCACAATACTAACAGGGATGTAGCTAGAGAGTGTCCAGCTGACAGGATATGTGAAAGAATATTCCAAATTTCTGTCCAGTGTAGGTTCATTTTGACTTGTTCCTGTGAAAACCACAATAAGCACTAGTGTTCTTATGATTCAACATGCAGTTTTTATCTCAGTAGAAAGTACTACTGACTGCTGCCTTCTCAGCAGCACACTGGTCCAGAGGGTGGCAGGGGATGGGCACTGGAAGGGGCTGTGTTAATTAATTTGTGGGGAATTAATTAGAGAAATGGGGGAGATAGCACTGGACAAGTGATGGTGCCAACCATCTGCCCTACCTCAGCAGCAGATCTTTTTCTCTGAGTGCCAGGGAAGGGCTGAGTTTGAGCTGCCCCATTCACGGTGTCCCCACAGCATTGCCTGCACCTCGCACTTATTTAAAAGCCATCCAGAGAGACACCCAAAGTGCTCAAGCAAAATCCTGCAGCGTGCATAACAAAACTCAGGAGCTGCCTTGTTCTACACCCACCGGTTTCGTAGCCAAGTAAATAGCTCCGGGGCACCAGTGACTTGAACACTGCTTTTTCATGGCTGAAAAGTGATTCTATTTATTGAACATTTGTTTTACACTTGAGAGCTAAAAACTTCCTTTCCCCACCTCCTGCTGGAGACGCAGGCACCTCCAGCACACAACCAAGAGCGAGCTGCTTCTCTGTGGGAGAAGGGCTCGATGACTCATGGAGAGTCACTCTTTGCTCAGTCTGTGGGCTGTGATGTCCATGCAGAAGCAGCTTGGTTCCTGTGGAGTAGAATCCCTCTAAAACCACAAAAGGTTTTTGATTCTGGGCCCTGTGGCAAATGCATGGACAGGAAAGTTGAAGGACAATGAAACAGAAATGTGTGTTGGATGGCAACAGTGGGCAGGTGCTCGGGCAAGGCACTCCATGGGTGTGCCATGGCCAAGGGAGCATCTCTGCCTACCTTGGTTTTGCCTTCAGGATGTGTAACAAGTCTTCAAAAGAGTGCATAGCTCCCCTGGCCTCAGGGATGGGATTGTAACATTTCACCCTGCAGGGCTTGTTCTGCCAGGGAGGACTCCTGCTGCCCTTCCTGTTTTACTTTCTGAGTAACTACCATGTGTGTGAGACATCCTGGCAGCACTGCTCAGCAGAAGCCAACCCATGCCACCATGCCCAGAAATCCTTGCCCAGAACTTGAGGCAATGGGCACAAACAGGAACAGGAGGCTCTGTCTGAACATCAGGAAACACTTTTGCACTACAGGGGTGACAAAGCACTGGCATTTAGTTGTCCTGAGAGTTATAGAATCTGTATTTCTGATAAGAAATTAGTTTGTAAATAGTTGATTTACTTACAATCCTCTGCACAGGAGAAGAGCCTTGATTTCTCGAGTTAGTGCAGAATATGCAAGGTAACAAAATATTACATTACAATATCTGCATTTCATTTTAAACCACAAAAAGTTAAACAGTTTTAAATACTATAACAGAAAATGAGAACAAGCTGAAGTGGAAAAATAAATCAGAATGTGACTTGTCATAATTTCTTTGCTAAAAATGCCCCAGACCATCCTGTAATATAGTCTAAGTTGGGCATCACTTTGTTCTGAAAGCTTCATGTTTTAACAAAAACATTTAATAACACAATTACAGCTACAGTAGTGATTTGCACTGTAAAATTTGGATTTTTTTATACATAATTCCAAGTTTTCATTTGAGGAAACCCATGTTTAAGAGAGAACTGCAAACCAGGTGTATATGCCAGGAAAATTCATTGTATATACAATAGGTTACATTTTATTCATAAATAGTTTATTCGTTGAAAATCATTCAGAGAACCTGAGCTGAATATGAATTTGTGTCACATTCAATGAGTAGTGTGAGGTAAATGAAGACTGAGAATGTTGTGTTGTACAATCATGGTATCATATAATTGTTAAGGTTGGAAAATACCTCTAAGATCATGGAGTCCAGCACTGCCACCTTCACCACAAGGCGGTTTCCCCAAGTGCCACAAACACACAATTTTTGAACACTGCAAAGGCTGGTTCCCCCTTGTCTATGGCTGTGGGGAGCCTCCAGCTGGCTGTGAGACCATGGTGAAGTGCAGACTGGGGCTCTGTGTGCTTTTTTGCCCTTAGGCTTTGTCAAAAGCTGCAGAAATCTCTGTCTGAGCAGTTGTGGAGGGAAGGAATGGGGGTGTGTCATGGTCTGGTCCATCTGTCTGGTCTGTCCCTGTCTGTGCCTGTGGTTGTAAAAGGCAGGAGAACAAACAACAGGGCAACCACCCTGCTCAGGACTCTGTCAGACTCTTGGTGCCCTAACTTGCTGTCCATGTCCACATAGAAGGCAGTGAATTTATGTCTGTGTGGCCGAGCACAGGAACGTACCATGGCCTGGGCCCATCCCTGTCTGGACTTGTGGCTTCAAAATGCAAGATAATATCACCAACCAAAGGAAGTAGCCACCTTGGCTCACCTGGCCAGCCCAGGCTGTGGGACCCACATCTCCCTGGCACGCAGGAGGCACTCATTCCATGGTGTCATGGGCCACCACCAGGCAACTGCCCACTCTGGCAGAGCCACCACATCAGTGGGTTGGTGCCAAGAGCTGGTGTCATTTTTGATTGCTGAACTCAGTGTTGGTGTCCTTGTACAAATTAGGAAGTCTCTGGCTCCATGACTGAAGAGGGGTCTGCTCATGCTGTAATACACCTGGAATTGCTCGTGGCCCTGGAACACGTGTGTGACATATCTCTGGCCCCACTGTTGTGCACAGCACCTTTGGGATGAGCGATGTGTCCTTCCCACATATTTTCATAGGAACATGGTGAAGTGCCAATGAAATGAGCTGCAGGTGTGTTTTCTATCCTGGAGGTGTAAAATTATCATGGTGATTTCCTAATTAATTGTCATAGTTAATTATTTTTCCTAAGGTCCTCTTCCCTGCTGACTTTTTGGTTTGGAAACATGGGCTGTCCCCATCAGCCTTCACCAGCACTGTATGTTGCAGATGGAAACATCATGGTTGTGGTTGCTGTTTGCTATGTGATTGTTTTTATCCCACATGCAGGTAAAGTGCGGCAAAAGCCAGGATGTAAATCCCAGAGTAGACTTTAGGAAAGAGGAGAAAGAAAATGCTTGTGACAGAAGATGAGCCCTGGCAGTACACCTTAGCCTTTGGGAAGATAACAAAATTACTGCTCAAGCCAGCAAACATTTCCAGCCCAAGTTTGTTTGCCACACACCGATGTGGATCACCTAATTGCCTGGGCCACAGCTATTGGGAAAGAATGGCTATAAATTACCTCTGGGATAAAATTTCTTCCTCTCACCCACTTCAGTGATGTTTATGTACGAGCTGGGTCTCCTCTGATTTATTTACCGAGGGATGATTTGCAGAAAATGCATCTCACAAGGCTGCGCCCTTCCTTATGGCTCTGTGATGCACTCACCCCCTCACTCACATGTAGCAGTGTGCTTGGAAAGGGGAGCAGCGGGGCAGTCTTCTCTGCCCGCAGGGTGAGCCCACCACACTGCGGAAGGTGTAAGGCATTCACCCCGTTTCAGGCATGGGCTGAATGGATTTTTCCCAGGAAATGCTCAAACCATCCCAATCAGGGCCAGGATGAGGACGGCATCTGTCGCTCACCCTTAGGTCTGGGACCCACCACAGGCACAGGCGCTAACGTCTGCCCAGCCCATCCTTCCCTGCAGAAAGGCAGCAGCTTCACCGGGGGTGTCTCAAGGACCAAACCGAACCCTCGCCGGGCAGCCGGACCACGCTGCAGCCCCGAAAGACACGATGGGCTGCAGCGTTTTTGCCACTCAGACCCCGAGATTCCCGGCGGAGAGGGCAGGCGGGCTCCGCGCCTCACAGAGGCGCTGGGGTGGGCAGCGGGGGCCGCAGCCGGGGCCAACACACCCCGTGTGCCTGTGCCGGTGCGCGGCCCCGGGCCCGGGCAGCGGCGGCAGCCGCTCCCGGCGACGCATTCCCGGCGTTGGGCAGGGTGCAGCTGCCCTCTGCCGGCCTCCCGCCGCACAGCTCCCCATCCTCGGGAAGCAGAGCGGCTCTGCGGCCCGCACGGCTGCCGAGGAACGAGGTCGAATCCCTTCCGTGCAATATCTGCCCGTGGAAGTGTGCAGGATTGGTGTTTCTGCCTGGCTTTCCCCGGGCTCGGCCGTCCATGGTGCCATGAGCGGGGAAAGTTGAGCTGTAGCCGTGGGTGCTGGGGCTCCTGCGTTGCATGGAGAGGGTGAGAGAACGGAGGGGCTTCGTGCTGGTTTTCAGATGCTTCGATGTCCCTGGATGCTCCTTACGCTTCTGGGCTTTCTGATATGTCTATGTCGTCCCCAGCCATTTCTGCTCCCGGCAGAGGGGATCTGGCTTAGTGGGATCCAAGATGACAGTCCCTGAAATAGAATTTAAAAAGCATATTTAAATCCTAGTTTTGAAAGCAAATCTCATCCTTTGTCCCAGAGGAGAATTGGGGATGTCATGTTGGTGTGTTCAGCAGTCAGTTGGTGAGCATTTCATTGCTGGTGAGCACCAGAGAAAGCAGAGGAGATGAATTCCTTCACACTTACCCCACATCACTGTTGGCATTTTGAGGTCTGGAGGCTCAGTGCTGCAGAGCTACATCAACTGCAGGCAGGTAGCAGAGCATCCAGCCTGGGTGTGACCACGCAGGTGACAATGCTGCTGTCTCCTGTGGTCGGCACTGAAGGCAGCTGCCTGTGTTGGCAGAGCTGGTCCTGACAGCTCACATGCTACTGGGATGCTCCAGAATCTGGGTTTGTTTACTCCCTATGGCCAGGAAGCAGAAGGACAAAGTCCCAGCTCTATCTGTTTTTTTCCTGCTAGGTTTTCCCAAGTGATTTCCCAAGGATTCTGTGAGTGGTGCTGTATCCATCCATCCATCCATCCATCCATCCATCCATCCATCCATCCATCCATCCATCCATCCATCCATCCATCCATCCATCCATCCATCCATCCATCCATCCATCCATTCCAAGGTGTGTGGAGGAGATAGCTGTGACCACAAACAGAGTTTTGGAGTTGCATTGCTATTTAGCTTCACCTGACACAAGGATGCAGTGTTACCACAGGTTTTCTGTAAAGCCTTTTCCCATGCAAATGTCAGAGAGAGGCTGGAATGAGATACCATGTGAAAAATAACAGTCTTTTTAGTGCCCGGATGGGTATGATCTCCAGCTGTGCACAATTCCAGGCAATGGCTATACAGGGAGAGCTCTGGAAATGCAGTTTTCACTTCCCATAAGTGATGAGTCAAACCAGGAAGGCCAGGGACAGAAAAAGGCAGCCCCTGACACAGTGCGTGTGGGCTGTGGAAGAGCAGAGTTGCAGAAGCACTGCTGAGCCAGGACACGCAGGGAGATGCCTGGGTGAGATATTCAACCACAGCATCCCCTGGAGATCTCAGGTCCATTATAGCTTTCGTAGCTTCTCTGTGCAGGCAACTTTCTTCTACTGAACTTTGCTTTCCTTCTGCTTTCTCTCCATTGGAGTCCTGGGTGTCCCAGCCTGCTCCACTGGGTGCTGGCTGGGCAATGCCATGACACATTCTTGTCATCCTCAAAATTCTCCAGATTCTCGTCATCCTCAAAAGAAAGTCCTCAAACCTGGTGGTGCCTGCAGAGCATCAGCAGCAGGAATAGAGGGAATGGGAAGTGCACTCTGGGAATGTTAGCAGGGAAGAATAGGAACTGTGTTTCTCTTGCTTTACTTGGAACAAAAAAGATGATTTAAAGTGGAACAGTCTCTCTCATGTTTTCTAATTTAATGTGATTGATGATAATTTGGTTGGACAACTACAATTCTCACAAATACTTTGGTGTCATTTTGGGGAATGGAAAAAGCATTATGTTGATTTGAGCTGCAGAATTACCAGTGGTCACTGAAGTGTACAAATAAAAATAACTCTTCCAGGATGGTTTGGGATTGGAGTACTAAATGCAGCAGTGGTTGCTGCTTTCAGGAAATTGTAGATTGAGTGATTCAATATTAAGTGTTTTAAACATAACTAGCAATGCAGCAGAGTTTTAATTAAAAGTGCCTAGAAGTAAGTAATTATTTTAGCAATTCAAACAGGAGCTAAAAATGAGGTTCTCATAATTTTGTAAAACAGGACACTGTTAAAGGATGATCTTTTTTTTCTGAAGAATTTAAGCTGTTATTCTGGGCCCGAAGGGGCAAAGAGACATGGGATTGTTGTTTTGCCCAAGACAAGACAGCAATGAGCATGGAGCCTGAAAGAGAATGATGTCCCCACTCCAGCTCCTGGGCCAGGGTGTTCCAATCTGGCAATTTCAAGAGATGCTGCAGAACCAGGATTTCCATGTCCAAGGCAGTTTTCCCTTGTGTGTTAGAAGACCCCTGGCAGTGGAGATCTGGGTCCCAAGGCCCAGGTCCTGTCAGAAGAGACATATATCAACTGCTGAAAACATGTCTTCAGGACACAATTCTTTTGAGAAGGAGGAATTACTGTTACCTCCTGCCTGGTGAAGATCCGTCAACTCCTGGCAGCCTCTGGGGCTGGGGTTTGGTGGCAGCTGGCATGGGATCTTGCCATGACTGTGAACCACAGGTGTTTTTTGCTGGTCTGGAACCTGAACTCATGAGTGAAGCTGAGCATCTGCTTAAAAGCTTCAATGCAGGGATGTCTAAATGAGAGCTGGAGATTTGGTCCCCTCTTCAGACCTCGCAGACATTCAGCCTTCTCCAGCCTAGAGTTACTCAGACTGCATGGGACAATTATCCACCTAAACCTGGCAGCAACTCCTTACCTGTTCCCTTGAATTTCTGAAAAAAGTGCTTGTCCTGGAAGCTGCACTTCCCATCTCAGAGATAACTAACCTTCTGCCTAGATGGCAACACTGCAACAGCAGGAGTGGTGGAAAGATGAACCAAGATGCTATTATTTATGCACTTGTTACTCAACTCTTGTCTATAAAAGCAAGTATTTGTAGCCACTTCCCACCATAGGGAGGCACTGATACACACTGTGTGACATTTTCTGTGGGTGCTAGACTCCTCACTCAGCTCTGCTCTCACCCATCTGGCCCATTGCTGGGGCTAGCAGCTGAGGGTAACCCTGTGGATCCCACTACATGCATAACTACCAGCACAGAATCCTGTGCCAGTGGAGCAAATTACAGGACAGATAGCACATGTCATCCTCCAGCTGCACTGCCAGCAGCAAAGGTTTCCTGCAGCTGGTGCAGGTACTGCTGCTGGAGAGGGCAGCAGTGGGGACAGGAGAGGGAGGAAGGCTTTGCTGTCCATTAGCAAGGCTTGGACCCCAGTGTTTTTTTTATTTTCTAATTAGTTTGTCTGTTTTGAAGAGGACCAAAAAGCAGAGTTGGGTGAGAGATGGGAAACTGCTGGTTGGGTGAGCACACGCTGAAGTTTCACTGCTACAGCACAGTCCTGTTTGAGTCTCAGTGCTCTTGGGGGCTGTGGGAACAGCTGAAATGCTACCACAAATAAAAATATAGAAGTGCTTCAGGCTCACCCCTCTGCTCAGAGACTTGTGAGATGTTGCACATCCTCTGCCAGGCAGTGGGACACAGGTCAGAGCTGTTCCTTCCTTCATGTGGAATTCCCACCCTGAGCCCCAAGATGTGTGGGCTGCTCCCTACCCCTAGCAAGGGCGAGTGGCAAGTGGGCAACTGATCCAGCCTGGAGGCAATAACCCAGCTAGTGGGAGCATCCCTGCCCACAGGATGCCCTGGGGGAGCTTGCATCCTCAATTTCCCTGTTCAACAGGGGCCCCGAGGTGCCCTGCAGGTGGGAAGCACCCCCAGGCAGTTTTGGTGGGGGCTGGAGGAGTCGCTGCTGCAGGACTGTGCGTGCTTCCCACTCTGTCAGCCAGGCAAGGATCTCTGCGGACATGCTTGGCTCATCCTGCTGTGTCAGGGAAATTTTTTCAGACATTCAGCCCACATTTCTGCTTTCTTAATCTCATTCTTAATGTTCTTTGCTTAAGCCCTTGGGGCAGTAAATAGGAGGCAGTTTAGCAGGAATAGCTAAGTAGCTGTAATGAGATTTCTGCTCAGGACAGCCTTGCCTCTCTGTTCATCTGCGTCATGCCACTTCTGCTTGAGTCAGCGTCCCCTGGAGAGACGTGCTGCTTGCTGAGGTCTTCCCCCAGGATTTATATTTAGTTCTTTCAAATCACAACCAATTACCTTTAGATGCCTCTCCCTATGTTCCCGTGGCTGACTGTAGGTTCTTCAGCTCCTAGAAAAAACCGAAGAGCACAGGTCCTTCCCACCTGAAGTGTGTCCATTCTCAGTTACAGCTGCTCCTCACAGTGAGGTGGTTTCCTGCAGCATATCCAAGAGTAGGAGTAGGGTCAGTGTTGTTTTCACTTTGACTTCAACTTCTCACAGACACGAGAGAGTTTTTGTAGGTCTGGAGCTTCCTTTCTGCTCTAACAACTCTTTCCTTTTTATTCCCAATATTTACAAATTCATTTGAGTGTTCTGCGGTTGCTGCTTTCTACTGACTTTATTTACTTTTCACTTTTGCCCTGCTTCATTCTTTCTCAGCTTTACAATTAAGTTCTCTGAACTCCTGCCCAGTCTTTCTCCTCCTTCCCTTTCACACCTCTTTTTCCTCCCAGGAGTGAGACATTCACTGGGATGGGCGGCAGCTGCAAAGGGCCACAGAGAAGCCTCTCTTAGCCCTAAAATGCAACTGTAAATGAGGGCTAACTTCCCTGTAAACCACCGCCTCCTCCCCCTCTTTCACCCAGCTGGTAGGAAATTTGCCTCCTGAGCCTGCAGCAAATTCCTCCCAATTATCCTAATGGTCCTCTAGTGCTGCAGTCCTACAGGCATTCTTACCCTTTGGATGCCCTCCAAAGCCCTTCTGCTGCACCCCAGGGCACACAAAACACACCCTTGGCACCCATTGCTATGAGAAGGCACCACACTGGCAGGCTATGACATATTATTTCAGACCCTCAGAACTGGGAAACCATGGAAAAACAATAATTACTCTTAATGACTGTGGGGGCACAGTCCAGGACTCCAAGCCTGGGCCAGCTCTGAGAGGCCAAGCCACCTTCCAGCAGGCTGGGCACAAGCCACCGCCTGCCCACGGTAATGGGAATGCTGTCCCTGGCTCAGGGAAGAGGTTGAGGTGGCTGCCATCAGATGGAGAGGTGCCTGTGTTGTACAGCCACAGAGCTCACTCCTGCCAAGGAACACCAGCAGTAAGGGCTTGAGCAGCTCGGGCACAAAGTCACTTATGACTGCAGGGTGCTCAGCTGTCCTGCTCCAGGTGTCTGAGCTCACCTGGACCAGCTTCTCTTGCAGAGTTCCACCCAGGTAGCTGCGGCTACTGAGGGGCAGGTGGAAGTGCAGAGGAATCCATAGCAGCAGGGAGGTTTGCTCTGTGTGTGTCAATGAATAGTAATGGATGCAGTGTCATCCACCCCTCCTCTGGTACTGCCTGGCCTCCCACTGACCTGCCCTCACCTGAGCACCAAGCACCCGGCTGGAGAGTGGCATGGATTTGTTGAGGAGAGCTGTCAGGGAGCAGTCTCCACAGTTTTAAGCATTTTTCATTCAACATATTCCCTGCTATTGCAGGAGGTTTTGATACAGTAGTGTGCCTTAGCACAGCCTAGATTCAAATTTTTTTAACAGTAAGTCTGAATTTTATTATGAGATGCTGGAAGCTTTTTTTGGCCTGTGGTGTGCAGGGAGATGTGAACAGCTCATTCTGGGGTCTCTGTTGCCTGTGAGTGTACAGTCTCTGATGGATGCTGTTCCTTACAGGTCCGTGCCTTTGCCAGTGTGTTTCAGCCTCAGCCCAGCCTCCTCCCATAATGTTTATCACCTCTGAAAACACCCACAGCATTTGAATCAGTCTGTTTGGGAAGTAATTGATGTTATCACATGTATGTGTCAGAAGGAATTTGTCCCTGGAGCAATTAGGTTGGCTGGTTGTCTTTCATGGGATCTCACTTGATTTATATAAATTGCAGTAAATATAGGCTTGGCCTCCTGTTAGTCAGGCTGGGACTGGTCCGACCGGGGTGATGAAAAGTTCCTGGGTTGAATGTCTCTGCATATTTTCTAGTAGGTGAGCTCCTATATTTGCTGCCTGCACGTGTGCACAGATGGTCACCAGTGGCCCTCCCTGAGCCCTGCAAGCAGCAGCTGCACACTGTAGCATAGAGCAAAGCGCCTTCACACCACCCCTGAGCCATCATGCTGGCACAAAATGGGCACATTTGCTTCAAACCCCTCCTCAGAGCAGCTGGCACGAGGTGCCCCTCTTTGGCTCTTCCTGTTACGTTACAAATTGATGTTCAAGTAATAAGTGATGTGAAATGATGCCCTTCCTGTGACAGCTGTGGAAGAAGCCTGCATGTATGGTACACAAACAGGCTCTGACCCAGGCACCTCAGGGTTTGACTAAGCCTGTTGATGGGCTTCAGATATAATGTGTTATGTGCTTCCTGGGTTGGACCCCGAGGAAATGCCTGCTGCTTCTGGAAGGCAAAACAGCCATGGGGTGTGCTGGGGCAACAAGCAGGGTAGAAAGCCACCCGAGGATGAGAGCATGCTCTAGTCCCCATTTAATGGACCAGAATAGCTCCTGTGGATCTCAGGTTTAGAGACATTCATCTTGCAAAGCCTCTGCTCTGGAGGGGGCAGGGAAGTCACGTCTCCTGTGAAGAAAAGTAATATATTTTCTCCTCTGGGGAGTGGTTCTGGAAAAGCTGAAATAGTGCCAAGCCAGAGCTGTCCCTGCCTGGCAAAGCCAGTTTGCTCTCACAGACCAGAACTCAGACCTGCTCTTTCACAAGTAGCCAGGTCCACCCAAACCCTCCTGCCCTTGTGGTTCCTCCTGATGGTGGCATCCACCCCTTGCCCTGGTCAGGAGCCTTGCATTGGAGATCTCCCTCGTGGTAAGCTGAGGTTTTCAAGTCTGGTTCTGTCACTGCAGTGGTTTGGGAGAAACATAAACCAACCAAAAAATGAAGCAGTGCTCAGGACCCAGTTGCCAAGGCTGCAACAGCCCATGGGTGTGCACTGTGTCCCAGGATGACTTCCACCCCAGCAGCAATCACGGTGACACACCTCCTGCATCTTTAAGTGCTTCCTTCCGTGGTGCCCTCCCTCGCCGCCCCTGGCCCACGTGGAACAACTTGCAATTCCCACTAGTGTAGGTGGACACATTCCCCAGGACCAGGGGTTCCCTCATGACCTATTTGCAGCATGGAGGGGACATTGGCATTCTCACCCTTGTGCCCTTGCTCCTTGTCTCCAGAAGCACCCAGAAGTGGGCACTCTCCACCAAAGCTGTGCCATCACCACCAGCTCATACCTGGTGACATAGATCCACCCATGTGCCCTTGGCTTACCTCCCTGCACCACAAAGCACTTCCATTGAAACTGTCTGCTGAACATAACCACAGAGAGTTGCTCCAGCCCAGCTGGCAGGTGCAAAGAGCTTCCTAAATCGAGGTGCCACTGTTACCCAGGATGCAGAACTATAACTTGCCCAAAAAGAGAAATCTTGATCATTGTCAAGTAATGCCTTGGTGAGCATTGCTGATGGTGGTGCTCATGTATCTTACTGCCTCTGAAACATCCTCAAATGCCTAAGAGGTTAGATAAATACAATTCTATTCATGCCTCACATGTCAACACAACAGTTAAGCTACAAACAGCAGGTGAGTAAAGAGGAAGGAAGATGCTTGATTGCTGTAGGAACCTAAAGGACAGTGGAACCAGGGAGCAAACTGTTTCTTTTGGCTTTTCCAGAGGCAATTCTCTGATCATCATATCCAGAATTCAAGCGTTCCTCTAAGGTGAAGGTCCTGGGTCACATGGCTTTTGCTCCAGGGCCAGCTAGAGACTGAGGATCTCTGGATTTCTTCTTCTTGTGACTTCTACATGTGGGTATTTACTATTTGATGCTTAATCAAACAGAAATGTGCATAAATGTAATGTTATTATAGTAATAATGATAAAACCCAATCAACAGAATGCAAGAACCAAATTACACTGAAACTAGTCACACTGTCAAAAATGAGAAAAATGCTAGATGTCAGTGGAGCCTTAATTCCCACCCACCTCTGGGTGACACAGGTTGACAGCCTGTAATTGCACCATGACACACCAGTTTGCTCATAGGGCTGGGATGAGGGTTTTCAGGAGGAGGGATGTGGCAGGAGAAGCAAGCCAAGCATGGCCAGCATTGCCAGTCACTCCAGGTCCCTGCTCTAACCTGACATCCTTTCCTGCATCAGCTGCGGGTCTGGATCCTTCATTCCCTTCACTTACCCCCTTTTTGCCTTTACTATCCACCTTCAGTTCGTGGCTTGGTTGTGTACACGCAGGTATTCCCTGCACAGGCTTTATAATGGTTAATTTCCTCACAGGTGCATCTGCAATGCTGTTCGTGTGGCAGCAATTTGCAGCTGCTACTGACGCTGTCTCTCCTCTGCTCCCTTGCATACACAGGCATGCCTCCCCCCTCAGCTGTGCAATGAGGGGGCTGGGGTCAGTCTGCCCATCTCCTCTGGGGTGCTCAAGGCAGGATACTTGTAGTGTGAGCAGAGCACATTTTGGTGCAGCTCTGCTTGCCTAGCCTGCCTCAAAATCACACATTGCTCTCCCTGCTTTCTGGGTGTCTGGGAGACAGGGAGATCACATGACATGTGGGTTGATGGGCTGGTGGCAGAAACAGAAATATCACAAGTTCAGCAAGGGTAGAACCCCATTCCCTGGTAGGGCCATCAGCTCCTTCAGTCTGTCACTTTAACAAGTCACTGTTCCTCTTTCCCTTCTCTCCTTCTCAACTACATCACACAGGCAGTGATCTTTCAGGCAGCAGCCTTTCCTGTGCACAGCCCAGATGTGTTCCCAGAGCATTGTCTCTCCTTTCACAGATGGGAGCATGTATTCCAGCCAATCTCCAATATGTGACCATATTAATTAATTAATTAATTAATTGTCCTAATCCACAGGTTAAGTGAAAGCTGCACAAGCAACTTTTTTAGGATGCTATTCAAGTACATCTAAGAAAGAGTGATAATATATTGTATTTGTATACCCTAGACCTATTTGTTTTATCATGTACCATGCTGGTAGAAACATGTTCTGAAAGATGAAACTAGTGGTTTAAAATGCTGACCTATCAGTTTTTCTGAGTACTTTGATTAGTTCTTATTTTCTGTTTGCACAACACCATCTAAATTCAGCTTTCCCTCAGGTCTTAAACAGTAAAAACCTCAAACAAGCCCCACTTATAGGGAGCTCCAACCCTTCAAAATGTTCTTCAAAAGCATGGCTTCTATGGGGGAAAGACCACAGGTGACCCTCACTGTCCTGCAGTCATGCTGATCAGTCCTACCAAAGCAAGGAGAAACACTGAGGCATCTTCCCCATCCCCAGCTCTTCCTGTGTTCATAGCACACCACAGCAAACCATCAATTTAGCAGGAGAATTCTCTGCTGTGTAATGACACCTTCCAGCCTTCTGTGCTTTCTTGTAGTGATGTAAAAGCCACAGACAGGTCGTTGGGATGTTGATCTTTGAGAGCTAATGTGCATACTCCTGCTGAAAGACAGCACAGCTTGTCTGCCAGAGCTTTAGTTAGTCCTGTCAGTGTGTGCCTGGAGACCCTGGTGTGAGCCTGGGCAGTGAAGGGCACTGTGTGGGTGTAAATAAATGTCAGATAAATACAAAATTACTTTGCAGTGGGGACAGGTGTGTAGAATTTAAAGAAAACCATGCCAATATCTGCCTAGCCTTGGATCAGATCCAAGGAGGCCCTGTCACTCAGGGTGCTCCAGCTTCTTCTGGTGGTGCAGCCAACCTTTTCTGTGGGCCTGGCTCTGCAGTCATGGAGAAAAGGCTGCTTGGGACCTTCACTCTGCCCCTAGAAACAACCCCACCCCTTTTTCTCAGAAGAAAATCTTCCCTTCTTACCTTCCCCAAGTGTTGTTGATTCTTAGCTTATGCAGGGAGAAGTTTTTGATATTCCTTCAACACCTTTTTGGCAACATTCCCTTCCTCAAGGCCCGACAGTAAGCAGTACCCTTAGCAACATCTTCAGTGCTTAACTAAAGGATCAACACTTCCTGCAAGATGCCCTCTCCTCTTAAAGTGTCAAGTTTGAAAGTTTCAGTGCAACAGTGGTGTGATCCAGTATAGATTGGCATCCTCACCTGCCCATCGTGTCCCTCTGAGTGACCCTGCACTGTGCTGACCTGATACTAACAGCAATGGACTGTGGAGCCTCTCCATAAATTCAGCTTTTGAATGAATGAGTAAACTAGCAGCTGTTCTGTATGTGCAGTTATTGAGACATTCTGGGGGCTGGACAGAGCACAGCCATAACAGTAAGTAATTAAACAGTAATGTGCCCTAATGTGGGCACATTAGGATGCCAGGGATATTGGGGTCAGCCTGACCAACCTGCTGGCTGCAAGAAGCCCTTCACTGGAGAGGAAGATGAGGACAGAGCTATGAGGAAGAGAGAGGCAGTGTTCCCTGCAATGGCAGCCCTTTGCCACACAGCAAAAGCCATGGTGAGGGTGTAACAGGGAGAGCAGGTGTACTCCACATACACACTTAATTTCTTGAAATTGAAAGCTTAAAAATTGCTTTGCTGCTGTGGTGGAAAGCTTTGGTGGCCCCCCAGGAGCGCTTCTGTGCCTGGGGTGTGGTGACTTGGTGGTCTACCACTCATGGTGGGTGAGACTCTTCTTGCTCAGCGCTGAAGAGGGCCAACAGGAGCCTGCTTTGTCCTGCCAGGGCTTCAGTTTGAGGAAATGGACTTAATCCATTAAAAACAGTGAGGTGGCAAGCCCAGAGGCAGAGCATCCCCAAAGCAAAGAGAGCAGCTGTCACTGCTGCTTGCTCTGCTGCTGCCATCCTGCCACGTGAAGGTAGCTGGGGCTGCTGCCAGGGCCCAGCTCCAGAGACACCCAAGCATCACCTCCACTAAGCAGCTTTCCTCACAGCTCCCTAGGCAGGATCAGCACTGCGGATGAGCTGAGGCCACCCATGTGCTGCCAGCACCACGGTCTCCACAGCTGGCTGCAGGTTCAGCAGAGCCCTCCTTAGCAGGGAGTTGTGGGCAGCTCTGGGCTTGCACAGAGCAGGACACCAGATCCTGGTGCCCCATATGGTCTGGCCACAGGTCTCTGTTGGCTCTCTTCCTGCTGCCACAACCATGTAATCCCTTCCCAAGCGAGCCAGGAAAAATCTTGCAGTGGGTGCTTGGTGTATCACATCCTGCCTGAGCTCCATCTGGCCTGGAAATTGGAAGGGGGGAAGCTTAGTCTACAGCTCCCTGTGCAGTGCCAAGCTGCCCAGAGACTCCACTGTTACCCTAAATGCCCTTTTTCTGATACCACATCCAAAGGGGAACTGCGGAAACATGGGCGTCTTTTATTTTCTTCTTTTATTTTTATGTTTTTGTGGGGCGTGACTGCCTTGCTCTGTGTGCTGTGCACGGCAAATCAATGGGTGTTTCAGGGCTGCAGGGCAGCCTGGCAGGAACATTTTGGGGTTGACTCTGCAGTGAGGTGGCTGTTTGTCTGTGGAGCTGCCTGCAGCCACTTCTGGCACAGGAGGCCTTTGGGAGCAGTGCCACATCTTAGCTGGACCTGCAGAACTCCAGCCCAGCTCCCAGGTAATGGGGGCAGTGGAGGCTGTAATGGTGGAGGAGGAATCATCCTCTTGCCTTGTCTTTTGTCCCTTGCTCTGCCCGGAGACATGCCTTGTGTCAGGGTGTGCAATCCAGCACAGGACTTGGCCCCCATCCCTGTCAGCTGCTGGGGCAGCTGAGATAGCATATGCACCACATCCTGCAGTAAATCTGGGATGTAACAGTGGCTTGCTTGGGGCTGGGGATGGAGATTCCCCTCCCGCCTCACTCAGACCAGCCCTCACCCAGGTGTTCCCCATTACTCCTCCCTGGCAGCAGCTCCAGTCCCAGAGCCTGGTCTGGCTTCTGCCGGCACAGCCTGAGGAGGGGAGCAAGGGGCCAAAAGCAGTACCCAGGGGAGGCACCACCAAAGCCTGTCACAGTTAGATACCTGCAACCCCAGCCAGGGCAGAGGCAGTGCTCAGCCTTGGGACACAGCAGTGGTGCTGGGCCCAGTAAAACTTCCCATCTCCCAGAACCCGTGGTTTGTCCCAGCCATATCCTGGCTCCATGCCAGGAAAGTGGGGTCATCCCAGCTCTCCCAGAGGTGCACACCCATGAACACTTTAGCCATGAGCATTTTAAGGAGCAAGGGGCCAGATGGCCCCTTTTCACAAGCTGCCTTTGCAGCTTTGAGGGTGTGCATGACAGACCCAGAGTTTCAATTTCTGCAGGTACTGAGCCCCACCACCCCTTTAAGGCAGCCCACAGCTCTGTCACCTGGTGAAATGTCACCTCCAATGGATTATGGCTGTGGCAGTGGTGGGGTTATGTGCCCTGTCTCTGCCCTTCTGAACAGAGGCACAAATTAAGCTATTTAGCAGGGACACCGTCTTCAGATCTGATAAGTGGCTAATTTTGCTCCCAGGGTGGTGTGGCAGGTTGCACAGAGACAGAGATGGTGTGCTTGTTCCTTGCCTCAGCCAAACATGCAAATAGTAACAACTGGGTAATCTTGGGTGCTCAGTGTAGCCCTGAGGCATTCCTTACTTACTTTGCAGCACCAAACATTCATGCCTGACAAGAAAATCTTTCTTTTGATGTTTTTCTCCTTTTTTTTACAGCAAACCTTCAACGTTTCTGAAGGGCTTTGGAAAAGCTAATCCTAACATCCAAGGTTTCACCTACCACCCACCATGCATGTCAGTGGTGAGAGCACTGGGTAGTTGGGATTGGCACATACTGGAATTGTACTTCCATGTTTTGTCTGCCAGAAAAATATCCCAGATCCTGGAAATACCTCTTGCCAAGGAAGGGAACAGTGTTAGACAGATGCTGAGCACTCAGAAATCATCAATCATCCTCTAAAGGAGGAAGGCTTAGGTTGTGCCTGGGTGATGGGAAGCGCTACCCCACACAAGCCTCAGAGGGGGACGTGGGCCTCACTTTGTGCAGAGACATCTCATTAGTTTGATGCAAAGGCCAAGCTAATCACCAGCCTGCCACAAAACCAGGAAACCGAAATATTCACTCTGTGGTCTGTTCTGGCTTCCCTCAGGCTGCCTTGGAGCATCTGTGACACTTGCATCCTCCACTGAAATACTGACTTGTTTCTGTCAGGCACCCAGAGTTGGCTCCTTGGTGTCAAGCTGACTCGTAAGACACTGCTTAATTTGGTGCAGGACATGATGGCACAATGCATGGTGGGGCCAGGGTGACACAACCCCTCTGAGGCTGTGTGCATTGCACAGAGCCTGTGGCACTGTCCTGCTGAGGAAAGGAGTGTTCTGGAAGGTAAAATGCATGAGAGGACAAAAAGCAGCTGAGAAAAGCAGCCTGAGACCCTTAAGGATCTGTCTGTGCTCCTGTCATCTCCTGGGTGCCCTGTGCCAAAACAAATCCCAGATGAATGCATGGTGGACTCTTACCTCCACCTGGGGTGTAGATAGAAAGTAACTTGGTGAGTTTTCCCAGGGCAGAGGAGGCATGCTGTGGTCTGTCCCCTCACAGCGTGGTGCCACTGCTCCCACATGGTTCCTCCTCTCTGTCATCCAGCTTAGAGCCATTGCCCCCAGCGTTTTCCTGACTCACCTTCCCAAACCACCTCCTCCCGCCCCACTCAAGCAGAGCTGCAGGGTGAGGGTGCGCATTCAGCAGAGGTGTGATGCTAATAACAAGGTGTAGGGCAACATAAACAGGAAATCCTGCCACAAGATACCTCCACAAGCACTTAATCAGGCTTTCAGAGCAAACCATCACCCTAAAGAGATGGAGCAACCCTATATCCTCTTGTAATGCCAGGTGGGAATGCTGCTGTTGGGGTGACAGTTGTACCCTCCTGAAAGAAAATGTGAGAGGGAGTCAGATGCCCGGCAAATCCAAAGGAGAAAGGTTGACTTGCCAAAATTATTTAGTCTATTCAAGGCAGAGTAATAAATGCTTGTCTGAGTAGCGTCTACTATTAGTGGACATGTTCCAAAATGTAGGTAGGAGATGTGATCCAAAAAAAAGTGTTTCCATTTTAATAACTAATTAAACAGCCTAACTTAGCCAGGGACCGCTGCTGTGGAACTGAATCCAGAACCTGAAAGAAATAGCAGTAGCTATAGCCTGCAGCCTCAGCAGTGAATGAGTGGTAGAGCAAAAACATCTGTCCCTTGGAAGAAGGTCAGAAAAGGCTGATAGTCCTCTTCCAAATGGAGAAAAACCTCTCCAGGCTGGGAAATAAAACTGTTCCCATTGGACCCGTGCCCTGCAGTCCTTGACAAGCTGGCCAGGGCAGTGGCAGATGCTCTGCTGCTGCTGTGGTTCAGGCATATGGCTGTGCGTGGGCTGCAGTGGTCCGGGCTGAGCACGGAGCCAGGGCGATGCTGTGCCACCACAAGAGTGGTTGGTGTGACCTAGCCTGGCCCTGGCCCTTCTTGTGGTGTTGCTGGTCTATTAAATCATCTGCTGGGCTGACAGCTCCCCAGTGTCCTCATGGCTTTGCCTGCAAAGCTGGCTTAATTCCTGGCCTTGAAACAGGCTGGGAACTCAGCATGCATGGGGATTTGCAGTTCTCAGCACGTTTATCAGGCAAACCTTTTCTGTGGAAGTTAGGGTCAGCCCACAGCCTCCCCCATCATATTATGCTTGCATAAGCGATTGTGTTCACCTGGGTTTCCTGATCTGGCACTGATGCCAGTTTTTTATATGCTTTCCTCAGCACAGAGGGCATCCTGCCTTATCTTGGGGGCTGTTTTTATTGGGTTTGTACAAAACTGGCTGCTTGGGTCACCTTTGTCCTGCTGCTGCATTCGACTGAGGTAGGCTAGTAAGGTAAAAAATTACTCCAGAGAGGAGCAGAGAGGCAGCAAGCTCCCCATGCATGTGCACATCCACAGGGAAGGGGGCTGGAAGCTCAGAGTGTGGTGCCACATGCTGGGATGCAGCACTGGACCACCGGACTAGCAGGAGCCACTGAGAGCATGAGCAGAGACCTCATCCCACCTGGATTTGCATCCAGAACTGTGCAGCCAAACCAGGTGGGAAAAGATTGCCCCAATGGGTGCGTTTGACAGAAAAATCTTTTTGTTTTCTCCTTTGAGAGGTTCCCCAGGCAAATCTGGAAGAACCCAGAGAGGATGGGTTGGGCACAGTTTATGCTTAAAGCGGGCAGTCATCTCTCCAGTGATGGTGTCTTATTTCTCTCTGTGAGCATGGCTGCCAGGCAGAACAATAAATCTTTCACATGGAAGTACTTGGCATGGACCTAAAGTCACAACCCTTTCTGCAACCCTCTCAGCTGCACACCAGCAGCTCCTATTGCTGCTCCCAGCCTGCTTATCTGAGCACAGAGTCTTTCCAGGCTGCTGACACCTGCCTGCCTTGGGTCACACTTATTCCTGCTACTTTGGGATGAGGCAGAGAGAGTAAGAGACTTCCTGCGGGAGGCTGCACTGATTTATTTATCAGAGGAGACCATTCTGTATGCCAGTGCCTGAACTGTGCTTGTGTCCAGGAGGGATTTTTGGTGTGTGTTTGACCTGCAGATGCACATGAAACAGCCCCAGCACAGCCCCACTGCTAAGGATCATAGAGTTACAGAAGCATAGAATGGTTTGTGTTGGAAGGGACCTTGAAGATCACCTAATTCACATCCAACCCCTCTGCCATGGACAGTGATCCCTTCCACTAGACCAGATTGCTCAGATCTCCATCCAACCTGGCCTTAAACACTTACAGGGAAGGGGCACCCACAGCTTCTCTGGGCAAGCTCTGATAGTGCCTCACCACCCTCACAGTAAAGAATCTTTTCATGATATTTAATCTAAACCTACTCTCTTTCAGTCTGATGATGAAAAGTAATTGAGTGCTGGGAGTGGCATGTGCATATTTATTCCAAAATAATCCACTACATGACAGTTGTGGGGTTTTGGGCCCTTGGAGCTGGAATTTGTTCAGCCTCCTCTTCTCTTGACCTCCAGGCTGCCAGGATAATGGTTTCTTTCTCTCCTCTTATCTCAGCTGATTCTATCACTGTTCCTCCCATGCCCGCAGACACATGTCATGTGGTAAAATCTCCCTCTGGGGGAAACTGCTGTGCCAGCCTGGCTGACAGTGAGCCTGGTGCAATCCTTAATTTCAAATCAGGGTGGAAAGGGGGCAAGAATAAATGCTTCTCTACTTTTTAAAATATCTTTCATCCAAAAAAGCCAATACAGTATCCCGCCCTTTGATCTGTATACAAGAGCTGGCAAAGGAAGATTACAGCTTAGAGCCCTCTTAGCACAAAGCACAATGCTGGACTTTGTGAAATCTGAATTGTTCCTACCTCCAGTGTGAGTCTGGGCAAGCCTCTCACCCCAGCACCACTCTGGGGTAAGGGGACAAGGGCAGGTGGGTCCCTTTCAGTAGGAGTTTACCTTCTTCCCAGCACCTGTCTTTTGCTGAGTGGGGACAGACTGATTCTGTGAAAGCTCCTTGGGAAGCTAGTCATTGCACTGCAGCTGGACACCCAAGTCACTGCCTGTTGTGCTACAGAAACAAGTCCCTGATCGTAGGGAGATGTGTCTGTGTGCCCACAAACACACCCTCAAGTGTGTACTCCTCCTCTAGTGGCACTGAGGATGTTTTTTCTTCACACACACTGGTATTTTCCTGAGCTCAAATGTCCCTGGCAGAGGGAGCCTGAGCAGCATTGTGTCTGAGGGAGCCACGGCTGCCTGCTGGAGCTGAAGAGGAAGGAGCAGTGGTTTGGCTTTCTGCTGGCCTATGAGAGGAGTCATTTTGGCCCTTCCACTCTCTTTACCATCAAAAATAAGGTGGTAAGTGGGCCTTGTAATACCCAGCTTAAAATACATCCCTGCAGTTAAAACAGGAATCATAGAATATGCTGAGCTGGAAGGGAACCACAAGGATCATTGAAGTAAACTCTTAGCCCTGCACAACACCATCCCCAAGAGTCACACCATGTGCCTGAGAGCATTGCCTAAACACGTGGACTCTGTCAGGCTGGTGCTGTGACCACTTCCCTGGGAGCCTGTTCCAGTGCCCAGGCACTCTCTGGGTGAAGAACCTTTTTCTAATACCCAACCTAAACCTCCCCTGACTTAACTTCAGGCCGTTCCCTCGGGTCCTGTCACTGGCACCACAGAAAAGAGATCAGTGCCTGCCCCTTCCCTTCCCCTCATGAGCTGTAGCTGCAATGAGCCCTCCCTGTAGTCTCCTCCAGGCTGAACAGACCAAATGACTTCAGCTACTCCTTATCCAGCTTTCCCTCAAGGCCCTTTACCATCTTCATTGCCTTGCTTTGGATGCTCAACAGTAGTTTAATATCTTTTTCATATTGCAGTGATCAAACTTCACACAGAATTCAAGGTGAGGTGAGGACAGGTTTGCTAAATATACCTCTTACTACTGTTTCCCCGTGTGCCATAATTGCCCTGTGTGTACGTCCATGACAAAGAGGCAAAAAATGGAAATATAAGGCAGGTTCCCTAAGCATAGTTTTTAAGGTAGGCATGGGGAGAAAGATGGGAAGATTGACTCCTCATTACCTGCCTAGTGATCAATAAAGTCTCCTCAGCTGTCGAGGCAATGCTCAAACATGCCAAACAGATAATCTGAGTGGCTTTTCTGTGCAATAGAATTTTGGAGAATGGCCAGTCACCTGGGCTCAATTCCCCTCCTGTGATACACAAGTGGGACATTGGACCAGGGGCTTGCTCCAGCCTCTTGATTATATAGGATGTGGCATCCCAGAGGATTTGGGAGAAGCTCTGATAAAGGCTGTGCCCGGGGTGAAGACACAGCCCGTACCTTGTGAAATCAGCTCTCCTGGCCCTGCCCCAGCAGCTCAGCCAGGGGCTGTGCCAGCAGTCCAGGCTGCAGCTGATGGGAGCAGGACACAAGACATGGGCACCTTGTCCTGGATGCTGCCAATTCCTACAGAGAAACTTCCTGGGGCTGGGTTTCTCTACATACATTTATATATCCCATGCAAAGTGTGGGTACTGCTCAGGTTTCTCCCCAGTTCATCACTTTTGGGAGATGTTGGTGTCCTTACCTTGGTCCTGGATTTGTTCTCAATTTGACAGAGGGAAAAACTGAAAGAGAAAGAATGGAAATGTGTAGGAATGGTCTGCTTTTCACAGCACATCTCCCTCAGCATAGAGGCTGGAGGCAAAGCCCACCAGTCTGAAGAGCTCAAGACCAGGGGCCAACTCTAAGCAGGCCCCTTTGCATCAAGACACTGTTATGGAGCAGCTGCCATGGAGGATCTGGAGCTGGCAGTGCCCTGTGTGCCCCCACCCACCTGTGCCCCAGCAGGGCTGTCAGGTGAGGAGTGGAAATGCTTTGCTCCCCACCCAGCCATGACTCACAGGGCACCTGCTCTGCCTGAGCTGCCGTAACCATTTCCACATGCATGCCTATCCTTGGGCAGCAGTCCCCTTGGCAGGTCCCTGGTGCTTCAGTGACCCTTGAAGAGCATCCTACCTGGCGTGGGATAGTGGCTTGTGGACCTCTGTAATGTTCCTCCCAATGCCATGTGCCAGACCTGGCATCTGAGCTCCATGGAAGTGCTCTGTCATCAGCCATGAGACAGCACCACCTGCATGGCACAGAAACAAGGCATGGGTGTTGCAGATACCTCTTAATTTGCCCTGAAAACTACCCCTCCGAGTTCCTGATCATCCTTTGATCTGTCCAGACAATCATGATGCTATTTTTGCTTCATCAGGATCTGTGCTGCAGTGTCATATGAACATAGCTTGTCACTGTGATAGTTCTCTTCCTTCCTAATCTCTCGTCACTGTTGTCAGTCATGTGCAAGAGAGTGACTCCTTTCCTGTGACAGAAAACTGTCATGCCTAAAGGATTACTTCCAGGCAACACACAGGAGATTCATCTTGGCAGCTGCAAGTTACTTTGTTTTACACTTTGTTCCTTAAACCCGCTGTTTTGTCTTTCTAGCACCACATGAAAAGTGACTTCCAGGTTCCCTTTTAGTTTTCTCTGCTACTCTTCAGCAGGTTTGGTGCCTAAAATCCTGTGGGAGTTTGCAGGAGCTGAGCACTGCTTTGGAGAAGCAGCGAGACCAGCCAGTGGGAACTGCCACAAGAGCAGTTTGAGATTTCACTGAAGCCGTAGGCTCCAAGAGGATATGCCTAAGTGTCCATGGCTCCAGTTGCTGCCTCAGGTGATCTCTGGCTGTGATCATCCCAGAAGGTATAAGTGAAGCACACCTGGCATGGGACAGCTGAGCTCACCATGCCATCTTGCCATCTGCAATTTTCATGGAGATCCATGATGTGGGATTGGTTGGGAAGTGGTTCTGGGGTTCAGTCACCTCAACCCCCTCCCCACTTTAAGCCCCAGCTTACTCCCAGGCCTGCCCCTTTCACATGATGGTAAGGAGCTGCTGGCATTTGTGCCATGCTGGTGCCAACTCCTGAGCGTGGCTGCTGGAGCATGTGGTGTTGGGAGAGTCTCTGCCAGTGGGACAGACAGGGATCCCCGGGTTTGTGCTTGGCAAGAGGCTGAGTGGAGCTCTGGGGATTTTTCCAACAAACCAAAACTGCCACAGTCCCCTGATACAAAAAGCTTATCTGGAATAAACACACTATGCTGGTGGGAACCTGTTCACTGAAAGCTGACAAGTTCGCTCTGTGTCCCATCAGGGACTGGCTGTTCCCCTGTGGTTGGTGCAATCCTGTGCCACCTCCTGGGCCAGTTCAACAGGGATGAACCCCTGTCCCTGCCTCTGTCTAACCTGGGTCAGACGTGCCCAAATGGGTGATTTTTCTCAGTTTAATGATGATGGAGCTGCAGGGTAGAATTGTCCACCTGGGGGAGAGCACCTTATGTCTGAAAAATAGTATATGCTCTGCTTGAGAAACCCTTGGGTTTCCAAAGAGATTATAGCAGCCAGAAACACCCCTTCCTAAAGAATTCAGCAACCAATAGTCTTTGGGTGAGAGAGAGAGAATTTAATCTGAATCAGATACCTGAGAGATTCCAAGAAAGAAAAGGAGTGGAAAAAGATGCTGTGAGTGGAATTTCCACCCTGTGCAGGCAGCCCAAGGACCTGGGGCACAAAAAAGCACCAGGGGAGTTTGCAGCAAAGCAGTGGGAATAAAACAGCTGCTTTGCAGGAAGCTGTGTCCCTGGCTCTCCTGGCAAAAGGCCTCATGGAGGGTGGGTGTCGAGCCTTTTATCTGCACTACCTTTGTAGTGATAAGGCTCTGGTTCTTGAGAATACCAGAGATCAAGTGTGGAAATCAAACGAGGGCTTTAAAAAGAGGGCTTTATTTCAAGCTGAAGGAAATAAAATGGCCACCCTGACATCCTGAGGGAGCTTTAGCAGCTTTAAATCAGGCAGCTCCAGCTCTCCACTTTCACACAGCAAAGCAAAATCTGTATTTGATTTGTGTGCATTAAGGGGGCAGAAGAATCCTGTGTGAATTTGAAAATTTCATAAGGAGAAACAAAAAAGAGAAATCCTATGTTAGGTTTAGAATAAACAATGTTTAGCTGTGTTGTGCTGTTTTTGTTTTTCTCAGACATAACTATCAGCAGACTCATCAGACTGAATCATTTCAGAGTTGTGCTTAAGCCTGCTGCTTTATTCTTTATTGCCATCAGAAGTTAAACAGAAACAACTCTTTCTCTTTATCCTTCTTTTTAATTTTCTCATCCTTTTTTTTATGTGTATAATAGAATTGCAGAGTCACAGGATAATTTCAGGGAGAAGGAACCCAAGCCATGGCCAGCTCCAAAGCTAGACCAGGCCCTCAGGATTCCAGTTATGAGTTTTTCCAGGGATGAAGATCCCAGCTCCTCACTGGGCAACCTGTGCCGGTGTTTAAGCAACCTTGCAGCAAGATACTTTCCTTTGAATGAATCAGATTTTCTCTTTTCACAGTGTGTGACCATTGCCTTGGTCCTTTCAGTGTGCACCTCTGGGAAGACCCTGCCTCTCTCTTCCCTATAATTCCCTTTAGGCAACAGCACTAGATTCCCCCAAAACCAGCATTAAGCCCCCCCCCCACCACCACAGTCCCCTAGATGCAGCCCCATGGGTACTGAGTAGAGGGGAATTCTCATTTCCCTCGATGTCCTGTGTACTCTCTTACTGATGCGGTCCCATGGGTGGCCAGCCCTCACCCCCCACTTAGCAGAGCTCTAAACAAGAAATTATGTGTTTGTCACAGAGTTTGGAGGGAAAATACCATCACTGAGAGATTCCATTAAATATTTGACTTCTCAAGAAGCCTAAAACCTGTATTTGCTTAGAATAAACCTAAGAGCATGACTTGAGAAATGAGGAGGGAGGAAGGGGATATAATCTTGCAAAGATATTCAGCCTCAGAGAAAAGTATGGACAAATATTCATTGAAGATGTTAAACAAGTTCAGGTCCCACTTAAGTCAAGGATCTCCTAAGGCTTAAGTGGAAAAAACTAGCCAATCCACTAGGATGGGAAGTGTTAGACCTTTATGCTTTTGCCCCAAAGTTCAGGTTCCTGCCCCATGGAGCAGCAGAGGAGCCAGCCTGGGAAGTGGTGATGCTCACCAGCATCCTGAGAGGGATAGCTCTGGAAGGAGGTGGAGGGCAGGAGGTGGAGGAAGATACAGTGCTGCTGAGACAGAAGTCTCTTGGAGAGCTTCCCCCATGCTTAACCCCTCATTTTGGGAGATAAAAGCCCTGTTGTGCAAAGCACCTTCGAAGCACTCTATCATTCAAACTACTTCACTGCTTGCCACCACCTTCACAGGTCTGACACTGCTGGAAATCTGGCTGGGCTAGGGGAGCCCTGGCTTGTGTTGGCTGGGGGAGTACAGCCTCTACAGCAGCTGGTCGATATCCCAACCGGTTAGTTAAAAAACTTAACCCCTTTTTGCCCTTTGCTTTTTCCTCAAGATACAACAAACTCATGCCCACTGATGTGGCTTCTTGCTGGTGGCCGATGTCCCATGCATCCTGCTCTCCCATCACAGCTTGGACCAAAACTGTGGAGCGGGAATCATTTGGCCACATTTTGAGACCTGCTTGGTTACATAAAATATGAGTGTGGCAAAACCTGCACCTCATATCCCCACCTTCCCTCGCTCACTGGATCCCTCATGTCACCCCAAAGCTGGTACATGCTCAGTAAGTCACTGGGGTGCCTTTTGACCAAAGGAGGAATGTGGCTGCTTTGATGTCATGTGCTGTGCGAGGCACATTGTGACTCATGCCTGACTGCCCTCTAGTAAAGACATCAGAGTTCCCTGGGAGAGTAATTCTGTGCTGGCCCTCCAATTCCTGTGCTTTGCCCTCAGGGTGCCAGACAGATTTCCAGCAGTGTTTGCAGGCTGCTGGTTTGAGGTGGATGCTGTTAAGAGAGTTCCTGGATGTACCTGTGTCGTTGCCAAACCACACATGGTTGCCATAGAGATGTAGGACACGTAGATCTGACTGATAATCATCTTTTTTTCCCCACCCTTTCTTTCTTTCTTTTTGCATTAAGTAAAGGAAACTGCATAGCTAGACATGCCTCTGAGGAGCTGCATTGAGAAATCTTGGCAGTCGAGTGGTGGTTTCAGATACTGAAGCTGCAAGTAGCCATGTGTTTACTGGCAGACAAGGGTGATGCTCAGGGAGCAGATCTGTCCCAGAATGGGTGATGGACAGAGGCTGGAGAAGGCTTCAGCTCTGCTGAGACCTTATACTGCTGCACAAGGTGGAATTGAGCTCAGACCCTGGTTTTGTTATGCACCATCTCTCCACCCAAAAAAATATATGATCTCATAACAACAGAAATATCCTTTCCGAATTAATAATCCATCTTTGTGTCCACAAAGCTCTGCCAGCTATTTCTGCCAGAAATACTGTTTGCACTTTACAGCATGCTAGGATGTGATCTTTGTCTGTATAAACTCTATTTGCTCCTGTAGATCCTGGATGAAAACAATATAAGGCCTCATTCACTCCAGAATTACCAACTGCTTGGCTCCTGGCAAATGCCCCAGTGCTACTGATTTTAAAGCAATCTTGCTGGTAACTCTTGTGTAACTCTTGTTGCAGTTGTGTTTATAACATGCCACCTCCTTTTGCTTTGGAAGAGCAAGATCAAGGCACAAATAATCACACAGTAAAGAAATACCTGTTCAGACATTTTATCAAAGACCCTAACAGAAGCATTTAAGGAAGTGTTGAAGTGTTAGGAATTTAAAGAAATGGGGCTTTCCACCAGAGCTAGAATTACCTCCTCCTTTGGTTGCACAATGTCCTCCTAAAATGGAGTCACCACCAAACCTTGTGAATGCTGCAATGTGAGCCCAGCCAAAACATCCAAGAGGAGGAAGGCCTTTGCCTTTTTGGAAACTTTGCTTTTTCTCACAGAAGCCACCCTTTGTTCACCTTAGTGAGTCCTCCCTCATGTGAGCACTGCCATTAATGTCAGAGGAAATGAGTGCATGCCCAGCAGCATGAGACAGCCTTGCACAACCAGGCCTAAATATAAATCGGACATGAAAGATAAAGTCTGTAGTAAATAAAATTGGGATAACTTGGGGCCCCAACCAGTTCATGTTAATGCCAGGGAGTGTTGGCTATTCTAGCTTCCCCTCAAATCAAACAAGTTCAGCACACGGCTGAAACATAGGGCTTTTTCTGACTTAAAAGCATTCTTGAAACAATCCCTATTAACTGGTGTTTCAAAAGTGTCGTGACATGAGAAGATGAGCAGTATGGATATCCCTTGTGCTCAGCAGCCAGGACTCTCTCCCTCCCTGCACAGCAGTCAGGACATTTCCTGCAGCAGCCTGCTGCCTGCCAGCTGGTGGGATGCTCATGGATGGACACCACACACACACCAGTGTGCTGGGCCCCATCAGAGGGCAGACATTCAGGTTAATTACCTCCCTGAGAGCCAGACTTCCAGAGCATACAATTCAACTCAAATTAAATTGCTCATCAACAGGTAATCAGCTGGTCCACTGGATTTGCTAAGTCATAGTTGATGCTTTCCTGTGCCTGTGTTTTGTTCTTTGACACATTCCAGAATTTAAGGTTGAGGTGGGAAAAAATGATCCGTCCATCCTGCATGCCAAAGCCTGTCTTCAAACTCCAGCCTCATAATGTCTTTAAATGGCTTTGTGTTGGAAGTTTCAACTACACACCATGTGTAAGATTGCTCTGGCACATCCCTTTTCTGACACTCCTCCAGAAGGAGACATGCCTTCACAGACAGATTTTTGGGCAACCCAGCTGCTGGTCTGGCACAAGATGTGCATTTTTGCAATACAAATGTGTGCAGTGATGATGCTTGAGCTTTCTTGCGTGGCACTTGAAGGGTGTAAACCGACTTCAATTTATACTTGCTATAAACCAGCAGCAGCAACAGATGGATCTAATACTGGAGATGCTGTGGGCCTCTGTGGACGTGTTGGTGTTCTCACCTGCTGCTGGTGACTGCAGGAGATGCCTCACACCTTGTGAGACATAGGGAAATGTCCAGGCTCTTAAAAAACTAACCTAACATTAAAACAATGCATCAGTTTGTGTCCTGAGCTCTGGAGGGTTTGCAGGACCTTTTGCACTGGTTTCATGGAGAGAAATATCACCCTGCAGGGTGGTGGTTTGCAGAAAGCGGCCTGGCTTGCCCACACACACAGGCAGAGTTTCAAAGGCAATGGAGATCAAAGGAAAAGGCTTCAGACAAAGCCACAGCACCGAGTACTAGGCATGTTAATAATTTGGAAACAATCAAATGTAAGAAGAGTCTAATGCAGGCACTGGAAGAGTCATGGGGCATTCTCAGTGAGTGCATCCCAAGGCAGGAGACAGGCACCAAAACAGGGCAAAGGGCTCTTGCTGTCCGGCTTCCCCTGCTGGCTCACCAAGGGAGGTGACAGACTATCCTCCCTCTCGGGAGGGCCTGGAAGCATGACGAGTCCGGACGTGTGTGTCCTTGGGAATAAAACCCCTGGTTTTGCTGGCTGTGTATGCAGAACCTTTGGAAAGTTGTGACTGCACAGATTATGGCCAGCTGCCATTCACCCTGTGCACGAGTGACCTGAACCTGAGTATGCTGAGGGTATCCAGCTGGTAAAACAAAATTTTAAAAAATGTTAATAAATATTGTTAGGGGGATGAATTTTTGCTTTGGAAATAAAGGATTTTTAATCAAACTTTAGGTCCTATCTGCCACAGATCTTCCTTAAACAGAAAGTAATGAACTTCAGCATGAATAGTGTCCTTAGGTGACTAATGGGATATTGGAAAACTCACTTGGTGATCTTTAGGGATGAGTAAGAGATGGTGTAAAGAGAGAGACTGTCAGAAATGTGCTTGTAATCCTTCAGTGCTGGCTGCATGAAGAGATGAAAATGAGAACCTGGAATGGAGCTCCTTTATAAACCCATCTCACAATATTAAGGCATAAATTTTAGAGCTAGCCCACATAATGGCTTTCAGTTTCAAGTCAGAGGTAAGATCCATTTTTAATGGTCCTATTTTTGCTGTGGTGTTTCTGACAAATGGTCAGAGGAACGTCAGTCTAGGCAGTCCATAAAATTAGCATCATCTTCCTAAGAAAGCTAAAGAGAGGAGCCACTTTCTGAACCTGTAGGGGCCAGAGCAGCCCTGAGTGTGCAGCACAGCTCAGGCTCTGCAGTGCTGCAGGGATGACTCTCTGGGGCAAAACAGAGCCTCGCCAGGTCCTTGTGCCACAGCCCTTGCTCTTACCAGGTGTGGGCATCCACAGTTCCCCTGGGCAACCTGTACCAGTGTCTCACCACTCTCACAGTAAAGAATCTCTTCCTCATGTCCAATCTAAACTTACCCTCTCTCAGTTTAAACCTGTTACCCCTAATCCTGTCCATGGTAAAAAGCTTCTCTCCATTACTGTTATAAATACACTTTTAGTACTAAAAGGCCACAGTTAGGTCTCTCCAGAGCCTTCTCCAGGCTGCACAATCCCAACTCTCTCAGCCTTTTTTCAGCTATTCCATCCTTCTGATCATTTTTGTGGCCCTACCTGGGTTCACTCAAATAGGTCCATGTATTTCTTGTACTGGAGGTCCCAGAGCTGGATGCAGCACTCCAGGTGTGGTCTCACCAGAGAGGAGTAGAAGGGAAGAATCCTCACCCTCCCCCTGCTGCAAATGCTGCTTTGGGTGCAGCCCAGGATATAGTTGGCTTTCTGGGCTGCAATCACACATTTCTGAGTCAGGTCCAGTTTTCACCCACCTGTACCCTCAAGTCCTGTGCAGGGCTGCTCTTGATGTATTCATCCCCCAGCCTGGGTTGGTACCACAGGTTGTCCTGACCCAGGTGCAGCACCTTGTACTTGGTCTTGTTGAGCCTCATGGGAGTCCCTCAGGTGCACTCTTCAAGCCTGTCCAGGTCCTCTGGATGGCATCCCTTCCCTCCAAAGTATTAACCACACAGTTCAGCTTGGTGCTCTGCAAACTCACTGAGGGTGCACTCAATCCCACTGTCTGTGTCACTGATGAATATACTAAATAGTATTGGTCCCAATATTGACCCTTGAGGAACACCTCTACTGGTTTCCACCTGGACATAACTTATTGGACAGAGCCATCCAGCCAATTCCTTATCCATCTAACAGTCCATACGGTGTCTTTCCTACTTAGTGTCAAGAATGATGTGAAGGACTGCATCAAAGGCCTTAGAGAAGTCCAGGTAGAGACCCTGCCCTGAGCTGCAAATCTTGCACAGTGGGAATATGCCGTGAGTCACAGGCCAAGCCCAGGGGGCAGCAGCCTGCACAGTGTGCTGTGCATCATCATGCCAGGCACAGGATCAGCCCCCAGGAAAGAGGACCAGGCTGGGGGTGATGGAGGGAAATGCTTACTTAGCACCTAACCTTAACAGGCCTTTTAGTTTAGGAGTTCCTTAAGGTATGTGCCAACACCCACACTTACATATATACATGTACTTATATAGGTTTCAAATCCAAAATTAAATGCAAAGGCTTTTAAAAGCATGAAAGGATTTAAATACTCCTACTAGGTGAGATGCTGGTGTGAAGGAAGAGAGAAAATAAAGTTTTGGTCTGGTGGGGGAGCAAAAATGCAAGCGGGCTGTTGTGGGGAAGCCTGGAGTCATCTTTTAGTCCATTTCCAGACTTCATTATTGCACACAAATTGTGGCCAATGCCTGTGAAATGAGGGCAGTCAGCCCCTTTCTCACCATGGGCCCTAATGTCCTCTGCTCACTAGCTCACTGCGCAGCACAATGGCAATCCTGCCACCTCCCACTATCAAAATAAAAGTAACATGAAATAACAGAAAATTAAACTTGGGTCAGTGGCTACTGATTGGCAGTGAATGGAAGGGGAGCAATTTCAGAGCGGGCTGGCATCAGGTAATACAGCCAAGAGGTGATGCTTCAGGAAATATTCACTACAAAATGTGGATTTTTTTTCTTCTCTTTTCTTTTTCTGCGCATCTTTTTTATTGATTCGTGAAAGGAGAGCTCTGCAGATGCAGTATCTGAGAGCTGGTGGTATCCTCATGCCTTTGTCTGCAGCTCTTTTCTCTGTAATTATTTCTGGCTTCCTCTGTACTGTACCTTAGGCTTTCCCTGGAAGGCCTTTTAGGCATCTGAAATTAAAGGTTCTTCTTCATCAGCCCCTTACTTGAGCTTCTTGCTTCCACTACCAAGCTGCAATTTTCTTAGCATCCTGAATCAATTCAGTTTTTCCATCAGAGGTGAGGTGTTTCAGCTGAAAAAAGCCACTGGTGGGGAGGCTGTCACCTCTTCTTTTGACCCCAGCCCTCTCCTCCTCCTCACCCAGCACATCAGAGACTGGTTCAATTTCCATGTCCTCCTCCACCGCAAGGAGTTGGAGAGATGTTGCAGACCTGCATTTCCCTCTTTTCAGTGGTGAAACAGCACAGCTGCCCTTATATTTCCATTTTCTGGAGAAATGGGTGGGTGTTTCCGTATCGGTCAAAGCTGACAGAAGGGAAAGCCATGCCCTCCCTCCCACACTTTATCCCCTCCTCCGTGCCGCGCTGTGTCCGGCCCCGGGTGCGGCCCCGCGACAGATGGCTGCTCCCTTCGCAGCGGTGCTCAAGCCTGGAGGCGCCGGCATTTCCCAGGCACAGTGGTAACCGGACGCAGAGATTAGCTCTGGCTCATGTCCATGTTTAAATGAACTTCCCCTAATTAAGGAAATTGCCTGTGTTTACACTTCAGACAGATCGTCCCTGGAATTATATTCATAAACTCCTCGTGCGCTGCCGCGCACAAGCCCAGTGTGGGGTGAGGATTATCCCAAGCCCCTGGTTGATCCCACCTCTACTGTGGTGGCCACATCATTGCCCAGGGTTTATGCCCTTTCACCCCCTCTTTGCTCACTTCTCACCCACTCTTCAGCGGGAGATGGGGAGGTTCCTCTTCCCCCTTCTCTCGGTGGTTACCCTAACACCACCAAAGCCATAACCCCACACCTAAATTATATTATCCACCAACCCCTGCTCAGGTCCCTACAAGGCCAGCTCATGTAACTTGCCCTACCTCCATTTGCTAAACATATACAAATTTTAGGAGACCTTAAGGAAGGACAGCTTTAGGAGTCTCTGTGTGTTCATATTATATTGCCACATTTTTTGCACAAAACAGACTTTTGGTATATGGCGAAGACAGTGTTGCGAGACAAATTAAGTCTGGGAAAAAAAAAGAAAGAAAACCAAACAAATTAAGCTTGTTAAGCTTTACAGAAAACCACTGCAAGGCTGAAGCAGGACTTAAAAGCTGGGGTTTTCAAAGGGCCCTGAGGGAAGCAGCCATGGGACTGACACTGAATTTAATTTGCTCTATGCTGAAGCAGGCAGCTTTGGAGAAATGCCCATATGCATACTGATTCTTCCAACAGACACTTTACCAGGTTTAGCAAAAATGAGGAACTCCAGAGCAGCTGGGGAATCCTCACGATGAATAGAGAGCAGAATCCAGAGAAAGGGTCCCTCTGCCTTAGTGAGGACTTTACAGAGCACCATGGCTTTTCTTTTAGCAGAGACATTACTTTTTCTCAGGAGATGTAATGGGAGTTTATCAGTGTGCACAGACAAGAGAAAACATTTTCAAACTAGAAAAAAAACACCCCAAGCCTCCACAAATTGCAGATGAAACCTGTGTAAGAAGAGAAAATGGATTTTCTGTTAATAATCCTTAAAGTTAACAAACTCACAAGAGTCAGACAGTGAGGACAGTGCCCAGCTCTGACACCTGCCCTCCAAAACACTTGTTATTTTATGTCATTTTTTAATTGAATGGATTTCTCTTTTTCTGTTCTTTGTATTGCAGGCAATGCTTTGGATGGCATAAAGAGGCACTGAGCCAGAATGAGCTGGAATTGAAAGAGATCTGGGGGAAAAGCGGAGCTTGCCTGGTTTGAGGATATTTCTTTTCAATGTGAAAAGAGACAAACCAAACAGGCGGAGTTCCCTAAGAAGGAAAAGACACCAAAACCTAATTCAAATCCTGGCTTCAAAGCCTGGTTCCTTATCTGAACGGCAGGACTTGTCATCACAAGTACAGTCACACAGAGAGAAATAGAATAATAAGAGTGAAAATGTATTTAGTGCTTTTAATACAATGTTGTCAATCTGATTTATTTCATCTTGAATTCCAGTATCTGGAGCTTTTGTTAAGGACCAAGATGCTGCAGTTGAGCAGCTTTAGTGGCATTGCAACTTTCCATTACATCTTCTTCTTTCTCTCTTCTATGTGAGAGAAGAAAGCTTGAAACTCCAAGTCCTGAAGGTCAGGCTTCAAAGAGCTTGTGAAAGATGTCTAGTTTCTGTGGTTTTAAAGCCTCAATGTTTACAAGCAGGATGAAGATTTTGGGGTAACCAGGTGAGCATCTGGGAAAGGTCAGCATGAAACATGCACCATAACCAAAAGTAAAAATAAAGAAATTGCCACATACATGATTTTTTTTTCCTAATAGCAGGATTTAATGTCAACTTCATAATGGGAAGGAAATGGATGGATACTGACAGTTGGATATCCTGCCTTTACTTAGACTTGTCCCAAAAGCAGGATGATATTGAATGTGTTGGGTGAGACTCTTAAACCTGGCAATAAGGTTTGGCCTCCATGCAGGAAGAGAGGGAGTGTGGCATCTGTCCACAGGCAGCTCTTTGTGACTCCCCTGACACCCAGATACTGTTTTGGGTGCTGCGGATCAGCCACAGAATCTCTCCGGGTAGTGATGTCTCTCTGCAACCAGGCAGGGCTTGTGAGCTGCCACACAAGGCCTTTGTTTTCCCCTTGAGTACTTTTGCCTGTGTTTGCTTTGTGATTGGATCTTTGATTGGTGACAGAACTTAATTTCTTTCTAAATTTGCCTGGGAACTAATCCAGTTCTTCCAAGCACCAGTGGTTTGCAAAGAAACAATGACGCCCTGGGTTAGAGCAGCTCTGGGGCCAGCCATTAGATGGACAGCCCTCCCTCCTGCCTGGCAGGGCACACACACAGAGTGAACATGGCTTTATAATGTCAATACACTCAGTGCACTCCTCCAACCCACCGAGCAAACATGTGCTGAGGGCGTGCTGCAGGTAGGCTGGCTTGCCAGGGGCCGCTGCCTCCTTCCGTAGCGGTGTTTAGTGAGTACATGGTTTTGTTTAAACAGGAAAACACATGAAGAGGCACTTCATCCTTGAGTGTTCCTGTCTCTGCTGCCTGCATTCCTGGCTGGGGTGTTTAATACACGTTAAGTGCAATGTGCTTGTGGGACCCTCTGATTAAAATACCAGCAGGCCAAGAGCACTGGAGTAATCAGCATGACTCCTTAACCGAGAAAAGATTCAGTTTTTTTATCAGTGTTTCCTTTTCCTTAGGTTTCATGTCCTCTGTCTCATGGTCTGTATGCTTCCCATAGAGTTCCCTGTGGCCACAGCGATGGGACCTGAGATAAAACCCACAGTCACAATTTTCAAGCATGACCTCTGGTCTTTGAGTAGGGTTTAACTTGCACTGTATAAAAGCTTCCTTCAGCCTCAGCTGAGCATCTGTGTTTCTTGTGCTGCCAGGATCAGTGCCCAGTCACTGAGCCAATGTTCTCCCCGTGCCTGTTTTTCTGTGCTGACCATGGACAGACACAGGATGGCTTACAGAAGAGGGATGATGCTGCATGAGGTGAATTTCAGCTGAGGTTGCTCTATTTTCAGATGTTCAGGTTGAGGGGGATCAAGGTGTTTGGCCTCTGTGACAGAGCTCAGCAACAAATCTGGTGCCATTAAAGTGTGAATTGAGCAAAGACACTAATCATCCAGCCAGGGCCTCCTCCTGGTTACATCTGTAGTGTAAAATCTAGTTCTATTCTTCTCTGCTCAGTGGGGTAATGCAGACTTAGAGCAGTGCAAGCCTTGCCCAAATGTAAAAATTTACAGATGCAGCTGTTCCAGAAGAAGTACACCTAAACTGGTCCTTGACTATTACTCCAAAACCAAACCCAAAATTATATTCCTCCATGATATTGTGAAAGGGATACTTTGGCTGAATGCAAGAAGGTGTCACCTTACTGAATCTGGGTCCCCAGACAGCAGATCCAGGGTCCCACAAGCATTTTGGACTGCAGAGAGGACAGCAGGGATGCTTTTTGTGACCCTCCAAGCATGTCCTGGGAAGGAGTTCTGTCTACTCCACCTTCATCTCCAGGAGACCCCCTGCAGTGAGCCCAGTGATCACTGATGGCCCTGGACTCACTGTGCACCAAGCAAAATCCTTCCAAGAGCTCCCACTGTACAGGTGTGCAGAAGGTCTCACCCACTACCCTCTGAGTTTAGCACTGGGGATGAGAAACACATCTTATCTGTAAAAGATTTTAAAAGAAGTAGTAAGTAAAGAAAACACAGCCACTGATTCTTTTAAACACCTTTTTCCTCTCTTTCCATGAACTGGGATAATTTTCTCAATAAGGTTTGCCACCTCCATCTAATAATCTTTCCCTCAGATCAGGACACTTCTCACTCGCAATCATGGTTTGGGTTTTTTTCTAGCAATCAAGCAAATGCCTGCAGTACAAAAGGGAGGTTATTTTACCTCCTTCTCAGTAAACAGGGTTGTTGAAATGGGTTTCCATTGGATGCACTACACCAAGCACTGAGGTTAACAACTGCTTTTGTTGGTCCTTCAGCTTCCTCCCAGCAGGCTGGGTTACACTTATCAGAGACATCCTGCTGAACCAGTCCAAAGCTGATCTGGTTCCTTGTGGGACATCAGGGACGCAGAAGTTTGAGAGACTTCCCAGAAACCTAAGTTGTGCCTCAAAACTTCTCCCAAATGATCACAAAACACACAAGGTATATTGAACTAAAATCAGGGGAGAAAAGGGTACAGACCTGGAGATTAGCATGCCAATATTTACACCAAAATAAATAGTTGGAGTAACTCAACAGAGCTTGTCCTGCATCAGATGTAGAGCAATTTGCTGCGTAAATTCCCAAGAGGACATAAATCTGGCCCCAAATCCCCATTATTACAAATTTTTGGGAGATATGTAGGGAAATGCTTTGGAAATAAGGCAAGCTCTATTTTCTTGTCCTGGAAAGATAAATATTTTAGTGTTTGTGGTTCTGGTTGTCAGCACCTCACCTGAAAGAGTGCCCAGAGGCCCATTTGCCAATAATAATGATCAAGTTACAGGATTACGAGCCCCAACCCATGAGAAAACCAAGCAAGGAAGTCAATATCGTTCGGCACCCCTCTGTGTCCGCACAGTTCAGGCAGTGCTCTGGCACTGCACAAACACTGCTGTTGGTTACAAGAGCAAAGTGCCCCACAAAGAACCAGTACCTGGAGAACCAGTTGACCAAGGAAATGGAGTCTCCTTTAAGAAGAAACCTGGTGTTTGTGGTGTATCCAAAGAAAAGCCAAGAGGAACTGTCACTGCCCGCTGCAAATCCCTGAGAGGGTAGGGACGGCTATTTAAGGTAAATTCTGGCATCAGAAAAGAAAAAACTTATAACCTGTCTCCACAACAGCTCAGGTTGGAAGGGAATATCTCTCACCACTGAAGTGATGTCTTGTGAAGTCTCTGAGCTCCCCAGGGCAGTTGTGGAGGCTGGAAACCCTTTGGTGAGCTGCAGCCCAGAACTGTTCGTATGCAGCAGTCATGATGGGCAGGGGCTGGGGGGTTGTTCCAGCAGTGCTCCCTCCAACAAGGGAATTGTGGAGCAGAGCAACATCTGCTTACTGCACTGAACAACCAGTCATTGGGCTGGCAGTCTGCAGGGATCCCCAGAATAAGCTGCTGGCTGAAATCACATCCTGGATGCTGATGATGCCTGTAACATCCATCAGACAATAACATCAATTGATCTACTTTCACAGAGGGGAAGAAACCCAGAAGAATTAGTACTGGGAATTTTACTCTCTACCATAAGAAGAAATGAGTCTCATGGGTGAAAATAATGTAGTACAGCCAGGGCTGGGCAGTTGGCAACACTGGAAGCCGTGCTGGACTCATTAACAAAGAGGAGCAAGTGGGGACAAAGCCCAGACACATTGCAGCTGGGAAACCCTAGTGAGCCATATAGCCCCTGAAGTTGTTGAGGGTGTGAGTAGAGAAATGGCAGCAGGGATGCAGCAAGGACCCAGAGACCTCAAAGACCAGCCTGAAGCCCTGGCTGGGGCTGGTGGCCACCTCCAGGCCAGCAGACTCCCAGGGAGAGGAGTTTCCTGCCCACCCATAAGATTTTTCCTCCAACTTTCCTCAATTGAAATCTGGTTTTATATTGACAACTGGTATAAAGGTCTGGTAGCCTGCTCACCCTGGCCTTAGGATTCCTGGTGCCTCAGATACAGCTGTTGGAGGAGACTGCAGTGACCCCATTTATTCCCTGGTTATCAGCAGCAAGAATGGCATGTCCATGTCAATTCAGCTGTATCCATCTCTGCTGATAATTTTTGTCACTGGAGGAATGTAAATATTCATTTGTCCTTCCCACTAATGAGGGGTTTCTCAGAGCTGGGATAGCCTCACTGAATTCCATGGTGTTATTGCTAGATTAGAAAGAAAAAGTCCCAAAGAGGTTGGTCATGCCAGGGTTTTCCACACCCTCCACCTGGTTTGCATGACAGGAGTTGCTTGATTTTTGACTGTATGCCAGTGCTGGGGTTTGCTCTGACCTTTGAGGGCTGCTCTAGCCTCAGAGCATGGAAGCACCTTCAGAGAGATAGGCAGGTCTGCTGGGAAAGAGCCTGCCAGAGCTGCAGGAGCTCATCTGCTGGAGCCTGCCAGGCTCTGCCCAGGTGGAAGGAGCCTCCAGGTCTCAGGACAACCAGTGCCTCCTCCAAGCACAATGTGCTGCACACCACGGCCTGGGCTAGGCTGGGTAACACCTGTTACAATGTGCCAGCAGAATGTGATTCATCTGTTCCATCATGGAGTGGTATAAGACACATTATTTACATCCACAGTGATTATGTACCACTAGATACATTAATTTATAAACTGATGTGTTGGGTTTTCATGGCTACAGAGAAGGGCTACAGGGCTTCTCTGAGAAGATGCCCCATGTCTAACAGAGCCAGTGAGATCCAGCTCTAGGACAGACCTGCTGCTGGCCAGAACCAGGCCTGCCAGCCAGTGGTAGTGCCTCTGGGAGAACAGGTCGAAGAAGGGGTGGGAAAATACTGCAACTGCAGTGACAGACAGGAGTGAGAACATATGAGAGGAACAGCCCTGGAGGCACCAAGGTCAATGAAGAAGAAAGGGGAGAAGGTGCTCTGGGAGCTGGAGCAGAGATTCCTCCGCAGCCCATGGCACTCCCTGGGGGAGCAGATATCCATCTGCAGCCCACAGAGGACCCCACACCACAGCAGGTGGAAGCCCGCAGGAGGCTGTGACCCTGTGCAAAGCCCATGCTGGAGCAGGTTCCCAGCAAGACCTGTGGCCCCATGGAGAGAGGAGCTCACACTGGAGCAGGATTGCTGGCAGGAGCTGTGACCCCACTGGGGACCCACACTGGAGCAGCCTGTTCCTGAAGGATTGCACCCATGCTGGAGCAGTTTGTGAAGAATTGCAGCTTGTGGGAAGGACATTGAAAAAAATTATGGAGGACTGTCTCCTTTGGGAGAGACCCCATGCTGGAGCAGGGGAGGAGTGTGAGCATTCCTCCCCCCGAGGAGGAAGGAGTGGCAGCAACCAGGTGTGATGAATTGAGCACAGGCCCTCCCTATCCCCTGTCCCTCTGTGTAGCTGGAGGAAGGAGGTAGAGAATTTGGGAGTGAAGTTGAGCCTGGGAAGCAGCAACATGTGGGGGGAAGGTGTTTTTAAGATTTGGATTTATTCTCATTATGCTATTTTGATTTTATTGGTAATAAATTTAACTAATTTCCACAAGTCAAGCCTGTTTTGCCCATGACAGTAATTAGTGAGTGATCTCTCCCTGCCCTTACCTCAACCCCCAAGCCTTTCATTTCATTTTCACTTCCCTGCCCAGCTGAGGAGGGAAATGACAGAATGGCTTTGGTGGACACCTGGCATCCAGCCAGGGTCAACCCACTACAACCAAATAAAATACTGTGTTTTCTTTTAAATGAACTCAGAACCGTTCAGAAAGTGGGTGAGATGAGGGCAGCTAATAAGCACATTAATCAAAAGGGAGCAAGAGTCCTTCCAGACATTCATTTATACAAACCAAGAGGAGGATGACAAAGGAGAAAATAACTGATAAAACACTGAGGAATTAAATTAATTGGTATTAAATGATAACTGAGATCTGACTTTTTTTTCAACAATCAACTTACCTCTAGCAAAGAAATGTGGCCTGGCTTCCAAGATATGATGAAGTAAGATCATCAGGATTTGAGGGATTCAGTTTCTGGAGCTCCTGAATCTGGAGTCAGATTTTTCAGGTCTCTGATGCCACAATGAGGAGTTACTTTACAGAAATAGCTGTACAAAACAAAACATTTCAAGGAGAGTGAGGTTATAAGGGGCTTGGCTTGCTCAGTCAGGGCTGATGGACATTGCGAAAGACCTCACCACCAGTTTGTTATCAGTGGGATTGCAGCAGTCCAAGGCACTGTGTCAAATGTGTGGGGAGAGCCTGGAGATTTTGAAATCTGAGCAGACCAACACAGAGCACAGAGGTGAAGAGACTTGCCCAGGGTCAGAGTGCAGGCTAGAAGGGCAATTAGCTCAGACCCCCTTGGCACTGTATGTTCTCATTGCATGTACAGTTAGGCAGGACTGCCTTAGGGCTCTCACCTGCTGTGTGTGTTTTTGGACCGGTTGCTGCAGACTTAAGCCTTGCATTCTATCAGCACCATGCTTCCCTCTGGTACCCAAGCAGGAGGTTCTTCCTTTCACTTCTTCTTTCCCCAGCTGCACAACAGCCTTGGGGCAAACGGCCAAGGAGGGCAAGTTCTTCTTTGCAGCTTCCTCGACTGAGATAGGCAAGAAATTAATTGGTTCATACCCCCTCTCCTGTCCCCATTTTCTATCTTATGACTTTATGCAGGGTATCTTTCAATCAGAATTACCAGCCAGCGTAGCGGGTTGACTGCTGGCCAAATGCTATACTTATAGTGAGTGGTCTCTGGAGCAGCTGACCTGCCATCCCAGCTCCAGTGCTGCATGTATGGCACTGGAGCAGCCTGGCTGTCACCACACCCCAGCCCTCAACACAGCTCTTTGCAGAAGTCACAGCTGAGATGCTGCTGTTTCACAGAAACTTAAATGGTTCTCTTCACTGAGTGCTCAAGCCACAGCCTGCCTGCCCTGGAAGAAGCTGTCACCACCTGACACACTCCCTCTCATTTTTCTGAGCAGCTATGGTGGGAGCCTGTTGTCATTAATTCCAGCCATACCTATGAGAAAGGGCAGTAAGAAATTGTTGGAGGGTATTTAAAACCAGAAATTATTTTTTTGTGTTTCCTCTTGAGATCAGCTGGTCTCTGCCCAGGCATGAAACATTGCTCTTCTCTTCCCTTTCCTCTGTGCCATCGTGATCCTGGGAGGGTGCTGGCAAGGGTAGAACCAGGCATTCAGCTCCCAGGGCTCAAGCTGGCTCAATGCCATTGTGAAAAGCAGCAGGCTGGTGGCCAGGGGCACACACTGCCCTGCTGTGAGGGTTCAGGCACTCGGCACAGCATGTGGGAGTCACTCAGTGGGTGCCTGCCCTCTGTCCTGTGCTGGAGTCTTATGCTCCAGATCCCCTGCTGTTTCATTTGTGACCCAGCAGAGGAGCCTGGTGGCACTGTGGCCACTGGCTGCACAGGGCTGCCTGCTCTTCTGTCCCCCACTCTTTCCTTCCCTCTCATTCTGCTCTGTGGTGTTCAGTGTAAAGCACTCCTTCAAGGCAAAAGTCTCTTCCAAGAAGTCTGAAAGAATGATCCAGGATTGTTTTCACCTTCTGCCTGAGCAGAAAGAGCATCTTCCTGCCCAGCATCCCCCCTTTCCCACCAAACTCAGTCACACAGCATTACCTTCTCACACCTTGTGACAGCACCTGTACAGACCTCTGCTTCTCAAGGGGTTAGTCATTCCCGTGGGGATCAACTGTGACATAAACGGCTGAACATCCCACTCTGCAGCCTCGCACCAGGGCACCCACCCTGTGCCACGGCTGAGCACCGCATTTTTAAAAATCATCACAATGATACCAAAGGCTATGCAGTACAAGCTGCGGGGACGCGAGGGGACCCGGCTTTCTATCGCCAGCAGATGGCATCGCCACTCTCAACGCCCTGGACAGGGAAACCAAGAAAAACGTCTGCTTTTCTATTTTTCTTTTCTTTTCTTTTCTTTCCTTTTTTTCTCTGTTTGTTCAATTTTTTGGGTTTTTGTTTTTTTTTTTTTTAGGTGCGGGTGAGCCCAGAGCTGCAAAGTGCTTGATGGGTGAATTTACAAAATACATTTATAAATACTGATTTTCTCTAAAGATCTGTTCTTGCAAACCTAATGAAGGAATGCTGCCCCGTTTATTCCCGGGAAATAAATGGCTGGGTGTGCAATATGCCAAGCATCCTGACCTGAGGATCTGAGGATACTCGGTGCCTTGGGTCAGACTCCAGGAGGATCCAGGAACACGTCTCTTACACAGCATCTCTGAGTGCCAGTGAGGTGACAGAGAAGCATGCGGGATGCTGATCCCAGCCTGCTTGCCTGCCAGCTCCTACATTTCACCCTGCAAAGCACTACCCAGGGAAGACGGGCTGTGCTTCCAAAAGCTGAGTCAGTGAGTCAGCAAAATAAGGCTGACTAAGCACTTCTCCATCTGATGCTGGACATGAACCACAAAGCATGAATGACTTTGCATTTATTAGGCAGAATTACTGAAGTGGCTACAAGCTAGCAGCCTTAAAATAACCAATTGCTCCCTTTCAAAAATAACATCCTCACTAAACTCAGGTGATAAAGATTTCAAGTCCACCCTTCCCACAGCGAGGCAGATTTGTCTGGGAGGAGAATAAGCCAATACATCCTGTCATCTCCACTTACATGCTGCTCCTACCACGTCAAACGGTCAAGCATGTTATGCTTTGCACGTACCATTAATGATTAACTGTTTTATGTAGAGGAACTACTTTTTCTCTTGGCTTAAAAAAAAAAAATAGACCTTGAAAGATGAAATGGAAAACCATCCTTGGATTGGTTCCAGTGGGTATTTATGATCATGGCATTGATGGTACACAAGATTAGAAGGCATTTGGAATCTCAGGCTTTTTTTTTTTTTTTTTTTTTTTTTTTTTTTCTTATCTGTTCCTGGTAGGTTTGAAAATGGTTAGAAACACATGTGAGCAAAAACAGGCTTGTGGCTGAGGCACATAATTTCCTGGTCTGGTTGCCAACTCTGTGACCTTGAATGGGTCACTAGGAGAGCAAAGCACTTCTGTTTGAGGGTTTTAAAGATCAAACTCTCAGAGAGAGAAAACCTAGGTCAGGATCATCCCCTGAGCTCTGGGGCCAGGTCCTATGAATACCACAGGTTCTCCCTACAAGTGATGGAGGGTGAATCATCCCACACATCTTGGGATGAGATTAAGTGCTTTTTGGGAGAACCTACTAAAAAGAATGTTTTAAAATACAGGTTCTCAACTTGGCTTAGCTGTTTAGTTTTGAGATAGCTGAAGGAGATTAGGATGAGTCTTAGCCTTAACCTCCTCAGGACTTTGCCTAGCAGCTGCACTGGCTTGTAGGCATGTACCTCAGCTGGCTGAGGTCAGAGAGCTCATTGGTGACTCTCACCTTGGTGGCACGGATTGGGCAGCATTGCTCCCCAGCAGCCCCTGAGCTCACTGTGTCCCCTGCAGGAGACTGGCTGCTGCACACAGCTCTGCCATGGCCATGGAACCCTCTTCCCATGGACTTTTAAAGAATCACAGAAACAGCCACCTTCCAAGAGAATCATAGAATGGCTTGGGCTGGAAGTAACCTTTAAAGGCCATGTAGTCCAAACCCTTCTACAATGAACGGGGACATCTTCAACTAGATCACATTGCTCAGAGCTCCATTCAACCTGACCTTGAATGTTTCCAGGAATGGGACATCTACCACCTCTCTATCAAGAGATTCCACCTCTCTAGAGCTCAGCTTTCACATGAGTATCCCTTGATGATAAAGGAAAATAAAAATAGTTATGACCAAATTATTCCTTTAAAGACACCCTCTGGTCATTGGGGGAGGGATGGAAGCATGAATAGAGAGTCACAGATCACTCAGTTGCTGTGCACAGAGACTGTATTGATGGGCATGATAAAAATATCTGCATGGCTGTAAGCCAGAAACCATCTTGTGTCTAAAATGGGATTTCATTTCCTTTTCCTTTCTTTTGTTTTTTTCTGTTCCAATTTTTCTGAAGGACCCTATCCATGATTCACTATGCCGAAGCTTCAAACTTTTTTGTTGTGAGCCAGGCTTTTTATCTGCTAAGAAGCTCACAACAACATTTTAAATGGTGTGAGATAGATAGACTTGCAGGTAGAATCCTGGTTCATTGCTGCAGAGCTCACTGCACTGATGAGCAGAAATCTCAGCACATGGCCTCTCCCTCCATCTCTGCAGGGAGCTGGTCTGTCCTGGGGAAGAACAAAGGTAACAAACACATCATACCAGAAAGGACCAGGAGCTTCTGGGAATTTCCTGCTGTGACTTTCCCTTGAAAACAGGGTCTTAGATTGGATTTTCTTACTTGTTGAGCACCATCATAGCCATCCACTGCATCCTCTCCTATTTTCCAATGTGTCTTTGGAACTGGGGGCACCAAAATTACACCAGGTCCATGGACTCCACAGAAGAGTGTAAGAATCCCATCTCCTGCTCTGCCAGCTATGCCCTTGCCTGTCCAGCCCAGGAGATGGCTTGCTTTTGCTGCTGCAGGAGGCTGCTGACTCAGATTTGTAGAGCTGCATTTCTGCTGCTCAGAAATCATTCAGGAGGATGATTTCAGTGACAGGTACACAGTAACATGCACAGATCTACTTGGGAGTAAATGTGCTAAATAATTAATACATACTGGGTACAGCACCACAGCATAATCTATGCTGCATGCAACAAGAGTGTCGTGAAAGAAGCAGAGGAATATAAGGACTTTTTGCCCAGGAGCTCCAAATTTGTAAAATCATCATCCAGGGAGTTAAACCTTCCCTTCAAAGCTGCCAGATTTATTTCAGCATATAAATAGAACACATTCCTCAAAATGGATATAACAATCAGAAAGCTTTTATCAAAGGTCCCCAATTAGTTTTTGCAAAATTTCAAGACATTGTGTGCAGAAAGCAGGTAGGTTTTCTCTGGCATTATGGTGGTAGTCTGTGAGACATGACAAGGAGCTCCCTAATTAATCTTTGAAATGTCAGAGCTGGAAGTAATTGGGCCTGACAGTTCAAGGGCTAATTAACTTTAAACCTTGGATTTTCTCTTGCTTCCTCCACAATTCAAGGTCACTTATTTACTTTGTTTTTATACAACTTTTATTGTTCTGTAGTGTGTCTGTTCATATCTGCTTTTATGGACGTGAAGATCAAGACTGAAGGTATTAAGTGGGGTATGTTGCACTTTATAAATCCTCAAGGTGTTTCCTGACTTCACAAGAGAATAAAGCTGATGTAAGCAGAGGGCTGATTCCTGGGGAGCAGCCCATTGTGGGAGATGCTGGCTGCAGCCTCTTGAGATATCAGCAGTACCCCGGAGCAGGGAGCAGGCAGTGTTCCTGTGGCTGGGCATCCTGCAGAGTGCAGCCAGTGTAATCCATCATCACCGTTGTCCCAGCAAGGCAGCAGGGAGCAGTTTTAGAGGCCCCAGAGTGCTGCAGTTTCACTGCTCAGCTTTCTGTGAGCAGCAATACGTGTGCTACAACCTGCTGTCTTGGCAGCTTCCATTGGCCTCCTGCATCAGGTCTCCTGGGGCTGGTGTCCCATTTGTTTTTCTTGCTCTGCAATCTCACTTGACCCTTGGCTGAAGAAAAGATAAAGGACTTTTGCAGCAGAGGCTCCAAATCCTGTCCCCTGCTGCCTGTACCCATGTGGAATGACCTTGTGGCTATTACTAGAAATGCATGAAAAGCCTTTTCTCTGGTTGACAGGCTCAGTCTTTGGTCACTCATGGATACAGAGCACATCTTCATGAGAGCAGTGTGTGCATAGACTCCTAAGTTGACCGCTGCATCTCTTTGGTCTTTTGCATCTTTCCACATGGCAAATTGACAAGGACAAGTGAGGCAAAGAGCTGTTTGGGAGGCAATCCCTACAGGTATACCTGAGCTGGGAGCTGTGGGACTGCCTTCAGGGTCTCTGGCAGTGGGAGCAGGGTCCTGTGCCAGCTCCTGAGCCTCTGCTGGCACTGAGCAGGTCCCCTCCAGGGCACAAGGATGGGTGGTAGCCTTCCTCCACTACCTCCTGCTACTGGTAGTGAAAGTCACAACTGCCAAATGATTTCAGTCTCTTTCTCCCTCAAACATAGCTGTGCTGATTACAGTTGCTCTCAGTGCAAAAGACTAAGAAGAATGGGAAGGAACACTGATTATATGGCAAGCTGTTCGGGGGGTAAAGAGGGTTTTCATCTGTCCAGGTCTGATCACAACAAGGCTGCGATTCTGGGTGACTGAAGTCAAACCACAGCAGCAGCCATCTCCCATCCATCCATTAGCTTCAGACACACAGAGCCCATACCTGAGCAGAAGAATCATCTGCTCCAGGGATCAGGGGCTGGAATAGCTGTATTTGATTTCCTCACTCTTTTTTTTAAAATCCTCATTTCCTCCCCACTAGGCTTTCTTACAGCTGCTGCACAACCCTCTCCAGACAATATCTAATCTGTCTGTCACAGGCATATCAAGATGTCCCTTGAGTGTGGTACCTAGTGATGACTGACAAGTGTCATTAAGCACTACTCCTCAAATGACAAGGCTCATTTTGTTAACAGGATTGCATAGATTCAGCCTGCAGTCTCAGAAGGGGAAAAAAAAGCCATATGTTCACATAGGATTTATATAATGTCTCCTTTTGCAGTCCCTGTAATTTAGTAACCTGACAAAATTAAGAACATATGATGATACTAACCATATATTTAATGTATTTTTTGTTGGTTTGCTTTTAAGTGTTCCATTAAGGAAAACAATGTTTGATCTGATTCAGGCTGTTTTCTTTCACTAAATGTTATCCAAGTAACTTCAAGTTGTCTGAGCCAATGAAATAGGGGTGAAATGTCAATGGAGAATAGATTTCTGGAAAGTTAGTATCTTACGGTAAAAGAGTGATGGTGGTGGTGGTGGAAAGCAAATATAATGATCCAGAGAGCAAATGGCAGAATGAATCCTTTCCATAGAGACATTGCAATTTTTTTCTCTATAGTTGTGGCTTCTTTTCATTCACACTCTTCTAGGAAGGCCATATGAAAGCACTATTAATTTCAGTTTTTCCTGGTCACCTTCCTATCCTGTGTTGAATGACGCTGTGATGACAACACTTCAACACCACCAACTGAAATCAGCTCTGCTATGAATTAAACTACTTATTCAAGTAAGAGAAGTCAGGGGTTCATCAGACACAGGAATCCAATGTCAGAAGCAGTAAGTCTTTTGTTCAGGCTTGAAAGGATTCAGAAATGTAAGGAAATCACTTCCATCAGATTCCCTTCCCCAGTGTTGCAAATAAGGCATATGGTGACATGTCAGGAGCTGGCGATGCTGAAAGAGGGGAAATGACTTTCAGCAAAGAGCGTCTTGCCTCTGTTTGCATGGCTGAAGCTTACATTTATCCTTGCTTTGGTCTGAACCCCCTCCTTGCCCTTGCCCCGGCTATCCTGCCTGGCTCTGGCAGCCAGGACAGCCTGGAACCTCCTTAGTGTGGGTAATGGAGCAAACCCACTTTGGGTGCACTCATGCAGCACCCCAGTACATTGATGTTTTTCTGCCTCATGGTTGTATCCTTTGCCTCTCTGCACAAGCTGTGCCACACACAAAGAAAAAACTCAAGAGAGGAGCATATCTCTGCAAAGATTTTTGTATTGGGGTGGAATGCTGCTGGAATAAAAAAAGTAATTTGTTTTACTGAATGAAGTCCAGCTCTGACAAGGCAAGGAGTCACTCCAAAACATACAGGTAGTTCCAGCAGCTAAGATTAAGGAATTTTGTAGGCCTTTAGGATCATTTTCTTCCTGACTCTGTGTGAAATAGCGCTCACATTAAGCCAGAATTCACCTTTGGGCTTAGCCCAATTATTCTTCTGAAAGAAGTAGTTTCTCTCCTCCCTTTCACAGGTGTATTAAGAGGAATTAGGGGAAAGATGAGGATATCTGGGTTCATGACTGTAAGTGTGGTACACTGGTATACTAGTAATTCCATCCAGATACAGATAAGCATGCTTTGAGCTGGCTGCAGTGGAACTTCATGTGCTCTGGAAATAACCAGGGGGGAGAGCAGCTTTATGATCATGTCTCCAGAAGCATTGTGTCTACAGAGACAGTCTCTGGGTACTCCTACATTTTCTTTCTTTGCTCTTCATCAAGTCCATGGGATTTTGTTTCATCCATGAGTAGAAACAGATGATTTTCATGGTGCATGCAGCAATGAGTGGGACTGGTAATATTTATTTTGCACGATGTTTCTTTCTCTGTTTTATAGAGCATCCCTGGAGGAGCGTAGGAGCAGCAATGGACCTTCTGCTGCTGTCTCCAGAGACAGGAATGGTTTTGCAGACATTTTGGCTGAAGGAAACCCCAGCATTGCCTATAGTGCTGTGCAGTCACTTTCTAGCAAGGGGCTCAGACAATAGTCTTTTCCTGGTGCCAACACAGATTTGTCCTTTCCCTCTCTTCCTGCAGTCCAAGGACAAGTCTGAAGGTAACCAGAGAAGGCTTTTTCCTCTTCAAGCCGGAAGGCATTTAGGGACAGTGCTGGGAGCCAAAGCCAGCATGTGGCCTCTCCGCATGTGAGATGTGAAGTTCAACATCAGGAAGAAAATCCTCATGAGTTCTTGTGCCTGAGTCTTATTACAAAATTAAGTCATTACATTTTCTGCTTTCTGTGTGTTTGGATTTTTAAAAGGCACAAGCACTTTCTGGTTTCAAAATGAGAAGCAGTAAATACAATGGTACCAGAAGTGGCTTTTGAGTGTTATTGTCTTTATTTTCAAGGAGAGTATTTTAGCTTCTCTATAAGGATACATTGCCAGATTTCACTATACAGGATATAAAAGCTACCTGTAGCTCTGCATCATTGCCTTCTCTCTGACTTCACTGTGTATAGGTGAGACCATTATTTTCACTGTGTACAAGTAAAAGGTTATTAGTAGAGCGAGAATTTCCAGTGATTAATGCTGGAAAAGGTAAGACATGGATCCCTTGATGAGATATCACTGTGCTCTAGCAGCAGTAATAACTCGCTTTTCTACTGTGTGTGAAGTGTTTTGTTGTTCTAAGAGCAGTAAAGTGTTTTGTTGTTCAAATACTGTGAAGGTTTTTTATTCAGATGTACTGGTCAAAATCACTTGAGCACTCTGTTGTTCTCAGCCCAAGGCTTGCCACTGCTCAATGTGCAGCTGAATGGGGTATTTTTCTTTTTTTTTTTTTTTTTTTTTTTTTGCCTTATATGCAAAGGTGGAATGATCTGGCTGCAGGAATACCACAGTACCACATCTCAACTGAAAAACTGTCTTTAAAATTGATTTGGCATGATACAAAGCGCTTGGATTTTTGGAAAAGGAACAATAAACTCTGTTGGGGGACCTGCAGCCACTCATTTTGTCTTCAGATGAAAAATTTAAGGCTAGGATTCTTACCACTTAAATTTAGCTTTTCAGGAGTCAGGCATCTAATCTAAGCCAGCCATGTTGGCAGCCTGTCTGGTCAGAGAAGAGATGGGCTGCCAAAATATGGTTCACCCCTCTGAAGACAGCTACCAGAGTAGATGGGATGGCTTGCCCTCTGCTCCTGCCCTTTTTTGTGGTTCATTTTGAATCTTAAGGTAAACATCAACCTTTCAGATAGCTTTGAGGGGAATCCACTCCAAAGTGTCCAAAGTTGCTATGGAAGACTTTTCTCTGAGGTGAGGAACTGATTATGTTGTTGGGAAGTGTTTTTTTGTCCAGCATGCTTGAAACAAATGTGAAACCTGTTAAGAAACTAACAGATGGGGGGTTTTTTCTGGCTTGGTTTGTTTTTTCCTAACGTGTGTCAGTATTTTCCAAGGGAGGTGTTTGATGTGAGACAGGCTCGTATGTCAGAAAAGGTTTGCACTGATTCTGCAGAACACAGAATCCTGGTTCCCCCTCAGGAAAGAGGGTGGTCACAGACCTGAGAGCAGGAGGGTAAAAGAATAGTGTCTTGGCATGTCCTCTGCCATTTGTTCATTAAAAAAAACTCTACCCAATACTTAATTTGGTAGATTAACAAAAGAAGCTATCCCCGCAGAGCTGGAAACAACCATCCTCATGCCACTTGCCAACAAGTCTCTACAGGACCTAATTTAACATATTCATTTGGTCACAAAAGTGTTTGAAGAACAACAAACACGTCCTGTGCAAGGACAAAGAAACTCTCTATTCCCATGCTTTGTCAATCAAATTAATCATAAAGGTAACTGTATTCTTCCTTGCTTTATTTGCACATATTATATATGATTTGATTCTGATTCACATATATATTTGATTCTGTATGAGTGAGACTGCCCATAAAACTAACTCTTAACCAAAATACCCCAAATGTCCATCACTAGAAGACCTCACCAAACATGCCAATTAATTCTACAACCATGCAAAATATCCTGAGGGCCAAACACCAGGTAATAGGCACTCCCAGGCAATAGATGTGGGGAAAAGAAACAACTGGCTTTACTCATGCACACACGTATATACTTCTATAAATATATATTTTGATACATGTAGTTTTTTATGTTCACCTCTCTGATTGGTGCTTTTGCTTGACTGCAGAACAGCTGAAGATCTGCTGTTCCCAGTAGGAGGAAGTGGATGCCCAGACTATCTCAAGAGGATTTAAGTGGTTCAATACATGACAAGAGCATCCATCACACATTGCTTGCCTTACACAAATTCCGACAGTAAGTTAAGGTCACAAATGGGAAGACATTATCCCCATGGGACTTCTGACAGATCTGGTCACCTACTGTGTGAGAAAAGGGCAAGGGGTGTTTCAGAGTCCCTGTTCTTCACAGCTGCAAAGCCAGGACTCAGCCTGAAAATGTGAGAAAAAAACAGACCTGCACTCAGACCTGGCACACTACAGATTTTACAAGCAGACCAACCACTTGAGCTTGACATTTAGAACAGACCACCTGAACAGTTCACTAATTTCCTGAATTTAGTTGCGAGAGCAGGTGCTTAAGCCTGATTTTCCAGGTCATGCAGTGCATGACCTGATGGCTGCGTTATGACCACAGGCAGGGGATGTCATCTCCCCACCCTTGGCCAGCAGAAGTCAGTCCCACACACAGAGCACATAGCACAGACTTTCCCAGGGGTAGATGGCTTCCTATGGGATGTGTCCGTGTGAGTCTCAGCACAGGCCAACAAAGTACTGAAAGTTGTACTTAGTTTCCAAGCATAAAGATCCTGGGATTAATGATGTTCTTGGGATTAGGCATATACAAAAATATTTTGCCCGAAGATGGAAAAGGAAGAGTGTGAGAATGGAGGTCAGTGATGAAGATACAGATGCACACTTTGCTACCTTCTTAAAGAACACAAAGTATTCAGAACAAGGTTGGACACATGCTGCCCAAGCTATTCAGCTGCTTGTTCATCAAGCTGTAAAATATTGCATCAAGTCCTGTTAAACTAATTGGAAAGTATTTTTAAAATGGGAAAATTACTCTCACCTTTTAAATTTCTTTTCCTAATAACTTCCAAATCTACAGAGATCTCATCTCTACTGTCACTTTAGGTGCTTATTTATATTTTCTACCATGTAAATCCATTTTAAGAAATCACCTGTCTTTAGCTTAGAGGGTAGAATAAAAAGCTTAAATGCCAAAGAAATCAGCACATTCATTTATTTGTCAACATTCCCTGATACAGCAAGCCTGTGATGTATCACTTGGATGCTTATTGTGGAGAAGAAATGGCACTGCAGACAGTGAAATGAAACTGAATCTAACAATGCATGCCAGCAGAAAAACAAAACAAAACAAAATTGCTTTGCAGAAGAATTCATAACCAAACTGTTTAAACTGTTTCTTCAAACCAGCTCACGTGTCAGCCACCTTCTTTTTACTCTTGATACAAGCTGTGAGAGGCCATTGTTTATTTAAGGGTTCAACTGCAGAAAAGGAAAAAACAAATGTGGAAAAAACAAAAACCACCTCACCACTTCATACACCGAAGTTCAAATTCCACAAAATATTGCCAGTGGCATAGAAAATACAGTTGACACAATGGCAGCTCATGGGTTCTCGTGTATTTTCAGGAGGCACATGCTGCTGCAGTGGCTCACCAGGCAGGGGAGGGACAGTTCAGTGCTGTTGAGACCACAGCAAACACATAATGCTGAACTCTGCACTGATCTTCCATCTCTGCACCTGTTTCAGCACATGGGCAGCACATAAGGACTAAGCCAAAACCAGATGTTAAAATGGGCAGGCTAGTGTTGGTAAATGGCTGCATTTTAATGAGAAAGTATTGCCTTAGTCCCTGAGCTTATGAATTGCTTTGCTACATGTTCCTCTTTATTGCTCTTCTCCATCCTGAGAGTAGCCTGCAAGCTACTCTTAGTTAATACTCATGCACTTCCCTGCTCACACTGTTTTTCTTATGTCTTTTTTAACCTGACTCATATTTTCAATATTCTAAACTCGAATGTGATTAAGAGTCACCAGATGGTATTACTGGAGATGGCTTTGCTGATCTCATTTAAACTGGTTTATTTGAGACCAGTTCCTTCCTGAAGAAATGTTTATGGCTAAGTGTGATACATTGCCAGTTTCAGTTGTGAAGAGGTTGAAGAGTAAAATCTATTTTGTGTAAATGAGGTTGTTTTTGTCAAGACTGATGTGTGGGTTCTGCCTCTTGGTTACATCTCTGCAAGCAAACAGCCAGGAGCCTTGTTAATCCAAAATCAATCTGTGGAGAAGTTTGCCTATATTATTAAATTTGCTAGGATCCTAGAAAGAATTGTAAAGGTCTGATACTCTTGGGAGGAGGAAAAGTCAAAGCAGCGTGAGAGCTCTGCTGGATCACTGACAGCCTACAGGAATGTGCTGCTTTGAAAATCAGTTCTTTATCAAAAGGTTTGCAGGCATATATTGCCTGCAAAAGCTAAAATGGAAATGCATTTTGTTTCATCATGCTACACACAGTAATCAGGAGTAGAACAATTCAGTCTGATGAGAGTTTTCATTTCTTTTCTTCTAGGGGAAAAAGAAAATCTGAAAAGCTTTTTGTTTTTCAGTACTTGCCTTGTTCCACCACTCTAATGCACAGCTTTCACCCGCTCTCTCAACTGCCACTTATACCCTTTCTAAAGCACAGGAATATTAGTTTTTCATACAAAAGGGAAGAGGTGTTTCATAAATAAGGAAAAGCAGGAGTTCATTTTTACTGCAGTCATTTGTCACAGAAAGGGCAGGGTGAGTGAACAAGATTTTTGTTTGGTGGCATTTTTAATACCCTTGAAATACTCTAATATTCTGTGTAACCAGTCTCTGCTTAAGAACTGCCTCTTGCTGCATCTACAGAGAAATCTGCAGCAGTGAACTAGGAAGCATGTACACATTACATGCCATATTAAAGCCATGAAGAAAAAGAGATCTAGACATATTTTCTCCATGCTTTCATGTTCTCTTCTTGTTCTTTTTCAACAAACTTTTAACAGTCAGCTCCCTCACTGTGTCCTCGGTGTCCTACATAAGGATCTTTCTGGAAAAATGAAAGGTTTTCAGACTGATGCAGCTCTCACCTGGGTATAATGGGAGTCTGCCCATACAGTTTAATAGCAGCCAGGCTGCACCCCAAGGACTTGATGTTGAAGACTCCAGAGCACATGCTGTGATCACTGAGTAGCCTCATTTAGCAGAACAGGCAGCCCATAACCTTCTCACCTCTGGGAGAGCACTGAGGCGTTTCAAGTGATGCCATGATTGTAACACTTCCAAAGTTATTCCATCATTCATCAGTCTGAAAACCGAGTTAATTAAGTGACAATAGAAAGTGTTGTGCTGCAAAGGAAACAAAAGAAGAACATTTTCTTGCCTTGAGGTGATTGTTACTTAAGACTTGATCCTGCCAAAGTTTATGCACCTGCTTAAGTATGTAACCAGTTCTGCTTCTCTTAGGTAATTCCTTCAGCCTGTGCCCACTGACTCCAGCCATGGTGGTACTAATTTCATGCTGAAGGTCCTGCCTAAATGTTTGCAGCCTCCCTGGTATTGGATCTCAGCACTCTTGAGCATGAACAATGCCAGTGTCTGGGCAGGTCAGTGTGGAACAGCCCTGAGCATCAAATCATGGTTAACTTTACAGCTGAGCAGAGTGGGAAGCAGAAAACACCATGCTGGTAGGGAGAAATGAGAGAGATTGGAGAGAATTCACAAAGGTTATCTTCAGCTGTATAAAAATGAAGCAGCTAGACTTTTAAAGGTGTTTAAAATGGTCAAGAGAAGGAAGTCAATAATCTTATTTAAGAGGTCTAAGTGATGCATGTACTTTGCTCCACTGATGACAGATGGAGGCTGCAAATGTAACTTAGATGTTATATCCAGTATTTTTAGAGGACTAGATTTAGATGTGTTGAGTCCCACCCTTAGAGTTATGCAAAAGGGAATCTGAAAATGTGGCCTAAGTTTTTGCACAGGGACAAGAATTGCCACTATTGCTCCCCATCTATCTGTTGTGCCTGCAGCTGGCACCCAAGGCACCAGCCCACTGCCAATGACAGACACAACATAAACGAGCAGTGACACTGATGTCTGACAAAGCCTCCTTTTGTTGAACTTTTCATTAAAATAATTTAAATAAATTAATAAAACTAAGACTAATAAAAATGAATCAAGCTCTTTCAAAGCAACTACACATACATAGAACAAACTCAAACATGGTAAAACCTGTCCACTTGGTCTTTCAGATTCTGTTGCTCTTTTGCTGACAGTAAACCAATTAGAAGACCTCTAGTGCTGGCTATTTCAGGAGCAGTTGTCTCTGCAACACAAATACCTATTACTGTCCACAATGGCCTTGGGACTGGAATTGAGAAAGGGAAGCTAGAATGAAATCAGGCTCTCTTGGGTTTCATGCTCATGGTGAGCAAAAGTGAAAACAAAGAAACAAAAAATCAATCCCAATACTGGCAACATTCAGGACCCAAATGACTGTGAGCTTGGAAGTGACATGGAATTCAGCTTCCTATTAATTTGCCCAGTCCCTAACATTGTATTGTAAGCCTTGAATAATTTAGATTGTATCAATGGAGTCAAAGTAATAGAAAATTATTGTAAGAACTTAATGCAGCCCAAAGCCTGTTAAAAAAATTCCAGTCTTCAAGACTCCATTCCTCAGAGCTACTATTTTTTTTTCTGTATTTTCCCCTTTAAATCTGAAAGAAAGGGAACCATTCATCAAAACAAAAAGCAGTTATTCAGTGTTTCATATACTGACAACATTCATCCTCAGGAAGTCTTTGTCGATTGTGCCTCGCATGTATAGTAATAAAGTAAAAGAAACACAAAACTGTGGTGTCTCCATATCCTATGGATGACATGAGACTATTGTCCCATTATGTTTAAACAATGCACCACCACTCATGGAGAGTCTCCCCAACAACAGTAACCAGTTACCAGAGGTCAACCAATCTCTTTAGCCAATTAAAAATAGCATTTCTAGACACTGCTTCATTCAGATACTGTTTCTGATCTAAAGACTAATGGATGATAGAAAATAAGGCAAATAAAATATTATATTACATTGAAATAACTTATGTAAACAACAATTAACTCCTCAGTGCAGATTGTGAGTTGGGTTTTTGTTTCAGTTCAAGTAGTATACAATTAAATTTGCATGTAATCTATCTGAGTGCTTCAGCTAATTTAAAAATGGTTCAGAGTATTAATATGTATGTGTGCATATAGATTGAGAGCTTTATAAACATATGTTTAAGTATATATACACATGCATATACGTAACAGCCTGAAATTACAGGCATATCGAAGGTCCTTAAATTAAAAAAACCTGAATAGATCTAATGTAGTACAGATAACAGACATGAAACTCAAAGAAGCAAAAATGATTTCTTACTTCAATTTAGTATTTTTAGTATTAATTTTATAAATAGTAAATGTGAGCTGTAATGGGAGCTCGCTAATGTTTAGCTGCCCACTAGAGACCCTTACATTAAAAAAAAAAATGAACTTAGCTGCCTATTAGTGTAAAAAATAACCTGCTGCAGTCAGCAGGACAGAGGGATGATAAAACACAGTTGGTACCCCAGGGTCCCCACTGATTCTGGCTCTGCACAACTAATAGGCTATACTCAGCCTTGGGCTGCTGTGGCTCGTGTAAGGCACAAACAATAGCTGGGATCCTGGTAGCACCAACAAGCAATCTGAGCTTTAGCCTTCATGTTTAACAGTTTTACAAAGCCATTCTCTCATCCTTGATTGGTCTGAGATTGATACCTGGTGCTCTTCTACTGTTTTCTTTTGAACTCTAACCATACATTTTTCTTCATTTTTTTTCTAGAAAATTTCTTTTGCAGCATTGAGCTTTGAAACAGTCATTCCCCAAAGCCACGAATTCTTGTTCCTTTTTCTGCAGAGCTGTCATTTAATTTCATATGGCACTTTTCATGATCTTTGACCTCCCTTTTCTCTGGAAAACTTTAATAATTTTTGTCACCATAACCCTTACAATCAGTTGTGTAGGACCTCTTCATTTCCACATATTTATTTCCTGATATTAAAGAGCATTTTACTGCTATGTTTTCTTAAATTCAAGTTTCAAGTTCAGAGCTGTGGCACTACCTCAATGCTCCCCCTAGTTCCCCCTTGTTGTCAGGAAGCTGATCCAGGATGGAAGCTTTTCTGCTAAAATTTCTCCTTCCTGTTTCTTACGTATTATAAATAAGGGACCTCTTCCAACTGTTTTCAGGGTTATTTTTCTGTATGAAGTGGACAGATGTATCAGTTTATTTCTAGATATACAGATAATTAAACCACCTCCAGAACTCTCTAGATTTTGAATTTGAATACTCTTTAAAACAGGCTTGGGCACTTCTCATTCCACCTTTGTACCCTCTTCTATCAGTCCTGACCCCTGCTCTTAGGAGTTACCTGATATAATTTGTGACATCGGTAAGTGTAACAATACTATGCCATATCTCAGCAACACCCACTAGATTGGCAGAGCACGGTTCCTGCCTGGTTCAGCTCCATCAGGAAGGTCAGGAATAACCTCGGGCACTCAGTATCACTTAGTTGTTTCCTATTGTCTTCTGTTTGTACGCGGGCACTGCAGATGTGAGGGGGGGAAATAAACCCTTAAAGCAAATTGGGGCATTCAGAGGTACAATGTGAGTTGGTTTAAACTGGCTGTGTGTTTTTATTTCCTGGCAAGATCAATCTGATGAGTAACTTAAAAAATAGATAAATAAACCATGATTCTCTCTGGCAGTCTGTATTCTAAATGCTACAAAATCTCAGAGGTCCTTCTGTTGCCTTCCTGCTGGCTCAGAGAAAGGTGTGGATCTGAGGAATGCTGTTCCCAGAAGCCTGCTGGCATTGACGGAGAGGCTGATAGAACCCACATGCTGGTTTGGCTTGACACAGGAGCAGCAAACAGGCAAAAATCGATGTTCTTCCAAGGGGAAAGGAGTCAGTTTATCAAAAAAAAAAAAAAAAAAAAAACCAAAAAAAACAAAAAACAAAAACACAAAAAAACCCCACAAAAAATCTGAACACAGCAAATAGTTTTTTTCAGCAGCCAGAATGAGAAACCGGCAGTGCATAGGGGCAGACAGCGGGTGGCAAGCACTCTGTGGGATCCAGCCCTCATTTCCAGTGCAGCTTTTTGCCTGAACACTTTCTCTAAGGTGCCTGAATTCAGTGTGACTGAGTCATACCGAGTTGAATGCAAAATTGGCTCTGTAAGAGTTAAAAAAAGAAAAGCCCACATGTTTCTACAAAGGTATTAAAAGTATCCAGTTGAGTAACACGGTGTGTTTCTTGCTGCCTTGGATATCTTGTGGCTGTGGCTGCCAGAGAGGAAAAGAATCCTGATCTGTCCCATGGCCAAACCCCAAAGAATTAAACCCTTTGTCTTGGGAGCCTTTCACCTTCTCAGGGTGCTCTGAAAATCTGGAGACAAATCAGAAATCACCTTAAAAGAAATTTCCTGATGGTGTGTTAACTCTCCCGAAGACGCTCCTGTTCACAGCCTGCCTCAAAGGGGAAACACTGGAGCACAGTATTGGGCTGAAACCTTTTAATGTCATTTGTGGGATGTAGGCTTGACGTGGTCTCCAACCTCAGCAATAACACTACTCGGGAGAGAGTGCTGCTCCTCTGAAAAATGGCAATGAGTCTCACATGTTAACAGTGGGTTATGCTGCCATTAAGGCTATAAATGACATGAAGTTTTGTGCTCCAGGGCATAAACCAGCCTCTGTGGCAGCCTTGGCAGCAGTGGAAACTTAGCAAATAAGATGATTATAACATGATTGTCCACTGCGGGGGTCTGTGTGTCCTTCTCTGAAGCATTTGATGCTGGCCACTGCTGGAGACAGGATATCACATTGGCTGGACTACTAATCTGATTTAGTATAACAGACCTTTTATTCCTATTAAGCATGTCTCAGTACAGAGTCAGCTTTCAACTAGTACTGATGGCCATGAAACACTTAATCCGCAGCCCAGTCTACTTGTAGATACCTGGCACAATTCTTCTCTAAGGGAATACAGAATGGCCAAACTCTACTTGTGCCATGTCATATTTTTCAAATAAGGAATGAAATATCAGTTGTATACTTTGTGAATTTCCCCCATAAATTGCCAAAGTAGTGATGATGAATGATTTTGTGCCTGGATGTCCAAATTCAAATTACAGTTCTGCAAAAGAAATAATATTTCCATTTCTTAATGAAAATAAGATTTGTGCGTCTGAGGATTAGGCCCCCAAACCAGAATAGCCTTTTAAGCTTTCTATGTTGCTAGCATTCCTCTTGAACAGCATTTCCCCTTTTTTCCTTGATCTTTGGATGTGGAAGAGATTTGTTTTCAGATGTGTATGCCTGTAGCACTTGCTTGGGATTTATCTGCAAGCTGATCCCAGACTCAGCCTGTGGTTATGCTTTTGCAGGGTCCCTTGATCCAGACAACTACTGCTGACCACAACTCTCATTTCCTCTCTCTGCAGATGTGAAATGAATACTATCATAACAGCATTTCTTAATACATGCCAAAGAGAAAAGATCATTTTTCTGTTTTATATTTGACCACCCTGCATTTCAAGTATATAACCTCACCTCTGCAAGACTGGTAGGTTTTACCCCTGTTTTACCCCTACATCATATGTAGAGCAACTTCTACCAGGATCATCGTTCAGCACCTCTTCTTATTCACCCATCACACAATCACCCTGAAATGAAATCCAGCATGTATCAGTTATACCAGATCCTCCATTCATTTGTGTTTGGTTATCATAGATAATAGCCAGGGGGAAAAATAATCATTTGAATGTGACATAAATATCAGCTGTTGGGCAAACCCATCACTATGAACCTTTCAGGACAGGACATGATATGTATTTATACTGTGCTGGGTCTAATACTAGGGCATTCTGGCCAGCAGTCATAACTGTAGATTCAAATAGATGGTAATCATAATAATCATTAAAAAGGTAATTGACCTCTCTTGGTCAGTACAGCTGTGTACCAAAGAGAGGAGCTGATACTCATTATACAACTCCTGGCAGAAAAGTTGACCAAGTCGACTGCATACACAAAGCAGAAAAGACTCAAAGTAGTCAGGACTCCTGTACCCCACTGCTTCACCAACACATGACCCTTCCTCTTAATGGATTGCTAAAATAGAGGCAAAGAAGCAAAACCCATAGAATCATGCTGGTTGCTTTCCTGTGGTTATGTCCTTTGTATGTGTTTATCATTGTGCATCACAGAAGAGTTCCTCCATCTGAACATTAAAACCAGCCATCTCCAGTGCAGTGGATGTGCCTTGCTGCTGCCTGCTTGCCTTGCTGACCCCTCATCCAATTTGCCTGTGCTTGCTGCTGTCCTTACTTGCCTGGCTTGCTTGGGCACATGGGCTTCTTGATGTTCAGTGGAAGGGTATTTCCACATAATCTTTGGCAATCCACCCTGTGAGCTGCAAAGGATTACCAAGCCCCAATGCAAGTCTGCATTGCCTGCTTGTAGCAGGGGAGCACCTCAGCAGTCACAGAGTAGCTGAGGATGTAATTGCACTGCCACCAATTTCAGTTTACATCAGGAGACAGCTGTGATGTGCAGTGCCTGTAAAGCAGTTGTGGTGCCTGTTCTCTTGCCCCTGCTATGAGAGTGCCAGCAGGAAAGGTATGGGCAGGGCACTTCCTAAATGACCTGGATCACCTCGAGGCACCTGTACAGGGCTGCTGTCTGAGAGGAGTGACAGGCTGGTCTGCAGGATGGCCTTGGAGCAGATCTTACGATCCTGATTACGTTTAAGCTGTTGTGTAAAAGTTTCTTGGGGTTTTTTTGTTCGATTGATTGTTTTTCAGGGAAAAGCCCACATTAGTAAGGTCCTAAGCATAAACTCTACTAAGCATGATCTTTTATAATTCCTTAGTCTGTCACTGATTCAATCAGCAAGTCACAGATAACCAAGAATTCAAAATGTTTGAAATAGAGAGCCATCTTTAAAGTCTCATCTCTTTGACTCTCCTCTTGAACTTTCTCTGTCCCTCAAGGATACCCAGCCAGAGAGAGAGTAAGCAGTGCTTCACCAACTTGCTATTACTCCCATAAACACAAGACCTTTTATCCTGTTGGTGTCTAGAAGGTCTGACTGAGATTGGGGATGTCACCGACTCCCAAAAATATATGATCTAAGCAAATTTGGCTGACAAGAGAGGGAGTGACATGCCTAAAGTCACATAATGTGGCAGTACAGAATCCTCACAGAGATCACACATGTAGGGCCACTTCTGTTGGCCCCCAACTCTTTTCCCAGGCATCAAACGGGGCTGCTTGCTGTCAGATCTATCTTCTGAAGTCAGAGGTTTTGTACTATTTTGGGGCAGAGTAAAAAGTAAAGAATTACAACCCCTGCAAGGGACAGTGTCTTGCCAGGGGTTGCCTTTGCAGTATGAAGTTCTAAAGAGGAAAGGCAGATTCGAACTTTTAGAATTAAAGGGAACAACTCTGTCCTAATTTCCTGTGGTTTTACATGAGATTTGTCCACAAAGGAACCATCTGTCACCATCTGCTTGATTTTCTTGATTTATTTTTTTTTCTTGGACAGTTTCACAGTATTGGTATGTGAATGTGCCTATCCACACCCCTCTCAAAAGGCCAGCTCATTTCTTCAGTAGACATGTGTCTTGTGTGGATTTTTTTTGTGTATTTGAGCTGCACTGCACTTTTCATCAGCCACTGCCTTCCTTTGTTGAATGTTTGTCTCCAGGAACTGCCTGGAATAAGGGATAAAAATGAATTGCACACACACTTTCTGATAACTTGTGTCCATAACAAAATGCAGGGCTCTTCAGGAAGCAAGGTGGCTTTTGAAAGGGCATTTGACGTGAGGGAGTTCCCTTTCTCTGGGTGCTTCCAAGGTGGCAGTCATTTTTTACACCGTGAATCTTACAGGAGCTTTTTTTCATTATTAAAACTACAGAGTTTGGGAAACACAGAAACAAAAATTTAAAATAATTAAAATAATTAAACAAAAGACCTCAAGAAAAACCTAGAGAATAATGTGAGAATGAGAAATACAAAGATGTAATGATGTACAGGCCCAGACTTGAAGATCTGGGGTGCAAAACAACTAAAACAATAACATGAAAATGTAGCATCCCTCTACAGGGCATCTGTAGAGGGACTGTTGTCAGGATCTGAAATGATAGGACAATGGGTAATAGGACAAGGAGTATTGAGTACAAACATAAAGAGGGAAAATACAGATATTAGGAAGAAATTCTTTACTCAGAGGGCAGTGAAGCACTGGGAAAGGTTGCTCAGGAAAGCTGTGGATGCCCCAGTCCTGGCAATGCTCAAGGCCAGGTTGGATCGGGCTTTGAGCAACCTGGTGTAGTGGCAGGGTGGATTAGAACTAGATGATCTTTAAGCGCCATTCCAAATCCTTAACATTCTATGGTAATTTTTTTTTTTT
>JANPWX010000053.1:112772-212120 GCA_024734555.1 Trochalopteron elliotii
CCCGGCCCTCCCGCCTCCCTGCCCCGCCGCCCAGGGCAGGAGCCAGGTCCTGCCTGCGCGCCCGGGTCGCCTGCGCCGACTGAGGAGGTGACTTGGACGCACTATTATCCCCTGTGATTCATCCCGTCGTCATTTGTCGAGGCTGGGAGAGAAGGCAGAGGGCGAGAAGGGGGGAAAAAGCCCGCACGCAGCTCATGTGGCGGTGTAGTCCTGCTGCCTGGTCTACCTGGCACCGCTGGTGCTGCTGCTGCCGCCGCCGCCGCTGACAGGGATCTGCTGCCATCTCTGGTCTCCCGCTGGCTCCTCCGGTCCAGCCCGGCACCGCTGCCCCTGGATATTCCGGCTCCTCAGCCGGCCGCCTTCCTCACTGCTTGTCGGGCACCTCTTTAGCCTAGGGGACCTGGAAGCTGCTGCCTCCGATACTGACACCGGTTTTGCATCTTGAAGATCTCCGGCGGGCTGCTCTTGGTGCTGCTGCTTCTTTTTTTTTTTGCCTTTTTTTTTTTTTAAGTTGATTTTAAGCCATTTAGGGTAACATCAAAATGTCCAGCAGCGTTCCAGCTGATATGGTGAGTGTTGTACTGTTTATTTAATAGTTTTATTATAGAATAACGTTTATTTCAGCCTGGTTTTGACAGAGAACATGGAAAGAAGAGGGGCGTGGGAAGAAAAAAAGGTCTTGGTTGCATATTTAAGGAACATAAAGTTCCCAGTTAATTACCTTCCCCCTCCCGCCCCAGATGCTGGTTCTGCTTCGCTTTTTTGCTGGTGGAGTGGGAGATCTGCAGCGTCGCCTCCCGTGTAGCGAGGGAAGGGGGATGCCAGATTCCCTTACCTATGGCAGTCAGTACCTGAGTGCTCACGCTTGGCTCGTGTAGCACTGCTCTTCGGCTCCGTCGAGCATTTTTTGGGGCGATATAAACACGAAGCAGATCATTCGGGGTGAATTGCTCGACCCGTTTCTTTCTTTCATTATTTTTTTTTCCTTTCTTCCTTTCTAAACCTTTTAAACTTGGCTTGTGTCTTGCCAACGCTGTCTTCCGATGTTGGTGGGAAGTTAATCTCTTCACTTGCTGCCGGTTCAAGAGTGAGAGAGAAATTTTCATGCGCTTTATTTTCATGGCGAGGTCCTTTGTGCACTAGCTGCAATCTGGACATTTTTCAAGGGCACTCCTAGTACTTCTTATGGCGGACCGTACTTCAGCTTGTATTGGTTACTCGGCTCGGTACATTTAAAACAGGAAGGTCTAGAGGATCATGAGGAGGTAGGGTGAATCAGGTCTGCTAGGTAGTCTTCCGTTCAGCACGACTTTCTCCCATTTGTATGTATTTCCACAAATCAGGATATATTTTCATAAGTCACTTAATTGGAAAAAACACCCACGAACTTGTAGCTGCAGTTCGGTATGTTAATTCTTTATTCTTACAGCAGAATATTTTCAGCCGTATCTCCACACGGCTCTTCGCATTTAAAGGTACTTTTTTTCCTCCCTAAAAGCAGAGGACTTGTCTGTGCTTTTTTTTTTTTTTTTTAAATTTCAGGATGAAGTTTTGTTTTGAGGGTAAAACATTGCCCCAGTAGTAAGAATAATAAAACCGAGTAGCCCTTGTTTAAGTCACTAATGTACAGTTAATTGGGATATGTATGGCAACTGGGCTGTTGAAATAATGGTATCTGTTTAGTTGCTTGCTTTCTGTATTTCCTTCACAGCTTTTGCACAGCACTCACAATGAGTGAATTTTGACCAAAAAAACCCAGAAGCAGTAAGATACAGGGGATGATCAAACAGCAAGTTATAAACTGACAGGTTTTTTCTTTTCTTCCCCCTGCGTTTCTCAAATACTATAAATAAATTTTGCCTCCCCTGGACAAAAAGAGCGATGAAAGGATTTAAACTCGGAGGCAATAAGCTCCTCAGCTATCAGTTTTCACGTATTTCTTTTCAGTGTCTCTTCTCTCTTTCTGACTGTTGGAGCCTTTTGAACCCCCCTCTCTCCTGCACGTGGCTGTCTAGCGTTATATCACAGAAATCCTCGCCTGGGCCGTGGAGGATTAGGTGCAAATCTCTCCCTGCTGCTTTTTAAGTTGCCTGGAGGAGTCCCTTGACTGTGACATGAAACACAGTCCTTCCTCCTCCCTGTCACCCTGGGCTGAGCTGCCACTTCCGTGCTCCTCCTAGGCCTGCCTGGGAGTCCCGGTGCCGCCACTAGGACTGTAATGCTGGACATTTTCTACCAAGTACACAGATTTTAAGATAGGCAAAATACATTTTTTTCCATGAAGACTATTTCCTTCTGTTGTTACCGTGTAATGAGAATACCACTGCTGGGGATAGCTGGGCCTAGTGCTGCTCTGTTTATTCAAATCAGGAAAAAGCTTGTTATATATAGTGATGTTTAAATACTGAGTCACTACAAAAACATTTGAATGAAGATGTTACCAATGTCGGTAGAATTTAACTAAATAAATAAATGTTTTCTGGTCTGTCATGGGATCATTTTTCTCTTAGTTTCTGCATTATTAGATGCAGTTTCCCTCTGAAAGTTTGAAGTATGCTGTAGATATTCCAGTTATTAATTACAATTAATAAATATTACTTTATTAAAAGATGGCTTGAAAACTCATTTTTGGTCTCCTTTTGTCACCATCCTCCATATTAGAAAGGAGTTTGTTCAGGAAGGAAAATGGGATTGCCATTCCTTAGCTATTTGAAGTGAAGCCCTTACCAGGCTGTCACCATGTTTATATATGTTTTTATTTAGCGTAGGTTTTTGCAGTTTGCATTTCTCTTACCCACCCACTGTGTAATTTGCATTTGCAAAAAACTGATTTCCCATTTCTGTAGGAGCTGGCAGCAGTGTGATGGAGTGTCATTTTATGAAGACTCCATTATACTTAGTAAATCTGCTATGAATTACATAACTATTATAATAATAATGTTTGAAACTGTTTATGTCAGATTCACGAACTAACCTGCTCATAATAATAATAATAATTTTATAATTGCTGCTTCTTTAAAATGTGTTAATTTGTCTTCCTGTCCCACCTTTGGGAATGATCTGCTATACGTAAATTCATAGTAAATTATCTGATTTCCAGGAAGCTTCGTATTTCTGAGTAGACATAATTTGACCCAGTCTCCTGTTCTCTGACATTGACTTGTTTCCAGAACTACAGCAGTTTTTACCAGCTAACCATTTCAACATCACTTCTTAAATAATTAACACAGTACTTTATCATTTGCATTCCACTAATAAATTGGATAGTGACACACCACATTCTGGGTGTTGTAAGTTTGTGGTGCATTATTCCTTAGCAATGTGTGCTGCTTATGGCTTAAAACTCCAGTCCTGGAATGAAACCTGCTGATATTGACCTGAGTGGTTTCATTAACTTTATTAGGACTAGATGTGTCTGGGGCACTTCTTGAAGACAAAACTGCATATCTGGAGCCTAATTTTGCTCAATTTTTCACATAAGCACTGATGACTGTAGTGGCAGCAGGGCACCTCTGATTATGTTCAGTAATTTAATCAGGTAATTTATCAGTTTTACCATTTGGTAGCAGTTAGGGTTTGACTGTGATTAACAGCAGGGTTATTTGCAAGTTGTAGTTCTTTTGTAATGATAAATAGACAAGCAGTGGTTTATGGACTTGTAAAATTAATCACATTGTCATTTGGACCAAATGAAAATGGTTTGATATTTGTTCAAACATTCTAGCTGACAATTTTAAAGCAAGCTATGAAAAACTTATGCTCAGTCAAGAAGTTCTTACTCAATTGAATAATCCCCTTTATTTTAGTGGAGCTATCATCAGAATCTGGGAAGCTTCCTGTCTGTATTCTGTGTTCCTGTGATACCTCTTAGATTCTTCAGGGGTTTTAGGAGACTACAGAAAGCTGCCTGCATGACGAAAAAATATTAACAGTGTCCACCGTTTCCTGTAGTCAGTGTGTTTTATGTCGGTGTGAAAAGGCTCTGCCAGCACTTTCTTTCTGGGCAGTTCTTTGCATGTCCTCTAGGAGATCCAATTCTTTTTCTGTCTGAGCAGTAATAGAGGGTGATGCTTTTGGCTCATGGTGGGGTTTTTATTGTTGGTTTGTTTTCTTGTTGATTTGTTGGGTTTTTCTGCATTTGGTAAACAGCAGAATGTTGGAATCTACCAAACAATTGAAGGTTTTGATTTTAATGTGCACAGCTCTTCAATCCATATGCTATACTTAAGAGATGTGGGTGGTATGGGAGAGATTATTTTTAAGAAAATGGAATGTTTGGTGCAAGACATTTGCAGACATAGAAGAGTATGGAATATATGGTCTAAAATGGTTGTATGTGGTCAGTGTTAAAAAGGGACAGTAGGTGGAAGAAGAATAACAAATAAAAACCCTGCTCAGTTCTCTTCTTGTTAGAGTCAGCATCTTTAGTGGAAATGTGTGTGAGCATCTTCTTTTTTAGGAAATTTAATATAGAATGTTGATGAATAGTTGAACATATATAGGGACTTCCTTTTTAATACGTATTAATGGAGGCTAACAGTGGAAAACCATGGACAGAAACTGATGCTACATCAGTAAGGGAATTTTGGCATCCAAGAATAAGATTCAGATATGAGAGACTAAAAGGAATAGTTGGTTGTATGGCAGCTGAGTTTTGTTGTCCATCATTCAGTCTAAAAAATTATTTCATTTAAGAATAATAGGTGCAGTAGCAGTATAATACACTTGGAACATAAAAAATAACGTGTTCACTATAGCATTTTAATGTATCAGAACAAATTATGAGAAGTCCTGCATCTCTGTTCTTCTGATTTAACTACTTTTCCATTTGCCTTCAGTAGATCGTTTTTGTGGTTTTGAAAATTATTGTATTCCTAAGTAGCCTCTGTGCATAATAGTCTTAAGCTAGTCCCTAATGTTTTTGTAGCAATAGAAGTACAATTATTTCTCTGTATTTTTGTATCCTTCACATGCTGAAAGTTCTAATTTATTACATTCTGTGATAAAAATAGTTAATTGAGTTTTTCTGTATGGGTATTTTTTCCTTCCCTTTTTTGATTTTTTTCACAATTGTTATCTGATTGTAACATTAATGAGTAGCCTGTCTTTTGCCATTCTCAATGTTTGTTTTGGCTTTGTTTTTCTCCTCTTGGAGAAGGAATTGGAGGTGGGATCTGTGTTAGAAAGAAGGGCTTGGAGAAGCTTCCTTCTGACTCCTTATATATTGAGCCAATATATAAGCCAGTTGAGCCTTTGTAGCATATTGCAGTGCTTCTTGTAATGAAATGAACTTCTTTCTCTGTTACCTGAAGCAGTGGCCAGGGATAAACTTACTAAAGCTCATCTTCAATGTGTATATATTTGGGTATACTCCAAAATGATTTGTATTTATCATTTCCCCCACCCACCTTTTTTTTGTTTCACGGATTTAAAGTATCTAACAGCCAAAAAGAAACATCTTAGCAACAATTGACATCTTTGGGCATGGCACTGTAGCAGAAATTTTGTAACATACTAATACATCTGGCATATTCTGAAACAATGTTTGTATGACCTTCATCTCATTTTCTTTGGGGATGAGCAGCTGTAACCTGTGGGGTTGGATTGATCCTTACTCTGGGCTGTGGTGCAGCTCTGTACTTCAGATGGAAGTGTAGACTGATGATATGAGCTGTTCCTTCCTCACTGCCACACACCCTTGTTGTTGTCATTACCTGAACTGTTTTCTTCCTGCTTTTGTTGTCTAACTTCATAACATACTGGAGGGGATGTATACTGGAAGAGATTTAACTCCTCCTGTGTTGGGAATGCTGGGAAGTAGCTGCTGGCAGGTTCCAGCAGGACTGAGAGGCAGAAAACAAATGCTGAGTGTATGTGAGTACAGGAAAATGATCATATATACAGCAGGAATGCTCAGTTTTGCGTGTTAAAAGATTAGCAGACATCATCTGGTAACTGGACAGGTCAGTCAGGGCCTGAATGGGGACAAGTTGCACCTCTCAGATGTGGAATTAGGGACAGTGTCAGGTGTCTGTAGTCAGTGTTTCACCATGGAGCTTGTCACTGCTTTTTGCATATCTAAACCTAAACTTTTGATCATCCAAAGCCCACATCTCACTTCCTTGGTTTGACTTAAGGCTGCAGTAGGAACTCAGGCTGTCTCAATGTGGTCCTTGCAGCAGTCTTTGTGAGAAATACTTTCATGATGCTATAAACAAAATGACCAAAGGCAGGCTTTACTACTACTGTTTTTTAGTTGAGAGTTTCTCCTAGGTATAACTTTTGTCAATGTTGAAAGCCATGGTCACAGTATTTGTAGTCAGTGGGATTTACTTGTTTCATACTTCTGGTCAGTCAGCTTTGTTACTCAGTAAAACTCAGAATGTAAACTTTTGGAGATGTCTCTATATCTGCTGATGCAATAATAGTGAGCAGCATGGAGACCTCGGTTCTGACTCAGGTGTGAGTGCTACACTAGCTTGCAGGAATCCAGAAATGTGGATCTGGATTGTGAGTAATCATCCTTGTGGTTTTATGTAAAAGAGATAATGCAGCTTATTTTCAGTCTCTTCCGAGTACATATTGGATCCACTAGGTTGGTTGTCTCTTATTCTGAATATAGTGAAAGACATTGCTGCTGATCAGTATTCTTTTTCACATTAAATCTATTTTTACAGCAATTAATTGAACCTACTAAAGTAGCAAGCCTTTCCTGACACAATTTTGCATGGGTAAACTTTAGCTCATTGTAATTATTAAAGGAGCATGACTGAGTGTGTTGTTTTCATTTTAGAAGCATTGGAAAATGAGCAGCATGTCAATGAAAAATTTTGATTTCATTATGCTGATATAAAATCTAAACTTTGAGACCCCAGCTCCTCACCAGTTTTCATATAATTTAGAGATCTGTCTTTTGGAATTCAGTTATTGTTAAAAATTATTCTGTAATTTCTTCTAGAAGGCCAGTCTTTCATTTTTGACAGCTTCAGTTAGACGTATGTTGCAGAACATCTTAAAACAATGACTGAAACATTTTTCATTTGTATACTTCCAGACAAATATGAAGTCACAGATGTACTACTGAGTGTTGAAAACACTGATTGTAAGGAAGGACAGGAAAAAAACCCATGAATAATCAAGACTTTGCAAGAGCTGGTAAAAGAAAGGGTGCTGAGATATCAGTTGAAGTTCTGCATATAACATTGTGCACTTCAACATCTGTAAAGAAATTTGAAGCGGGAGAAAAGTTGCTATAAAAGCTTTCTAACAATGTAGATAAATTATTTAGGAGATCTGTTTGGTTTTGAGAGCAATACTTAAAGAAAAAGTTAAGACATTCTTTATTTGTAGGTTTGTTAAGTCTGAAAAGTATAGTTCTGCAGAAATACTTAAATGCTGCAGCTGACAGCTCCTATATATTTGTGGAAATTTGGTGTATTTTGTGGTCACCAACTGGGATTGTGTTTAGCTCTGTGGCAGAGGATAAATTTATTGCTGCCTGTAAACCATCCACAGTGAAGGCCTGCTCTCAATTTGTAGTAAGACTCCTCACGTCTGGTAAAATGTGATTAAAAAACTAGTGTACGTTTTCCTCAGATAGAAACTTTGTGTAAAATGAAGATTTGGCAGATTGCACAACTCTGACGCTGCCATCAGCGTCTTGGAGGCTTTTTTCTTACTTTCTGTAAAGAAACATGAAAATAGGTTGCCAGTGACAGGATTACATTTGTGGGTTTGTTTTGGCTTGGCTGCTTACTTAAAATTATTTGGGAGATTCAGTTTAGAGTTGAACGGAAGCTTGTGGCAGAGTTTAGCTGAGATTTTATTCCATGACACTGTTGTTATGGAGACAGAAGCAAGCAAGAAACTCCTTGAGTTTTATGTATCCCATAGAAATTAGCCAAGTAAAACCAGAGATTCTGTCTAGGAGTTTGGTAGGTTTGTTTTACTACTGCCTCACAAGGAATCTGTGCCTTAGTGGGATGGGAATGCCAAAATGATACTTGATGTTCACACAGGAGGTACAAACTGGAAGTGTTCGTGTTGGTGTCTACCTGCTGTGGTGGTTTCTGTCTCTCTCAGGACTGATCTGATTTATGTGAAGGGCTTGGACCACTGCTGAGCAACAAAGGTGGTCTTATCTTGGGATGCTTTCTAGCTGCAGCTGAGGGTCTGGATTTTAGTCTGTGACTCCATAGACAGTTTGGATGGATGTGAAAGTTAAGCTCCTTTCTTTTTTTTTTTTTTAGAGGTAGTCCTGAGTTCTTCTGTAAGCTCCTCTGTAGTCTTCGTTATGCAATATTAACTGTTTCATGTTGCATAAGAAATTACCTCCAGCACTTAATAAAAGTGGGATACCAATTTCAAAGTAAACAGAAGGAAGCTATATGTGTTCTTCTTTGATACCGAAAAGGACAGTGTATTTCATGTCAAAAAGAACAGTACTTCACAGCCATGTACTGTAGCATTGGTTGGTATCTCCTCAGCAAAGTTGTGATGTTGTAATGCTCTGTGGTTTGACATGGGTCCACATCACCATAATCTGTTTCTGATACTTAATGTCTGCTCTAGATGGTAATGGTGCTACCTAATCTGTTTCCAGAATCTGACATATGTTTTTAATATAAAGAAATAATGGAATAGTGATAAAATAGTGAAATGCAGTGCTAGTCAAAAATCTTTCATATAGCTGAGGTTGTAAATTCAGGATTCTCTTCTTAAAAGTAGATTAGTGCCAATCTGTATGTGAATATATGTGGCATATACTAGTAAGTCTCAGAAAACTTACTATACATTACATTACTATAAAATAGTTCTTCTAAAATAGCATTTCTTTTCAGTATTTCTTTGAAGATTAAATATTAACAAGATTTTTTAGACATGCTTACCTTTTGTATGTTATAAAAGAGTAACTAGAAGCCTTTGTGTGCTTTTAAAGTCTGGAATACCTGGTTGCAATATTTTCTTATATCTATAGAATTCTTATATGTATGGGCAGTAACATCAAAATAAAGTTAATTCTTGGAGTAGTACTTGGTGGTTGTATTTGATGCACAATACATTACTTAGGGCATATTACATGTGAATATTTATATCATTTTGCTTATGAATTTATTTTTAATCTGTTCATCATAACAGTTGTGTGGTGTGACAGTGAAAGCTTAGCTCTGATGTCTGAATCCAGGTTATTGGTCTGTGATGCAAACAAACTCTACTGGACTTGCAAGCTTTAGTGATTTATACTTTGCATACTTGTATAGGTATATTTTTGGCAATAAACCCCAAACTTGCAAAAAGCTTTATTAATGTATTTTACATGTGGGGAACAAATCCACATTTGCTAAGTCCATGTGATTTGGTGGTAATGATGTTAACATGAGGCCCAACACAAAATTAGTAACTTCCACTGCCCATATTACACTGCACATAAGTGCAGTAATGTTTGACATGAATATTCAAAGATTTTGTACCAAAAGGTGCTGTGATGTGTATTCTTCATGCTGTGGATTTCCAAGTAAAGGTGTTTTAGAGACCACCTGTATAATTTAAAGATATGTTAAGTATTTTATGTAAGGTCAGCTCTATGCAAGTTCATTTCAAGAAAGTAGGAGGGGAAGCTTTTATCTCAAAAAAGGGATTATGCTAGTGGGTATTTCTGGTCTTCTAGGCATAAGACTGAGGTTATTGAGTGCAATAGGTAAAGTCTGGCACCAAGACAAGAGTTTGTTACTGAGATATTTGACTTTGTTTTGAGGATCTGATTTTCATAACTAATGTCAAGATAGCTAGGAGCTCTTAATAAAGAGAAACTTCAACTGGGTTTGATTTCTGTCTGCTTGCTGCATGTGGCCAGTGTATTTCTGGGTAAATCAGGATTTCATATAAGTCTGCAAAAGGATGTTTTTTTTTCAAATTGCATGTGTTTAAAATTATTTGGAGGTTCAAAATAGCCATTGTAGTGGGTGGAATGTTTGGTAAACTGTGAGCAAGGTTGTGATGAGGGCTCTGGTGAAAGTGGCAGCAGGTATTTGCAAAATTGTTTCGATTTGGAGAGGGTCGCTTTTGAATTGTTTCTTCTCACTAGGAAGGGAGGAGGTGGTTCAAGGGGTAGCCAGGGAAATCCCCGCGGAGAGCTGCAGTGCAGTTGCACAATACCTCTTGTTGCAGCGTTCCCATGCGGGCACTTGATGATCCCAGCATATGTGTTCCTTGCACTTCACTGCAGGAGTAAGGAGTGGAAAGTTTTTCAGGGCGAACTTTTGGTGGGGGTGGACTCCAGAAGCGCAGCTGTAGCTGTCCCTGAATTAACTATGAAGACTGAAATATCTCTCTACAAAGAGCCTGGCATTTTTAAGCTGGGATTGTCTTTCAGTACAGATTTTGTGGCTTTCAATTGTACCTTATATGTTCTGCTGCTGTGAGTGTGGTGTGTGTACCATAGTGCCATGTCATATGTGAAAGCCTCACATTGGGGGAACTCCCTTGGCTTGTTAAATGAAGCACAACCCATCTGAAAGATCTGACTGTTCAATAATATTAATCCATCCTGTGGTGGAAACGCATAATTGTCTCTTCTTCCATGTGCTTTTGCCCCCCCCCTTATTCAGCACCTCCTCATTGTTCAGAGACTGGATCAGTGTCTTATCTTCCTGCACTGTTCAAACTTTTCTTGGAAAAATATATCTTAATCTTCAGCCTTCCTGTGATACTAGTCTTCTTAACAAGTACTTAATAAAAATCCATCTATTTTTGAGAAGAAGGTTGTTACATATAAAAAATGGTGGATGTTGTGGAAATGTAGTTTCATTCAAATATACTCTTATGCTAGATAACTCTGCAGTAGAGGGAATAACATGTTACAGTTTGAATTACAAATTTGAATAACAAATACAGTTTGGAGTGAGTCAAACAAAATTCAAACAGTATCAAGACTTTCTTGTGGATTTTTGTGGTTTGTTTTTTTAAATGGCATTTCATATGCTAGTCAAATTCTGTTGAAATTTCTCAAGCCAGCTCTGCTCTAGTGCACCTTCTGTGCCTGTCAGTCTCAGTTGCTCAGAGCATAACTTTACCAGCATTTCAGTTAAGCCAGCATGGTCTGTGCTGATGTGAAGGGTTTATTTCAAAAGACTTGTGGACAGTGAGTTAATTAAAATCAGGCAAAATGCAATAAAATATTTATACATTGAGAAATGCTCCCAAGAACATTTGGAGAAAGGTTGTAACTGTATTTGTTAATGAGTTGTAAAAAGCAAGTTTTGAGGCTAGTGCCTATGGGGAAGCTGAGCTTTAGGGTTATGTTAATATTTCTTTCCACTCTTACTCTTTGAGAATCACGTGGTTTTGTTGATGTGTTTTTGTTGATCTTTCAGCAAAGCAGTAATTTTGAGCTCTTGATTGTCAAATATTGACTTAACATATCTGTCAATTTTCATGTTCCTACTTTTTAAATAGCATTCCCTCAGTTTAAATCTGGAACAATCTCAGGAGAAGAAAAAATCCAGAGTAGTTCCCAGTGTTCAAGGACATGGGGATTTAGTTTTATTCTTAAATTATCTCCTTTAAATTCTGTATTAATTTTTTTTTCAGGAAATGAAATGTAGGAATGGCAGCTTGCCCTAAGCATAGAGCACAGAATGATTATCAGTCAGTGCCTTTATCTCCAAATGTGCTGCTTGGTAAATTTCAAAGTCAGCTTTAAAAAAGCCCACAACCAACAGACAAGCACCAAAGTGAATAATTCAGTGTGCTGAGTAGTGCCAGATAAGGCAGAATGTAGGTAAATAGTTTGCTGCCTTTCATACTTGATTCTGCTCCTGCATGTCTGTCCTGACTTTGATGCTTAAATAAGTGTCCTAGGTTATGAATTTTATTTATAATGAACTTGTGGTTTGGAGGTGATTTTTTTTTCCCCTTTATTGTTCTCTTCAGGAAAGAAAAAAAAATAAAGAAGGTCTTATTTTATCTTGTAATTAGTAACATACAGAAATGAAGACCAGAGGGAAAGAAAATTGGTGTAGTTATTGCCTATGTCAGTACAGTTTTGAAGTTGTTTTTTCTTTTCTTTGACTAGGTGTTGTCTTGCAGGAAATGGAAGATTGAGAATTATACTTGAATGAACACAGGGCTTTCTTCTGTGTTTTCTTGTAAAATCAGATTGTAACATGTTCCAAAAAATGGAGTCCAGTTTTTAGGAAGACCCATAGCTCTTTGTTGTAGCAATTTAAAATTTTCTGTGCAAAAATCACTTCCTCAAAATCCAAAAATATAGTAGTCTTGTATTTTTGTCCTGTGTTTAACTTTTGAATAAAGCCAGCAGTTTTGTGGTACTTTGTTTGAAGCTGTATTGGCTAACTCCCCCCAGAGTGTCTGTGGAGCCATTGGGATAGGGAAGAGAAGTCTTTTGAGTTGCTTCAAAGTAGTTCTTGCTGGGGGGCCTGGATAAGATGGCAGTCACTTGTCACTGTAGGCATTTTGGAGTACTGTAGCAGTCTCTAGGATGGGTGGTGGTAGCAGCTGGAAGGAGTAAAAGGAGAAGACAAATCATGATTACACAGTCATGTAGTGATAAAGGTACAGAACATACCAGTGTCAAAGCCATCAGGCTTATTTATGGACAGTAATTTGCTGTACAAGCACAACGGGCTGCAAGAAACACTCAAGGAATTTTAATGAATTTCTCTTACCATGCATATGTTGTACTTGGAGTGATTAAATTCCATTTAATTAAGCTTTTAGTGTGTCAGATGATAACAGGTTTCTGATGAAGAACACCCTTGCTGTTCCTCTGCCTTCCGGACACAAACAAATCCAAATCCATCACTTAATATTTATATTTTCAGTATTGCTGCTGAGTGGAGACAGAAAAGCAGTGTGTGCTACTTTGTTGGGTGTGTGTTACTGTTGAGAACTGTCCATGTAAACATTATCTCACCTTTTGGCAAAAGTAAATCTCACCTTACCAAATACAGGCTTTACAGCAATAAAGCCTCAAGCACATGATTCAGTTGCCTAAACATGGCATCCAGTGCCAGTGTGCACAATGCCAGCATTCCCAGGATGGCCAGGAAGGACAGGCAGCAATGACACATGCCCTGCAGGAGACCTGTGCCCTGCAGGAGATGCAGCTGCTCTGTACAAAGGGACTATTTCACAACACCTGGAAATAGCACTAGATGTATATATTTGGGTAATTCTTTTGAGCTGTTGGGGCTTTGTAAAACCTCATTTCCAATCCTTTCATAGGATTGGTAGGTTTTTGGTAGGTTGGCTTTTCCTAGCCTAAATTCATTAAGTAGTGTTTCAAAATCATTAAATGGTTCAATTTGCAGGTAATCGCAGTTCTGCCAGCTTTGTTATTTCCTACAGAAAACTCTCACGTCTACAGATGTGAACACTGCAAAAGAAAGAAAATTTTCTGGGATTCAAAATACATGGCTGCCATTTGAATGTAGCACATCTTCTCCTAGCTACAACAATATGGAAATACTGTACAGCTGGTGGTGGTGGTGAAGTAGGTACAGTGTGGTTGCAGATCTTTGCTAAGTGTGATCCCATTTAATCTGTTGCACACGGCCTGTTAAAAAGAAGAAAAATTAATTTTATACTCATTATTATGGTGCATTTAAAGGTAATTTAAATTATCAAACAAATGAAATTTGGGTTAATTTAATTTGGGGTAATTCTGAAAAATTTTACAGAGCATTATCCATTCTCATCATAATCTGTTGTAAAAAATTGCACTTGGATGGTCTGTTCTAAAAATCACAGCAGAAATGTGGTGTGGTTTTGCTTAGGTGTGGACCAGGAGAGAAAGAACACTGCCTATACCAATGCTATGTTGTTTTAATAACTGAACTTTTTATATTGGAATCTTGCAAAGAAAGATATGGATTGGTTTCAGGGGTTTTGTATTAGATTAAAAGAAAGAGGCTTACTGCTTGAAGCTTGACAGGTCTCTCTTGACATTTGGCCTGAAATGTTTGCAAGATATTTCATATCCTCGGAGCAGAAATGAATATGAGTGGGTTGAAAAATTATGCTTACATAATTAAATAATGAGGATTCTTTGGCATTATGTAAGATGTAAATGCAGAGAAGCTTGTTATCATTGCCTTAGCAATTCAGTGCAATTTCTCCAGTTGGATACTGGAGTAAATTTCAACTTACATTTTGATGAATGTATTTTCCATTTATATTTGAAGGGCAGTTTTGATACATCTGTACTGCTGAAGATTAATTTACAGATTGAATGAAGCCTTTCTAGTGTGTTTCATATTAGCACTTCTGTCTGAATTTAAGTTTTGAAACATTAGTTTTGTATGTGTGGTGTTTTTTGTTGTTATTGGTTATGGTTTGCTTTTTTAACTTGAGGTGGAAATCTAATCATCATAAGTGAAACCTTTCCAGCATAAATTGTCATGAAAGCTATTTTCCTTATACGCTTCTTTGTTCTTTGAGGACCTTCATGTAGAGGAATCTTTACATGGTTACTGTGCAAATAGATGTATATCCAAATACAGTCTTCATTCCTTTGCCCAAAGTAAACTTGGTAGTTTTGTTCCTAGCAGACTTCTTTTGTGTGGCCAGATTCCATTACTAAGAGGTCAATAAAAAATTGACAAAGAATTGATAGATCAGGAACCCTGGAAATAATACTTGACCTGAAGAGTCAGATTTTTTCAAAAAATAATTTTAAATTACAAATGAGCAAAAAACTATCAGCCCACAAATATATTTGTTCAACTCCATCCCTTTTCTTTTGTGGATACATGGGCTGTTACACATACAGCCTCTGTTTGAGGTTGAGTGTATCATAATTGTTGAATGCAGGCAGATTTGTTTAAATGACTTTTTAATTGTTCAAACTAAGCTGAAAATGATCTGTAAGATAAAGCTGTGACATAGTTCTGGATTTCCATGCTTTGGAAAGCATTAAACTGCCAAATCTGTGCACGTGTATGTCTATGTTTAATTTTATTTCCTTCTCTTTGAAGATTGATGATGAATAAATTATTTTATGTTTAGGAGTTACATGTCTGTTAATAGAATGTGCACAATATTTTATGAAATGTTTAGGGTTTCATTTTAATGTGAAGTGAATGTTTCACCCAGTGTAACATATTGGAGAGGTCAGCCCACATAATTGGTGTGGGCGCTGGAGTATCTTGCACTTTTGCTCCATGTCTGGGGAGAATTGACTGCCCAAGCTGTAGTGATGGGTATTTGAATTTTGGATGTCTGATAATTACAGAATCATGGAATACATTAAATTGAGAAAGACCTGTAAGGTCAAGTCCAGCTGTTAACCCAGCACTGCCAAGGCCTCCACTAAACCATGTCCCCAAGCACCACATCTACACATCTTTTAAATATCTCCAAGGATGATGATTCCACCACTTCTCTGGGCAGCCTGTTACAGTGCTTGACAACCCTTTCAGTGGAGAATTTTTTCCTGAAATCCAGTCTAAACCTCCCCTAGTATGTATTCACATTTCTTTTTCAAGGATGGTCAAGACACTGTAAATGAGCAAATTTATTACTTAAACATGTATAAATAGAGGTTTTAAACGTTAGAATAAAGAATTGCAGTTAAGTAGTTATATTCTGTGTTTTGCTTTCCTTTCAAATTGATGAAATGTGGGGCTGTGCTACTTAAGCTTGAGCCCAAACTGAGCTTGTTTTTTGTGGCAATGAATTTGCAGATTGAGTTCACAGGATTGACAGTCATTTATTTGCAAGAAAAGCCCCTAATTTAAATCAATGTTTTTTGAGAGGATACCTTCATTTTTTCCTCTACCATGTGAAAAGGTTAAGACTTTGATTTATGAAGGAATAGAAGGGAATGATCTTTGTTATTTATAAAAAACAAATCTCTTTTTCTCCTGAAATCCTGTGATATAAAACAAAGACAACAGCATTACTCTTTCCTCTGTGAAAATTGCATGTGGTCGCATGGCATTACATTCCAGAACACCTATGTAGGCAACTTGGTAGTTATATAAATGAGGGGAAAATTTCAATTGTTTGTAATTTTTTTAAGCAGTATAATATTTAGGTACAAGAAAGTCACCCTAAACTCCTCACTTTCATGAGCACTGATTTTTTTTCTCAGGTAACAGAAATGTGGAATAGGATATAATCTATATACACACATGCACTCCAGTAAGTGCTTAGTTTTGTTTCATCTGGGAATTGTTCTAAGGGTGTTTAAATATTAGATGTCAATTATGTTAAAAATAATATTTGGAGACTGAAGCAAAGACCAATTTCATAACCTGTATCACCATCTGTTAAATACACCAGAAGCTTATTTTTTTTTCTGGATGCGTTTAGCCAGCTGTCCATTTTATAATGTTGCCTGGATGGAGGCGTGCATTTAAGAATAACACAGTAGGCTTTCTGTGAGTTGACAAAAAGCTTTTTTATTTTCATCTGAAACTCCCCTAGTTTGTCTGACACTTCCTTATATTTAGTCTCTGGCTGCGGAATGTATTTGAAGCCTTTCCCCTGTTCCACTCCTCTGGTCTGTGCTTTCATCTTCTCCCCCCGAGGTCTGGAGCTGCCCCCCAGGAGGAGACAGCGACCCCTCTGCGGGGCCTGTGGCCGTCTGTGCTCGGCCAGCCAAAGGCCGCTCTAATCCTATTGACATCCAGCCCACGTGGCGTTCCCTTAATCTGGAGTGAGCACTCTCCTCGCATTATCTGACCCTGTGAGATGATACAGCTTTTTGTAACTTTATTTCCCTTTACAGCAGTGTCTTGGGATGGTCGTTTAGACCACTAGCGTTTGCTGAAATCATTCTCTGGTTTTGAGTGTTGTCTTCACCATAAAAAGATCTATTCTGTGATGGTGTCAGGGTGACCTGGCAGATTTTAGTGTTACGCTGTTTGTGTACTTGATTATAATTTATATAAGGGATGATGAGACAAGAAAAGAAGTCAGTATTTACAAAAGCCTGGAAAGAAGGTTATTGCAGGTCAGGTAATGATTCTGTTCTGCTGCTCAGTTTACAGCAGAACAACGTGTATTCAAGAAAAAAAAATGAATTGTAGAAAATTGTTTAGAATTAAGAACTTCTTGCTGACTGCAATTTAGATCTGGCTTTAAAACATAGGTTTAGAAGTTAATATTCTGACTTCCACAGAAATTTTGCCTTCTTTAAATTACAGAATAATGTAAACAGCCTGAGGCAATGCACTGTATTTTCTGATTTGGATTTCCTTGAAATACATTGTGTGCTGTGTCTGATCACTCAGAGTGGCAAAGCTCCTTTCATTGGCTCAATCTGTTCAGTCAGGATGAGACTGCTGTGCTGGGAAAGAAGGAAGTCCTCGTTTGTTTGTTCTTCATCACTGTGTTAGCTAGACATGTTTGCACCACTTAAAAGCACAGAACCTCTCAATTCAATGTTGTGTATGAATACCCTGTATATTCTTGCCCTGTCCAGCTTCTTTTTTGGTCTTCCCAGAACAGTTCTACACTGTTTGTGTAGAGCTTGATGGGGTAGCATTTTGCTGTTTCTCCAAAGTGTTGCTATGCAAGTGAAATGAAAACAAGAATTTGTTGCTATTGTATGGAGTACATCTGGACTACTAATCAAGCTATGGTATCAAAATACTTGAAATGCTTGGGGTTTTTTTATGCATATGTGAGTTAGATAAACTGAACTTGAGAATTAATTGCATCCAGTCTTTGCTGTTTGTACATGGTTTGCTTTGGCTTAACTTTATTGGCCCAGCTCATCAGAGGCTTATTCTAGGAAGATCAAGGACCTCAAATCTATGCTTATAAAATCTCCTTTGCCCCAGCCCTTGTCTTCAAAATTTCACGGGCAGCTTTGTAGCTAAAACCAGAGTATATAAGATGATTGCAAGATGGTGCATTTATCTGTGCTCCTGGCAAGTGGACAGCCAAACCAAGCACCTCTGGAGATCATCTAGTCCAACCCCCCCAGCCAAAGCAGGGTCACCTAGTGCAGGTTGTACAGGAACGCATCTGGGTGGGTTTTGAATGTCTCTACATGGACCAGCAGACAGAACTGTGCTGTAAACTCTGTTTCTTCGCCTTCCCATCCAGTCATTGTGTCTATACATTATTAACCATGTAATACTTGCCCTCCACTGGCCATATTTCCACCACATCCTTATAGTAGGGTTTAGTCAGAGCTCCTACTGCTCCAAGAGGAATTAACCAGTGAGTGATTTGAGGGAACAGTAATCTACCTGAAATTCCCCCAGACCTTTTCCATAGGTCCAGCCTAAACCCACTCATGTGGTGATAGTAGGTCATTAGATCTGACCCCAGCAAAGGGTTGGGGCATCCCTTTTATTGATGTTATCTCACAAGAGGTAACAGAAAATGCACACTCGTAGTGAAAAGACCAGCAAGCTGAATGTTAGGGATCCAAGCCTGCTTATGTTTATGTAACCACCACTGCTCTGAGACAATGCCAGTCTCCAAGTCGGATCATAGCAGTGAACAGAGCTTAAAGGATTAGTTGCTTGTCAGGCAAAACAGAAGCACTCTTCTCATTTTTTAATCTCATGAACTGAATATATTAATAGTGAAAGGCACATGAATACCTAAATAGTCTTCATTTTAGGTAGTTATTGCTATTGTAGAGTTCTGGTGGAATTGAATAATCAAGAAGAGAATTTAGGAAATAAACTTCTTTCATTTTAATACCTTTTCAATACAATATTTACTCACTCTCTTCTCACATTTGTGGTGCCATGTTTATTAGACATTAATCTCCCAACAGGTTCTGTGTTGGGAGAGCGGGGAGGAAGTAAGTCAGAGGAACAGTGAGGAATCTGTAGCAATAGAAGTCCATTGGTCTGAGAGAGGACATGAGTTTTATTAAAACTGTAATGTGCATGTGTGTGAGAGGCATTGGGGGTGTTCACCTGTTCCTGTAAAATGTTTTTGTGTTTGTTTGGACCTTCAGCTAGTAGTAGTAGTGTAGTAGTGAAGTAATAGTATAAAATGCTAAGGTAGAATAAAAGATTTTTTTTCTTTTTAACTCTTGGAGTCTCATAGAAAATTTGTAAGTCAGAGTTTGTTATGCAGAGATATACTTCTAGACTCATAATAAATCATTTTTCCAGAACGTATTAGCTGGGCTTAAGTCTATTGGTGAGGCTGCCAAACACAAACTTTGAAGCTCTAGTCAGTTTACCAGTGCTTTGGTATATGCAATGTATTTAATATCAATGATAAAAATAAGAGAATCTATATTTATAGATCATTGAGTCTTAAGATCAGAAGAGACCTCTGAAGGTGTGTAGCCCAAAACATAGCCAGCTGTGATGGTGCTTCAGGGCAGGGATAACCTCAGACTTAGATCATGCTGCTTGAGCCTTTTGCATTTGAGTTCTGGCTGTGTCCAAATATGCTGATTCTGCTGCCTCTTAGGGCAAAAGCTTAACCTGCCTTCACTGGGAAAGTTGTAGCAGTGGGAATTTGCCTTGCTGCAGCTTGCCACCATTGAGATGGTAAAAATGCTCTTAGGTACCTTTGCTCTTGGAAACCAAACTACATCAGAATTCCTTGTATTTTAAAGTCCATATGTGATTGTCTTGGCACCTGTAGCGGATAAGGACTTTGCCTGTACATAGGAGCTTGAAGATACATCTTTGAGGTTTTACCACAATAACCTATCATTCTGCATTCCTCACTTCGTTTAAATGTTTGCCCTCATCTAAAGATGGAATGGTTGTGATTGTGTAGATTTGTATTGAAAATCAAGCTTACCTGAAATACCAACCAAAAAGGCCATCTCAGTTACTTGGGTGGAAGTAGGAAAGAGAAAGTAAACTTAGTTTTTTGGGTTGAGGGGCTTAAAAATAGCAAGACACTTCAATGGAAATTAGATAGCTAAATAGAAACAAAGAAAAGAATTCTTCCCAAATGCTAAACAGGCTATTGTGTGTGTGAAGCTTTGGAGAGGAGCAGTTGATCAGATTTTTGTAAGGCAAAAAACAATAAACAAGGAAAAGTTTATTCTCTTTTTCCTGGTTGTAACAGGGAAAAGTGCTTTAAAAGTGTGTGCACAATGTTATGTTCTCCTGTCCAATCTTTTGGGTTGGAAGTTAACCTTTTGTTCCATGCATGTATACTAACCTGTATTTTGTTCACTTATATAGTTCATTTAATGTGTTGGAGGGTTTTTTGTTTGGTTGCTTGCTTGCTTTTGGTTTTGTTTTAAACTTTATTTTAAGCATTCAGGCTACTGAGAAACAATCAGAAAAAGGGGAAAAAGAAACCAGCAAATACCTTATTTAATCTAAATGGTGTCAGTGATACTGAAAGATGTGGAAGTTGTGTTTTAAGTTGTTCTCTGAAATGCTTTATTGCATGTGTTTCATAAATTTTTGAAAACAGATATTGCAAGAGTTGTCATCTCTGAAATATGCATCCTGGTGGAATTTGGTACTAATTACTGGAAAAGAGGGAGATCTGGAGCAGAATATTGCTCTTTGCTTTTGTTATCAGCTAAGAAAGGGGCCTCAGTGATCTTGTCCCTGTCTGGTCAAACATGTGATGTGTGTTTCACTGTCCTGTGCTGCACTTGAACGTCCACGCTGTCGCTGTACCTTGCTATTTGTACATAACAAACTTTTTCATTTCAGTGTCTATTCCCCTGGCTTTATTTCTGAAAAACCCTTCCATTTTCTGAAGGGATAAACCACAGCAGTTTAATCCTGCAGGGCCACTGGGAGCTGTGCCCCTCAGGATAATGTCACATTAGATGTAGAATACCTTCATCTGAGTGCTGTCAGGTAGTGCCATCCCTGCAGCAGGTTGTGGAGTGTTTTAGGTGGTGTGGCCATACACTGGGTAGTGCTTTTCACTCTCTCGCTGCTCGTGTGTGTCCGTGTTGCTCTCTCATTCCAATACCAGGTGTGAACAGGCAGTGAGTCAGTGAGGAGAAGCATGTTTATAGCATTTGCATATCAAGGGAATGTGAGTGACTGCTTATACCTGGTGACTGTTTTGATCCTTTCAGATATAGGGGGAAAAAACCACATGCCTGTCACTCAAAGTAAGAACCTCAATACTGGAAATAAAATTAAGACCTAAGAAAATGCCTGAACCATCCCATAAAGCTTTGTAAAGGGTTTGGGTAATATTCTAGGAAAGTGATGCTTCTGAATATCTTAATTTTAATAAGAATGTCACTATTGGATTTTTTTTCCTCCCTTCAAATATGGGCCATGAAGAGAAAAGTTCATGCTGTTTTAATGAATTAAAAATGACCTTTTCATAGTCGTAGTAGTTAGAGGAAGAAATCATAAAAAAGCACAAAAAATACCTTCAAATCCTAAATTACTTTCTGAACAGATATTTATTCCCTGCAATATGTTTATCTTTCTAAAGAGATCCAAGGATTGGTATCTTAAATGTACATTTAATTCTCAGTGCCAAGGGAGGATTATGACTAAAATGAGAATAATTTATAAGTAGGTTTATATACCAACATTTGAAAATATTCTGAAAAGACCTGCCTTTCTTCCCTGGACTTTTGCTGGGCCTGAAAGTCCAGACATCCCTGGTACTGTTGTGGGGAAAACTATGTTAATTCAGGTATTCTGTAGACAGACATATGGTAGGAGAAGAAACAGAAGGATTTTTTTTTTTTTTTAATTAGATAATGGTGGAGATCCTGTAGACTGCAGCATCCTACAGTGCCAGCTGGAAACTGTGCCATGCCTCTTGCCAAACTGCTGAAGCTTCCCTTGTCTGAGCTTTCTTCATCAGGGCTTTTTGCAGATTCCAGTTCCTCCAAGCACAGAGGTAGTCCATCCCAGGAATGGGGAAAATGAAGAGAAGTGCCCATAGGCCAGTTGGTTAAACAGGGAACTCGTGGTTGGATCATTAAACTTTAGAGGTTGTACCTAATAGTTGGTTTCCATCCTGCAGGTTGGGTACAAACAGACCCGCAGGGCTCTGTTGCTGGACCAGATTATTTAATATCTTTTATCAGTGACCTGAAAGAGAATACACTCCTGCTTTGGGAACTCTTGTGAACACCAAACTGCAGGTGCAGTTGACCTGCTTGAGTTGCAGGGCTGCCATGCAGAGGGATCCAGTCAGCCAAGGGAACGGACCACCAGGAACTTCAGAAAATTCAGCAAGAGCAGATAGCTTGCAGCCAGGGTGGACTAACCTCTAGCAGTGATACATGTTGGGGAATGACTGTCTGGCAGCCAGACTTGAGCTGCCAGAGCATCTTGGCAGGAGTGAAGGCTGACAGCACCTCAGTGATACCAGGAGCATAAAGCAGGGAATTAGGGGAAGTGAGAATTCACCTTTCCTTGGCACTCAGTAGGCTGCATCAGGAGTACAGTGGCCAGCTTTGAACATTGTGTCCTGTACTGCACTGAAAGAGGAACCATCAGCTTTCCATCAGCTGCAGCATGTTCAGCAGAGAGCACTGAGATGGAGCACTTCTGTGAGAAGAGACTGGGGGAACAGGTCTTCTTCAGGCTGGAGAAAAGCTGGCTTTGGGGGGACCTTACACCAGCCTCCTTGTATCTACAAGGAGGTTGTCTAAGAGCTGAAGCCAGGCTTTTTTACTAAATTAAAAGGGTGAGAGAATGAATGAGGGAATGACAATGGGCATAAATGGGAACAAGAAAGGTTTTGAATTAGGGGATGGGATGGGGGAATACTGGTGGCATAATATTTTCTTGTTTTTACTTTTGTGTTCATCTACATGAATTTTTTTGACTCGTTCATAAGCTTGCTTCACATCCTTAGCGTTCAGGTTTACTTCGAAATTATTTTTACTTAAATCTAGGTTTAGATAAAATTTAAACCCCCCAATTATATTTATATGATTTCAAATAGAAAACATAAATGATGTAAAGAACACAATTACAGAAATAGAACAGAGGTTTACAGTTAACAGAATTACATTAAGATTGAATCTGGAATACCTCCCTCTTGTATCCAGATGGTTTGCCATATTTTATTTCTCGAAACCCACCTTGACAGGGATGCTGTCTTTTTGTGTTGTGTTCCGTATGTAGTTGCTTCTTCTGGAGCCTCTTTAATTTTTTTTTTGTAATTTTTTTTTTTTTAAATCTCTGGCTTTTAGGTCCTAGAAGGCTGTGAACATATTAATCACTTCCTTGAAACATCTTAAGATATACTTCAGACAATGTCTTCTGTTGTGTTAATACAAGTACTGTATTACTTTCCTGAAGGCGGAATTGCAGTTATACCTGGTGTAATTTGCAATTGTTTTTATCCTGCTAGGAACAACTCAAAAAGGCTTAAAACTTCTTGTTCCACCTTCTGTGCCCACTCTAGTGCCTGTAAATCCTTGAGAGAAATGTCATCTTCAACTACATCTTATATCTGTATCCAGTACTCATTAAATAACACATTGTTATTAACCTCTAATTGAGATGTATGCATATATCTCACTGTTGGCAATAAAGTACATTCTTGGGGTTATAGTGGATTTGAGGAAGTCTGTCTCTCAGGGATACTGTAATATTATTTTCTCTTTTTTTTTCTGCAGTGTCTTTATTGCTTTAGATGGCTCAGACTCTCACTCCAGGCTTTCTTGTAGAGCTTTCAAAACACACTGTCCTTGGTACTTTGCTCAGTTGTGTTTGTGTACCCATCTTTGCTGTCTCTCCTTGCTACAACTTTCCCAAGCACTTCCTTGTTCACAGAGAACCATCTGCTGCCAGGTTTGTGTGAAAGCCTCTAGTCCAGGCTTGTCTTTTGGTCTGGCTAAAATCTCTGCCCCTCTGATATGTCTTTTATCAGTTTGAGCAGAACTGGGCCTAAAGCTGTTTGCTTTACCTCTGATCTGGTTACATGAGCAGCATCAGCTTTCTGACCATCACTTGGGCCTCTAATCTGTTGACATTTTTGAATGGGGGTGATTGAAAGTCCTTAATTAGATCTTCATCTAAAGCTTTCAGATCCTTCTTTCATAGCAGCTCTAAGTAACTTACATTTTTTTGTCCCTGCAGCTCGTACTGTCCAGGTTCTCCTTCTCTATTTTTCTTTTTTTTTTTTTTTTTAGTTGCTGCAGTATTCTTTACTCTGACTCATTTTATAAGCTTTCAGAATGATCTGCAAAGATAATACATGTAATGTTTGCATTCTTAATATGTCCATTCACTGTTTCTTTCTTCCCTAGTTCACGAAAAAATAGATTGCTGATCTTTGATAAGCAATATATACACTTCTGTTTGCTGCTGGATTGTTTGTGTCTCACTGGCAGCTGCATGTGCACTTAATGATCCAGGAGTACATCTTGGCCTTTATCCCATACTGCTCATTCTGTTCAGAAAGAGCATTGTATATGTCTATTGCAAAACTAATATTTTCCGTTTTTTCTACCCCTTGAATATCTTTTGCAAATTTCCGCAAAGATCTTGACAACACACAGGTGTCATTGTAAGACCACTGAGCATAATAATACTCAGCACTGCTGTCTTTGTGAGTTGCCTGTAGGGGTTTTGTCTTTTTTTGTCAACCTTGAGTTACAAGGGACAGCTTGTTTATTCTGGTAACAGTTAAGTGTGCTAGACTTGGATTTCTAGGCAATATTGTGATACAGATAAGTAAGGAAAAGGTGGACAGTATCTGTCTGTGTTTGTAAGGGGCAAATGAAAATTGTAAGGTGCTCCTGAGTGAGTTCTGGCCAGCAGCTACTTACAGCAGTCAGGAAAATGGGACAATAGTATAAGGACAAGTAGGAAAGAGTTTGAAGGCAAAACACAAGCTTACTTTGGATTGTGCTGAGACTGAGCTACCTGCAGGTGAAATGAATTGTCACATATATAAGTGACTAAATTGAGGGCAAGTGCTTCAATGTACAATGTCAAATAAATGTGTGAACACAAATGATTTGCCTTAAGATGCCTTAATGAGGGTGCAGATGATGAGAAAACAGTGCTGAAAGGGGGAAAAGTTAGGAAAATAAGTAAGAAAATTGATAGGAAACTGAAGTATTGTAAGAGGTGGAGAGAGCAAAGAGCATCCAGGATCACAGCAGATGACTGGGATTAAACGGTCATCAGAGTGGTTTCTTGCTGGTTTTGTTCACCTTCTGGGAGTAAATTGGTTTTTGGCTTCTTGCCAAGTTCCAGTGGAGCAGGAAAGGTGATGTAATCTATGTTTCCTAGTGATTTATACTGTTTTTCCCAAGGAGCAAGAACTCATTCACCTAAAAAAAAGTAAAGTTGATTGTATAGGATGATAAGGAAGATGAATATGATATGGAATGCTTATAGAAAGATTTCCTCAGTGTTACATGCTTACCTGTATTGCTGTGGATACTTGGTCTCTTGAATAGTATCTACTTCTTCATCTAGTTGCACCTGTGAGCTAGGAAATAAACCTAAGCTACGGACAGCAATGTGGGCCAATGAATTAATTACCAGAAAGCTGTCAGCTAAAATGACATCTGCAAAGGATGACTTGTTGCAAAGCTTTCCTTTAAAATATAACTCCTTCAGGAAAGACTAAATGTTGTGTTCTGATACAGTTTCCTAGATAACTGTAAATAGGTTCATTTTCTTTGCTTGAGTTAGAAGGTAGCTGTGTTAGATAATAAACATTAAGGGTTTGGAATGGACCTTAAAGATGATCCAGTCCCAACCTCCTGCCATGGGCAGGGATACCTCCCCACAGACCAGGTTGCTCAAGGCCTTATCCAACCTGGCCTTGAATACGGCCAAGGCTGGGACATTCACATCTTCTCTGGGCAACCTGTGCCAGTGTCTGACTACCTTCACAGTGGAAATTTTTTTTCCTAATCTCTAATTTAAGTGTCCCCTCTTTCAGTTTGCATCCATAACTCCTTTTCTTACCAGTTCCTGATGAAGAGTCCCTCTCCAGCTTCCCTGTAGGCCCCTTCAGGTACTGGAAGGTTGCTGTGAGGTCTTTCTACACAACCTCCCCTTCTCCAGGCAGAACAGCCCCAACTTTCCCAGCCTGTCTTCATAAGGGAGCTGCTCCAGGCCTCTTCTCAACTTTGTGGCTCTTCTCTGGATGTGCTCCAACAGCTCCATGTCCTTCTGTTGGGGACACCAGAACTGTAGGCAGTACGCCATGCGTGGTCTCGCAAGAGCAGATAGAGCACATGGTACACATCACTTGAACATTACCACTGGATCTTTAGGTTCCTTTCCATTTGTGTTAATACAGTTGTTTCAAACTTTAATTTAAATTTTAAAAGTTGCTTTTTAAAAAACAAGCTTGTTTCTTCACTCTTTACAGAAGCAGTTACTTAATTCCAGCCCTCCTTCATACAGACATGCAGAGCAAACCCTGTTTTAAGCGAAAACTAGTGTAGAAAATCTCAGTGTCACAGATGTAGGTCTCAGGATATTAAGTGTGATCAGTGCAGAAGGTTTCAATAGAAAACCTCAGACAGTGTTAACTGTCTCTGCTGCTGGCATTGTATGTGCTAGAAATGCAGTGAATGTGGGCCTATTTCTCTCGAAAAAGTTTTTCTGGAAAGACTGGATGTACAATGTACAACCAGTGTACAACCTGCAGTTTTATACAACAATTCTGTAATTGTGTTGTTTCTGAAGCAGTTAAAATAATTGTGGCCTTTTAAAAACCCAAGCAACTCTAACCCTGTATTTTACATAGAAGTATCTAATCTCTTAAAAGATACGTATTCACAAGCACTTAATGCTTTTCTCAAAAGGGAAGCAATCAGTGTTATTTCAAGAAATTAAATATTTGTTCTGTGTTTTGTACTCTTTCATACTTGAACCATGTGCAAAGGGGAAAACATTTTGATTAGTAATAGAGTTCCTATGCTAGAGCACATTTTTTAAGTGTCACAAAAAGAAAAAGAAAAAGAAACTACCACAAAAATATACTGAAATTCTTGAAATACTGTTGGAAAAACTAGAAATTGTTGTCCTTACTAAGCACTCTGGACTAGAAGTCATACGGTCTTTAAAATGTGTTAATTTTGGAAGCTGATGGTTCAGTTCCATTCTCTGCACATTGACTTGCTGCCTGTGGAAGCAGTTTTTGAACTGGTAAAAAATATATGTTGTTTTTTCTCTTAAGCTCAAACTAAGAGCATATACTGAAGGTGGTACTTTCACTCCCCTTTCCAGGGACATTATGTCTAACTAAAACTATTTCAAGTGTGCACAGGTATGGCACAGTTTTCAAAATGGAAATGGAAACCTTTCTCACTTTGAAGCTTATGCATTTGGCCTGTTGTCATGAACTTATGCTTCCGGCTGTTAATCTTGCTGCTTTGTCTATAGGATAATTTTCCCCCATATGTATTTCCTAGTGTTTCTGTCTGCACTCGTTTATGTGCAGGGGACAAATCATATGACAGCCTGTGTGTGGTTTTGGAGAGACAGAAGGGAATGGAAGGGGGTCCATTTAGCAGCTTGTCATCTTTAATATTTCTCTTTGGTTTTCTTCTTAATGCTTTTCTACAGAGCCGTAACAGCTCTGTAGGAGACTCTGTTTGGCTTCATGCCATTGTTAGGAGGCAGCAGAAGCAGCAGCCTGGGGAGCTGCAAGTCAAACTTCAGGTCACCCCCACCTACAAGCACATGGAAATGATGTAGAGACCTCACTTGTAACCTCTTCTGTTGAATCAGCGTCACTTGGACGCTCAGCATCCATTCAGAGCTTAGTTTGTTAAGAGAGGGGAAAAAATAATAATTAAAGAGTCCTAATCACTTTGTCTCTTGTGGTTTTAATGTCAGTTAACACTTCCTTCCTTGATGAAGCAAACAGTATAATAACAAGGAAGTATTATTTACCGTTGTATTTTCCTTTGGAAAGTTTGGAAGTCTTTAACTGCTGAGTGTCTCTGAATGTAGCTTGTGAAGCAGAGGAGGGTGAAATACTATTTTGATTTATGTCCTTATAGTAATTTAGCTTCCTTCCCTCTGTGCAAGTTCTCTCTGTTACCAAACCACAAAAGAATTAATTAGTAGGCAAGAAACATTTGGGTTTATGTTGCAATTTGCAGAGTTCTTCAGAAATGTGTTTTCTCTCTATGTCTGTGCATGTGGTTTTTTGGTAATGATTATCACTATTTAAAGAAAGATCAAAGTTAATGTTTTTTCAAACCTCCCAGTGTGCACCTTAGTGCACTTGTATTTGACTTCAACTTTATACGTGGAAATACCATGTTATGAATTATGTTCACTATTAAACATTAACTGAGAAGATAATGGAGTCTGAGTAGCTGTGAATTGTTATTAACCCTTAAATTTGAAGAGAAGTGAGAAGTTCATGTATATGCAAGAGTAAAAATGCTGTTTTGGGACTGAAAGGTTACTTTTTCTTGATTAAATACAATGTTTCAAAATAGACCAAAATTAGCGGCTATACCATGTGCTGAATTACTTTTTGGACATGAAAAACATGCTGAATCCCCATTTTTAGGTAAGAAAAGGATGGGAAAATGCTGTAAGAGTTAATAACCGTATAAATTGTCTTTGGACAGTGAGTGAGATTAATGGTCAGATTTAAAAGCACAGAGAATGTGCAAGGTATTCAGTGGAATTTACTAGATTGTTTTGAATGTGAAAAAAGATGTAATTTAGTAAGAATCATCGTGAAAATGATTGTCTTGATTTACATCAAACAGGGCTGTTAATTTTTTAGAGCCAAAACTAGTCATTGAAGGCAGGAAAACATTCTTCATTAATGGCACTGTGAAAATGAGACTCTCCATAAAAATTTTACCCCTTTCTCTGAGATATCCAGAATAGGTTTGTGATAAAATAAGGCTCCATCTGCAAGTTAATATTCTCCATAGGTAGAATTAATACTGAGAAGTAATAGTATAATTAATAATTATGAAACTGCTTGCTAGTATATGGACTTTACTGTTGTTTATTTGGCAGAGTTTTGAATGGGGAAAGATAGAGGTCCTTCTGTAAAAATGCCAATAATATTTGAGTTGCAAAGGAATATCTCAGAAGTTTAAAAGAAGTTTAAACTTATGACCTGATAAGCATTCGAGAATGTAGGATTGAATACTGCCTCAATTTTCTTTGTGAAATCACAAATTATTACTATTGCATGTATTATTAATATTCTCACTATTAGTGAAACTAAATTCTATGGGTAGTTTATCTTAATTTTTCACAGTGACATTGAATGTGAGTTATTTTTCTTAAAATGCAGCCAGATTGACTCAGTGTATGTGTAATGCTTAGAAAACTAGTGGATTTTAGCAATGCTAGTCACGTTTTTATTACTTAATCTATTATCTTATGTGCACTCCTGTTTGTTCAGTGTTTTGAAGTTTCAGATCATATCCTGATGGAGATTTATCTTTTATGAAGACTTATTCTTGTTTCCGTCTTCTTGTGTGTTGAAGATTGGTTCTGTTTTGTTAATCTGTTATATTCCTTGGTATAATGTATATAAATGTGTGTAATGTAAGTAATATTACATTTATTAGTGTAAAGATTTTAGTTTATTATGGAGGAAGTCCATTTTCTTCACATTTAAAGAAAGGAAGATGGATTATGGAGAGCAGGTGTGTTCTCAGTTCCAGAGTGTGGATGGGAACAAGAGTGCAAGGTCTTTGCTTGTATAACACAGAGCAATAATGTGACTTTTCCTATGTTGTTTTGAGAGGACTCCAAGACTTTTGAGATTTGACTGTTAGCAGGTAATGATGATAATGGTCTCTCCTTCAGAGAGCAAATAGTACCCTGATGACGCACTTGGGGAGGAAGGTGAATATGATCAGCTGATTCAGTACTTGCATAAAAAACTAATTAAACTTTTTAATCCTACCTTTGAGGCATGTACTGGAAAGGTCCAAAATACCACGGGTTTTGAAGAGAGGAGTTTTGCTTATGGTCTGTTAGAATTCTCTCTGTTGCAGTTATTAAAATGTGAAACATGTTTTGCCAGGATAGAATATAAACTTTGATACTTTATTAGACGTTTCTAAACATTTGCCTCATAGATACTTTGGCCAAGCTTTAATTTGGGGAATATCATGTTAGGTGTATTCACCTGCTCTTTCTTGGAAAGGTTTGCAACTCAGGAGACTCAATTGATTATTACCTTGATTTTACTTATTTTTAATTTCTTGGCCACAAATATTTGTGGCCAGTTACTTTTCATGGCTTAGAGCCTCATGGGCTTCAGGTAGCTTTACAAAGTTTGTAGCTGGTGCCCATCAGTTTTGTTCTGTGCTGTTCGTCACCATTGTTCTTGATTTTTGTCCTTTTGCTGCTGTTCTGTTTCCCTTGCTGATGTTATTCCTGTGTTCTTTGCAGTCCGGATTTGAGTTGGGTTTGGGTTTTTGTGGGTTTTTTGTTTGTAGTTGTTTTCTGTTTGTGTTTTGCTTTGGATTTGTTTGTTTTGTTTTTTTCCCAGGGAGACAGTTTCCAGGTTCTACAAGTTTTTGTAGCTGTCATCTTGTTCCACTTCTACATTTCCTTCATTCTTCCTCTCTGCACTGCCTTGTCTAGTTGCTTTACAGTAGTTTCAAGCTTTATTAAAAAATCCTGAATTTTAAAAAAAAGTTTTTGAGTGTCACTTACAGTACAGATTAAAACAGAACTGAACTGTCCTGCAGGGTACTCACCTGTCAGATGGCTGACACACTAACAAAGGTGTTCCTGAGATGACGAGATTGAATGTTTGTGTAATGTGGTGATGTTTAGATCCTAGACAGTATCCAGCAGTGTATGCTTGCTAATTCAGCTTCTCAGAGCCTTGATTTGTTGTGTAAATACTGCATAGTGTTCCTATAACACTTATTTGTATGATCTGATGGGCTGTTTGTTGCAAGTCTTGCTTGTTGAAGTAATCAATGGAATAGTTATATGCACATGAGAGTTCATTATATTTGCTGAAAAGTAATTTCTGAATGAGAATGGGAATGTGAAAAGCAGATGATGCCATAGCTGTGTCTGGCACCAGTGAGGGACAGTATTGCTTGTCGCAGGTTGATGCTGATTGACTCTCTGCTGAATAGTCGCCCAAGCCTTGCATCAATTTAGACAATAGTTTTCTTGACAGCTGTTTTGTATGATAAATACACTTTTCTTTCTGAATGCCAGATCTTCCTTTCAGCTTTGTATAATTATTTGTCTCCCAGACTGATAGGGAAGAATGGAATAGATCTGACTATGTGGACCTTCATTCTCTTCCTACAGAGCAGCTGTATTTTTCTAGGCCATCTTGTTATGTGCTAGACCCTTTTTAAGAAGTAGTTATAGCTACAATTCTAGTATTGTGCTGTAATTTTGACTTGGTAATTAGCTAGAAAATAATTTGCCTGATAACTGAAAACTTTTGAACCATAACACTGTTAGTGTCGGGTTGTATGTACAGAATTGCCATTTAGCCAATATACATACATATTTCCCTAAAAACGTATTTATAATAATGGATTTTGTGTCTCCTGACTGAGAGAGCTTCCTAAATTCTATTCTTATCCTCTTCTCTCCAAACACGGTTCCATTAACTCTGTTATGTCATGACAGGACGTGCAAAACTATAGCATCTTTCTTCCCTCTAATGAAAAGATGCCTTTATATTTTATATATATATGTATAAAATTATTTACGTTAAATATTGGTTATTGTTGCTGACATGGACGTATGTCCACAACTCTTGAGTTGAACATGTTGAACCCCAATGAGAAAGACAACTTTCTGGCTTGTTAGTTTCTGCTAGAGGTTATTCTGTTTCTTGTAACATCAAAGTAATGCTTCAGTTGAGATAAATGGAAAAGTTTAGTAATTGTCTGGGGAATCATTCTTCTCTAACTGCATCTAGTTACAACCAGTGGTGCCAGTAAGATTTTTCATAACATCGTCAGTTGATGCTGTCACTCTAAACTGTCAGGCCTTTTTCTTAATGAAAGTAGAGGGTTAGAGGGTCTTTGAAACCTGTCATAGCATTTGTGGAACTATTAATAAAACACTCTTAATTTTAAATCAGCATCTGTCCTGTAGCTTAAAGTAGTATTATATGTCGAGCATAACAAATAGCTATCCTAAAAAACTTAACAGCCTGAGTACACAAGAAACAAAAATGAGGAGAGAGTCAGGTCATCTCTGATTGGGTCATCTCCAGATCTCAGAGGACTTGGACATGTGACAGTGGTGAGTAGTGTGTGCTAGCTGTATTAATCACATGTGCAAAAACATGAGGACAGGCAAATTTAGAGTTTTGGAATATGACTTATGTCTAAAATTATTTTATTTTAGCAAAAGTCACAACATACGAGAAGAAAAGCATGTTAAATTATGTATTCTCCTGTTGCCTATGTATATAGATTCAAACCAATTAGTTCAGGGAAGTAATACTAATTCCTTTTTGCTTTAAAGGTAGGAATCATAGCTACTTGGGGAGCTGTCAATGATATACCTCTGTGGTTGTCCATACATAGTGTTTTGTAAACCATAATTAAGATGCAAGCTAGAACACATGTTGCCCCAGATTCACAGAAGCCAACCTTACTCACTGCTTTGACACAGAGCAGATGGCTTGTTATAATGTAGTTGTTGATGCAGTAAGAACTGAAAGTCGTGACTGGTGTTGCTTATAATCACTACTGATTAAAAGACTCCATTGCCTTCAAGAAGGCATCACTGTTGTCTCCTCATGGTAAAGATTTAGTGAGATCGTAGACCAAGACATTATTTATGCTTAGAAGATGTCTGAATGTCAATTGAATCTTAAATTTGTGCTATTTGTATGAAGATGGATTTTTCTGAAGAGGTGGAACAAAGCATTTTTATGTAATTTGATGCTTTTTGTGTAGACTGGGCATATAAGACAAATAAAGATAGAAAAGCTTTTCGTATAAATGATTTTTTTTTTCCATCTTCACTATAATCTGATTTTCTTTGAAGAAAACTCTCGTGTGGATGAAAAAGGTTAAGGTACCTTGCCTGGCAGACATGGTCTGCTTTGGAAGGACTTGCCTAGTGTAGTGGCAATTACTTCACAAAGCCATGGGGTAGTCATAAAGGGATACTGCATCAGGAACTACATTATCCAAGGAAATTGAGTGGTAAGGTAACAGCTGGTAAATTGTATGTTTCTGACCCTATAGAAGTGTTACCAATTCTGGAAAAGGAGGAGACCAAAATGAAAGGGCAACTTTAACTCTTTTAGTCATTAATAGGCAGTCTGGATGTGCTAGTGCTCTCCATGATGGAAACAGGATAAGAATTACTCTTAGCCTGACAGCTGGTTGGAACAACACAAGCACTTGAGTGGCTTCAGAAAGGAAGGTGGATAAGCTGTGCCTTTTAGAGTTCAACAGTGAATGCAGAGCACAGTAAATAACTGGATCGGGCTTTATTTGTGATGTCATTCCATTAACTTCAGTCAGTTGACTTCAGCAAACTTGGCTTGGGGATGCATTAGTGCCATAATGTTTAAATAGAAGAAAAACATGTAAGCTTTCTATAAACATGGCTTAAATTTTTGTTGAACATTAAGGATAACTCATTGAGGAAGGAAAAAAAAGGAAAGAAAGTGCGTTCAGGCAAAGGTCAAAGTCAAGCTGTTTTCTCTTGAAGAGTTGTATTCTGAATAACTTGGCATCAGCATCAAAATCCTTGATTTTTATCACATAATTCAGTGTTTTCTCTGGGCTATTTTAGGAGAAAAACAATTAGAAAAGGTACTGTTATTCATATCTGAGTTGCTTGGTTTTGCTAGAGTAAATGAGCTCTCTGGTCACTGAAGCAGCCATTTTGATTAACATATGAACTATATTTTGCATCAGAGACAAAAATATATAATGCTCTGTGTCTTGTCTTTAATTGTCACAGCTCAGTGATTTATAGTGCTTTGGAATGGCAAAAGTTTGGCTGACTGCCATGATACGCAGGAAGCCCACAGAACCTAGGAATCGGTAGCTATTAATAAAAATTTAATTTTATGGTATGCCCACCCAAGTGATCTGAAATACATCTCTAAGTCAAGGTGCAACTCTTTGCCTCTTCCATGTTTTAAAAGATTTTTAAGATTTTTTTGCATCTTGTTTTTGACATACACTCTCAAGGCCTGAAAAATTTCATACTTTGGTGCTGACCAAGTTAAAGGACCTGTCAGCAGAGTCCCAATGGGACTCTGAAGTGAGAAACTGCAAATTTGATCTCCTATTGCTGGTATTTCCATTGGGATGTAGGTCCTGAAAAATCCTAGGGAAGTTTTTTTTTAATGCACGCAATGTACTTATTAATAGCTCAGAGTTGATATGAGGGGACTTCCACAGAACTGTGTCACACTTTATTTGTCTTTATGGAGTGACTTTTTTTCCTAAGATGTTTTCAAGCTGTGTTTAGTTTAAATGGCAAAGAATATTTATTTTAGCTATAATCTCCTACTTAGTCACAGTGTGGTGTTTTCTGTACTGCACAGTAAACTGTATTAAGTGACATATAATGCAACAGTAATTGCAAGAGAAAAGAGAGAATAAAATTGGATTCAGAAGGTTGGGTTGTTTCCTAGCTTTTGTATTATTTTTTTTCTGCTTCAAGTCAGGCTCTTTTTGTACCTGGTTGTCATTGTCCCTTTTTGGGGGCCTGAATAGTAGCACATTTTAAATATAGGTTTTGCTTTGGAGATCAGTTTCTTTTTGAGGAAAAGAATAATCTCATGCTATAATCTTCATGAGTAAGATCTCATGAATCATTATGCTCTCATATGTAAGGAGTAGACCATTCATTTCCAGGACAGCAGGGTGATTTTTTTTAGGTTTGTATGTTTCTTTTATGTTTGGGTTGTTTTTTTCTTTTTTTTTTTTCTTTTTAAAGAAATGCTTTTTTTTCCTTATTTATAAATTTCCCAAGAGATTTTCTGAATTGGTTAGTTATTTGTGTCTTTTTATGTATATGTTCATATACCTGAATATACACACTGAAGTGATCCTTAGTTGGTGTTCCTGCCCCACGTGGTAGAAGGTGGAAGCAAAGGGAGGAGCAGTTGAATGTCTGCAATAAAGTCTAGCTCAGGAATGCAGAGAGCCCAATGCATCTTTGTTATGTTTAGGTAACTGAATATGAAAAATCATGTTTTAAAACTTCATTTAAAAACAAACAAAAAGCATTTAAAAATTCCCAAACTTTTCTCCTGAAAATTAGGATGTGGAACTAGATGGTATCCACGAATATATGCTGCTTGCAATTATAATTATTTTGATTGCTCCAGTAAATAGCAGCTCCCTTGAAATGGCCATTTTTTTCATGTATTTTTAATGTTTTCTTTGTGTTCACTTTTTTTTCCCTAAAGAGCTTCAGTTTTGGTCAAATGGAAGCTTATGTTTATTTTCATCCAGGCTATAACTGGAAGACTACTTTGACTTTTGTCTATGGTCTGACCTGTGTGGGTTATGAAATTGTAATACCTTTCAGTGTAGGTAATCTTCTAAATACATGGTTTAATCAATTGAACCCTACAAAGTCGGTTAAAGGTAAAAAATAATTGATTGCGGATTATGAAAGGATAGAGAATATCTATCTGCCACTTGCACTTGGAACAAGTAGCTATATATGGACTTGACTCCATGGAATTGTATGTTCTCCTTTGTTAGCAGCACCAATAGTGTTCACTTTCAAATTGGAGTTGTTAGGCATTGCACAACATCAGTGTTCACAGACTTGGTGGTCTTACATCAGTCTTTTAAAAGATGTCATTGAACTGTCCTAAATAATATTTTAAAATAATGCATATTCTCTCTACAGAACACATTAGAACAATTACTGAGTTACATCAGAATTAAATCCAAATTTAAACGACTAGAATTATCATCAATCATATTTGTGGGGTGAACTTCTAAGCTTCAAATATCAGCTTAATAGGGGAGGATGGAAACCAGGTGTTGGGCTTATCCAGGGGCAGCTCTTGAGAAGAGATGGTGGAATGGTTACACAGATGGTACACACTGATTTCACTTTTAAATTCTGGAGTCAAACACTGGGATGTGTGTCATTAAAAGATATTTTTAGAGAGACAGATTGAAAATATAGAAACAGACACCTTCTTCTCTCTCTCTCCTACTCACACTCTTTCCCACTTCAGAAAGAAACCCTGAAATGCTCTTCTCTGCTATTATTATATGTAAGTTCTGAAGAAGGCTTAGAAATGCCTGTGTTGGAACTTCAGCACTAACTCCATGCACTACAGGCCAGGGACCCCAGGATATGTCACAGCAGGATGTCCTGGTTCCTGTTTTATGGGTTCCTCCTGAGAAGAGGAGCTGTAAACCACCGTAGTTACCAAACCTCCTCACTGTGGCCATGCTGACTAGAGCTAACTGGTTCAGCCTGCAAACATGAACTTCCCTTGTGGGCACTGACATTTGATGCAATTTTACTACTGTTCCCACTCTCGTGTTTGGAATTAACTGGCTCACTGTGGTATACTGATTGCTAAAATGGTCTCTACCAAAATTTCGTGTTAATCTGAGGATCTCAATTTCTGTGTTTTGTGTTTTAGTCACTTTGTTCCTCAGTGAAAGTACACTTATTCCAACACTGAGTTGGAAGGATGAACTTTGAAAACAACAAACTTGAATGCCACATGGCTTACTTTCTGCATTTTTTACTACCTGTTTATATTAAGTCTCCTGGTCTTCTGGCATGTGTTAAAGACAAGTTAAAGGTCTTCTGTGTCTTGTAATTTGCACATTAGGATCACGATGGACTAAGACAATTATAACGTGCAGGGTGAAACTGCCCTGACTATGGCTAATGAGTAATCAAAGTAGGTCTTTGAGTCTTCTCTGTCAGAGTGAATTCTCCTGGGGGGAAGCAGGAGACAGTTTATGACTCAAGTTTATACTTGGGATACAGTAGCCAAAATTCCGCTTGAGCTGAGCAGACCAGGTACTTGATCACTTGCCTTATTTCAGGTAAAGTACTGCCTCAGTTTTCTTGTACTGCTGGGTGACAAATTATTCTGTGGTAGTCTTATTTCATTAAATCATGAAAAAGTTTTTGCTAATAGAACCAATATGTTGGAAGAAAAAGTTATTCTTCTGGTTTTGATGTCTTGTTAAAACTGATTTTCAGTGAAAATTCTTAGTTCTCAATTAGCTTCAGCAGATACGTTGTGTTTACAGCACAAAATACTCCAAAACCCCAAAAAACCAAACCAATCCAGGATTGTTTCAGAAATGCAAATAGTCAGGATAGTAAAGGAAACAGAATGTAAACTTGACTGAAATCCATTGTATTTGGCTGGTTATTTATCACAGTGGCTGTATTAATTTATTTTGAAGAACAGTGCTTCCTAGATACCTCTTCTGAAAACACAACCCTGGAACTCGTGGGAGGATATTGTCATTGTTCCTGTGTTATTTGAACTGAAGTGAGGAAATGGATGAAGTGTGACCAAGCACTAGGATTTTTTAAGTTCAAGAGTGACATGGTTTCCATAGAAACAGCAAGTTCTATCATAGCTACCAAGTTAAATGCCTATAGGATTTTGCTTTCTTCCCCCTTTAAATAAAATTTATTTATGCTCTTTTTTGGTTTTCTCTTTCTTTTCACTTCAAATTTCTGAAATTTACTAACTATACTTTTAGCAGTGCAAAGCTGCCTTAGCCATTCCTTGTTTGAGGAAGCAGTTGCACATAAAACCATATTTGTTTCACTTTGTAGTAATCTAAAGGTGAATGTGTCATTGGAAGTTCACCTTAGCCTTGAACAGAGTGACGCAGGGTGCTGCCACATTTACCTGGTGTCCTGTTGGGATTGCCCTACTTTCACAAGTGCTGTGGCTTTGAACGAGTGACGCAGCTGGCAATGAAACTGCAGAGCTTTGTTCATTCACGTGGACAATTTATGTTTCTTCTCATTTTCCATGTATTGACATATCTTTTTCATGACACAAAGGAAATTTCTTATGGGTATTGCAAGGTGCTGTAGAGGTAGAGCAAAGTTAAATACAGGGGTTCTGACTTTTACTAAGTGTAAATTTTAGGTAAAATTTCAATTGAGGAAGTGTGGTTAAATTACCTGTATTTCTTATAAAGTATCTGGTGAAAATAGATGTCTAGAAGTGTGATTCATGAGAACTGTAGTTTTATTTATTTTACCAAGCCAGTCTTGAAGAAGAGTTTGGGATGAAGGATCTCTTCTCTCACATTGAGAATGCTTGCACAGTTGGGCTTCTTCAGGTTGAAGAAATTAAGTTATAAAATATCTGTGTGCTAGATGAGTGAAAAGATGTGAAAAGAGACTTTGAGCTTGATAGATGAGTAACCATCCCGGGAAGGATGCTGAGAAGGAGTAGAGAAAAAATAATGGAATAAAATTCACGATTTCTATTTATCCAAATTAGATCATGACAGATTCATCAGCCAGTATTCTCTGGAAGAAGAGTGTTTTCCACATGAGGGAAATGCAGAAGAGGTGTAATCTAACTGGACTTCAGTGAGTAGTTGATGTTGCATAGGAAGGAATCAGTTGGGGAAGGCAGGGTTTGACTGAGTGTGTGTGACCTAGGTGGTGAAAATGGTAAAGGTACAGTTTTCAGAATGTGTCAGGCTGTCAGTTATGCTTAGTGGAATTCCTTAAAGATAATTTTGGGACCAGCTATCTTTCTAATATTTTCGTTTACGCCACTAGGACAAGGAAAATCAGTATGCTGATGAAATTTGTTGATGATTTATAGTATAGGTGGAGATGGGATTATCTCAAAGACTGAATTAATACAACAGCATTAATTGAATTAAAATAAAAATATCCTGTGCATTATGGGTGGCTATTGTTACAATTTGGGATGGCTCAGATTACGATATGTGAACTTTGGAGGGCTTATAGCAAAGATTTATTGAAAGACAAACTCTTTTATGCAGTGTTTCAGTACAGTCAATATGATTGGTCATTTAGAGCAACACCTCTTGACTGTTTCTTACAAGGAAACTGAGTTAGAAAAACACCAGGGGTCAGGAAAAGGGATATCTACAAGGATTGTTTGGATTCCTCCTTATGATTTCCCAAGCCAGAGTGAGAGTTATGTACTTGGCTTTCCCACAGGCCCAAGCTAGTGCCTGAACCCTAAAAATCTTTTTTCTGACCACTGTCAGCTCCCACAGGTGGTTAAAAGCTGTATTTTGAAATGCAAGCTTGAAAGTTTATGTCATAGAAACAACTGAACTAGAGAAGAGCATTGTGAGATTACTGCATTACAAATGTAAAACACTCGTGATGTTTATAATTGAAAATGGAGAGGCTTCTGCAGTCGATTTCAGGAGTTCTAGTATCATTTTATAAATTCCTGAAATACTGTGTATCATTCTAATTATGCATGCTTAAGAAAGTTTAAACGAAGCTGAAGCAGGTATGTATTAAAGTGGATTGTGGAATTGTTCACTTTGGAAAGGACCTTGAGCAGTTTTCTAGCCCAAACTCCTGCTGGAAGCAGGGTCACCACTGAATTCAGACTAGATTGCTTGGACCTTGAAAATCCACAAGGCAAGAGCTTCCAGAGCATCTCAGAGTGACCACTGTTTTTGAGATCCTCAGGATGAAAACCTTTTTTACCTGATCACAGTTCAGAGTCTCTTGTTTCCGTTTATGACCATTGTTGGTCTTCTGTCTTGGACATCAGTAAAGAGGTCCTGAGGCATGGGAAGGCTGCTGATAGGTCCCCTCCAAGCCTACCAACCCTACCTCAGTCTTTACTGATGTGTTTCAGAATTCTGAAGACAGTGTTCCCACCAAGGGCCAGCCTTTTAATGAGGAAAACCTTTGCTTGTTAATTTTAGCCAAGTGTGTCGTTGCCTGCAGATGTGGAAGAAAGCCATCAAAACCCCAAGATTTTTTTGGCTAAAGCACGATGTGCATGTGGCATCAGTAAATGTAATGTATTCAAGAATAAACTTAAGCTGGGAATGAGAAGAAAGCACTCAGTGAAACAGCTCAGGTTCTACAACAGCCTTCTAGGGCATGTAAAAACTGAAGTTCTTCATTATATTCAGGTGGATGCATTCCAGGAGTGACCTGGTGTCCAGAATCTGCAGGTCCCTGCTGACTTGGCTTGTGTGATGCTGCTGTGATCTTTAGACTGTTATTTCTGCTTGTTTCAACCTCGTACGTAGCTCTGGTGGAATTTGGTCACTAAAGTGGGGCTGGGGGGTTTCTCTTTGGCCTAGAGCCATTAGGAAACCTTAATGTGTCTTTAGAGAACCAACTTCTTAAAATAATGACCTTGAACAAAAAAGTAGGTGTATTGGATGTTGAGGAAAAAAAAATTGTTTTATGTATGTATTTCAATCTTAAAACAGCTAAAGAAAAGCAGTAAGTTTAAACTTGGGGCTGCATATGAGGTAGTGATATGACACATTTCTGTCTCTGCATTTTAATTGTAAGTTGGGGAGCAATCTTAAGCTGCTACTGGAGCATAAAATTGATAACCGAGTAGCTTGTTGAACTGAATAGATGAGAAGTCACTTAAACATTAAGAAAATGAGATTTCCAACCTACACAATGTTTACTGATGTTAAAGTGACTTCTAATTTATTTAACATTAGCTGTGAAATTAGAAGCACTGTGGCACTAAGACATTTTGTTGGTATGCCTTAAAGAATGAACAAACTTTTCAGATGCCTAGAACAAAGAAAACACAACTTACTCTACATCAGCATATATGTGACCCAAATTTCTCTTCCAAAAATTGTGGTCACAGTCGTTACTATAATCTTTTCATAAATATAATTTTATTTTTGGGTGGTTTTCTGTTTGGTGGTGGGGTTTGTTGTTGTCGTTTGCAGAATATAATCTACACTGAAAATTTTTATTCTGTATGCAGTGCAACTAATGGAATAGTTCCTGGAGCTGTGATTATGAGATTGGGGTGGGAGGGAGAGGGTGAGGTTTGCATGCTTGAGATCACAAACAGAATGTGCTATTACGTAACTGTGCAGAGGGGTTGTAGTCTGCAAATTGTATTTAATCCTTCTTCTAATACTCTGGCTGCCCTTGACTGCTTTCAGTAGTAAGGTTGCAGTTGGTACTACAACGCAGAAGTGTGAGGATATGATCCCTATCACTTTGTTGTAGCAAAAGGCTGGACCTCCCTTTGGTATCCTGAAAAAAAGAAAAGCCATAGTCAGGACAGTTGTTGTAACATCCCCAGTTGAAGAGCAAACTTGTCAGGACCATGAGAATTGCAAACGTGTTTTGTGACCAAGACGCCTGACAGGAATAGGTGGAGGGGCTTTAAGCATACAAGGAATACCAATATAACCTGCTTGGCAGCTTTTAATGTAGGAAAGAGGATACAGGATAGATAAAATTACTAATAATCCTTTCTTAACTTGAAAAATAAAAAATTGATGCTTTTGTGTCAAAATTCCTCTACCTAACCAAGACTTTTTTCTGCACTTTGGGTATTTGTGTATATGCATATGCTCTTATCTTTTCTCTTTCTTCTTTTAGTTCTGAGGTTCCTGAAATTTTGCCAGAAATATTTTTTTTCATATCCCCTATAGTTTGTTTGCAAGACTGAGTAGTACAGCAGTTGCAAGTTGTTAAATTTACCAATATTCTTCAGGGAAATGAGACTGGACTTTAAATTTAGAGGCAAGCTTTGGGATTATTTGCTTCAAAGCCTTTAGGGTAGTGTGATACGCAACTCAAGACTGATTCCTTCAAGCAAAGATGAAGAAACATAAATATATATAGAGAGAGACAAACATGCAAACTAAATGTGTAGGTGGCATGCTGTACTATAAATAAGAAAATACTCATACCTTTCATTAGGACAGCTATTTCTTTGCACTTGATGTAACATCTGCTTGACTGACTTGAAAATTCATTTTGGGCTTCTGCTGACATGTAATTTTTTTTTTTTTTTAATGAAAATACTTATCCTGCATTTTATGCATACTTTGTAATATGCCCTGTAAAATTATTATCTTATCTCAATGTGCCTTTTAGATTTCATAGTATGGCTATAAGAAATGCTCTTCAGCAACAAGAACCTTATCCAGCTTAGAGAGGTAGGAGGAAAGAAGGATCTAGCATTTTTCACTTTTTTTTCCCATCTTCATGTTGCTTATATTGATTTTAATGGAGTATATTAACTGCAGAGGTACGACTTAATCAAATTTTCCAGGAAGCCAAGTTAGTTTTGGTTATTTTTTAGTGATATTCATCTCCTTCCTGTAATCACTTCGGTGGGTCTGGTGATCTCAAAACTCAGTAGTGAGAATAAAAAGAAATGTTATGGTAGAAGAAGAATAATAATTTCACTTCTGTGTTAATGCAGTGCCATAATCATACTTTTAAGTGCTGAGCAGGGCTAATCTTTTGGGGGTTGTTTTAGTCAACACCTTGTAGGATCCAAACCAGGCAGTTCTAGGGGGTGGATGCTTTGATGTTATGTCTACTGCCTAGGAAACTGCTGTGGTCTTCAAGCAGGTAATCCCCACCACTGCTAAACTACACACAGATGAAGCAAAATAATTTTTTAGATAAACTATATAAATTCTGAGTTTGGGAACTGCTTAGACAGAGGGAGCAAGCTAAGGGGGGGTATCCTGTGAGCCAGTCAGAGTATAGGAAATGGATATGGGGAATTGGAATGAGAGGCAGAAGGGCTGCTGGTGAAGAAGCTAAGGTATGCACTGGTGCTGAAAATTTGGGGTTGATTTGTTCTTTTAAGCAGGCAGCCCATTCCAAGCACAAGTAACAGTTCATGATGTGGTCAGAACTTCCTAAATTTTTGGCAGTATGTTGGTATTGTAAGGAGGTGCATTAATGCTTAAAAAATAATTAAAAATAATGAAGTATAGAGAGAGTGTAATCGAATGCAGTACACCCCACTTCCAAAAGCTGAAGCATGGTAAACTGATGGAAAGAGCTTACTTTCCACATGCACATTTTTACAGTGTCCTCTGAATATGTACTTAGTAACTAATGTGATGCTATTTTGCAAACTGTTGGTTAAACAGGAGAAATAAAAAAGTATTAGAGAAACTGTGTGTCTGTGAGCCTCATGTGAAGGACCTAGGTGAGAGGGGGGAGGCAGCTCAGGGAGAGATTGTTGTTAAAATTCATTATAAAACAACTGTCAGATCAATTTTAATGTTTCCTGATTCATTTAATGACAAAGGTAAGTGTAAAGATGTCTTGCTGCTAGAATTCATGGATGACATGATGTTTGAAAAGTGCTTGTAATGGAGAGAAAAGAACAACTTTGGGGGATTTCTTAGGTCCAGTGCCCAGACATGGGGGGAATCCAAAACATCTTTGTGATGCAGAATACTTCTTTACACCTAGCCTCCTTTCTCTCTGAGGGATGGAGTAATAGGATTGGGATGAAATTTGGAGCCATGTACTTTAGGGTGATACAGCCACAATAAAAAGTTTGGAAGCTGAATAATTGAAAGGTTCAAAGTAGAAATGGGTGCAAAGTAACCGAGCAAACAGCATGGTGCAGTTATGAAGAAGGTATATGTACTCTTGGGACACAGTCACAGAAGATGTTTCCAGTAGACAGAGAAAATTACTGATGGTGTTATACAAGCATCTGGTGAGACATCATGTAGCATGCCTCAGAAATTGTCATTTGTTTGAGGAGAAAATTGCTTTTCCAGAAGAAATTGTGCAGAGAGAGGCTCCTAGGATGAAAGGAGGAATAGGTGTCTCACTAGAGAAAGCTTGAAGAGCTTATCTAGGGTAGTCCAGCTAAAGAAACTGTGTATGTGGGTGTTGTCTATACATACACAGGTGGAGACAGTAAAGGGGGGCAAAATACTGAAATTGAAAGACCATATAAGCAAAACAATGCCTGAACATAGTCCAACTTTCTGAAGGTGTTGTTTCATCACAGTAGTCAGGTTTTTTGAGTAAACAGGAACAATAGAACTTGATCTGCTTTTTTCTGCTAAATATTGATGAAATTTGAAAATAATTCCTTAATCATTGTGGAAATTTCAAAGAAAACAAAACTTTATTGTGTATAGCCAAATGTATTCTGAATTTTCTGAAGAATTTTCTTTGACTAGACAGCCTTCCCTCAGCTTCTCTCTTTCAAGTTTTTTTGTGATTTCCTGGTATGCAATGATGCTCCTGGAGTGGCTGGGGTGCTTTCTCAGAGACAGCTACCACTTGGCTGCTTTCCTGGGCTAATGGGAGAACTTGTATTTTCCAAAGGGTGTTAGTAGGAGGACAGGGAGGAGAACCTAGCCTTTTATGCTCACTCTTTTTATGCTTGCTACACTTTGAAATAGACACTGAATTGCTTTTAGGAGGGGTCATTTCCTTCATTGACCTTGAAGTGTGCGATGGATGATAGAGATTGTAATTTGGATACCTCCATTAGGTGCTTAAAGACAGGTAGGATGAATACAAGCCAAAGGATTCAAGAGGGAATAGATGATCTGTCTAAAGAGCTTCTGAAATAAGTGGAGAGTAGGCAGCTGAGGCAGGACTCTTATGTTCAGTGGCTATGATGCACTGAGATTTTTTCAAGAAGTCTAGAAAACTTGGACACTGCTGTAAATTTTTCACTTGATATTTGATGTAGAAAACAGTTTACTGAATTCCAGCAAAGAAAGCTTTGTTTGCATCTTACCTAAAGTGAGAGCTACAGCTTGAGAGTGTGACTTGGAAGAAAGTATCCAAGCAGTTGGTCTGCTAAAGTCTCTCTGCAACTTGATGAAATGTGGGCTTGTAGGTCAAAGTACAACAGCAGCTAGACTCCTGCTTGCCATGGGCATTGCTGAATGCTAGCTACCCAAATGTGTTTTGTGACCTTGCTAACAATCGCTCGAGGAGCCAAAATTTAATCTCTTTTGCATTGAAAATAATGTCATAGTGAGCTTTTTATATGTGTCATTTTAATGCTGTATGGAAAAGAAATTCTATTCAGTAATTTGCAAAAAGAAGAGAGGAAAATTATGGCTTAAGGTGTTGGTGGTTATATGGAGGAAATTAATGAAAGAAAAAATTATGGTGTGATGTTATTACTGTGTTGCATGTGGACCTCACTTTGCTTGTGGTGAGAGTTGTGGGACAAAGTTTTGGATTCAAAAGACTGGTGGAGGGATTCAGGAAGCAGCTTTGTGGCAGCTGGGAGCAAGGAAGGATGCTATCCGACTCCCTGGTGTTTTGTAGGAGAGGCACTGGTTGAGATTGAGAGGGAGCATTCTGGGGCTTTTATGAAGTCTCACAGGCTATTCCAGTGCATATTTTGATATTTTAATTCTCTCTGTATAAGTTAATTTTCCAGGTTTATGTTTTTCTTTTTGTTCAGGAGCTATGTTGCTTATATGTCATCGCTAGAGTACGTTTCTACCTTATTGAAAGCTATTTTTTACTGGCACAGTTGATTCAATCACTTACAGAATCTTCTGGTGTTTATAATCAAAAATACCAGCTGTTAGAATTTAATCTTCCTAGATTATGGGGATGCGAACGACATTTTATTGACCTCTTTGACCCTCTTTTTAACATATGTTAACATGTTAAACTGTCTTCTCAAGTAATTTGGATCAGTCTTCCAAAACCAAGGACAGTTTTCAGTAACTGTAAAAAATAAATAATTTAAGTAATCTCTGTAAACTTTTCTAATACTGATGTTTTGGGTTTTTTACCAGATAAATTTGCGCCTCATCTTGGTAAGCGGGAAAACAAAAGAGTTCCTGTTTTCACCAAATGACTCTGCTGCAGATATTGCAAAACATGTGTATGACAACTGGCCAATGGGTGAGTAGCAGTGTGGCTTTGGCTTTTTAACTGCTGAGCAAGGAGCTTCCCTGTATATTCAAACTAAAGTGTCAGTAAACTGATCTCTTGCTCAACATTCAAATTAAGTATGTTTATTCACTATCTGGACAAAGATTTATATAGAAATGCAGCGGTCCTGCCTTCTTGTTCACAGTTCCTTCCGTTGGGCAAATTTTTAGATGTCAAGATTGTTTCCTACTTTATTTCTAAAGTTTGCTTTCCCAAATTGAAGCACTTCTTTCCCCCTATCTTTAGACAATTTTCTTTATCGATCGCGTTAGAGGATCTAGTAAGTGTGAGGAAATGTTGGAGGTATAAAACCTCTTATGTGAGGACAGCTAAAATAAAACATGGGAAGTCACAGGAATGCATTAGTGAAATTGAGTCTGAAATACTTTTTCTTTATTGCCTTATCTTGGAAAGGATCTGTAATACTGATATTTTTCAAGGGAAAAAATATATAAAAGCTCATTTTAAGAGACATTAGGAGACTGGATGTTGTAAATATACTTGGTGTCATACAGGAATACTGGCTTTGGAAAATGGACTCAAGAACTTGAGATGTGTATTCACATATGTGAATAGTTCCCCAAACAAAGTGCTTCTGTTCTCCCCGACTATGATTTCATGGGAAAATAGCCAAAACACAGACATGGCATTACATACGATGAAAGAAAATGCTTCTTTTGGTACAGGACTTCATTTGGGTTACTGTTTTGATGTTAAAAAGACCACTATTTAGAGAAATTAAAACATTGCACTATTTGTTTCTGTGGTGCCTTTGTCAAAGACATATGGTGAATGATAGTTTATGCCAAAAAGTTAATGGTGATAATCGGTATTTTAGGCCTTAAACTGGTCCTTGAGGTCAGGAAGAAAGTTCAGTTTGCTGTTTCATTTGCTGGGATACAGTATTATGTATTTAGTAAAATATGTAATGAAGGAGGAGGTTTTAAATCCTCTGAAGTATTAGATATAGATGTAAAAAGTAGGCTTTAAAAAATAGGTTAACGTAGCATCTATGCTGTACATATTTTAATGTGTGCCTATAATGTAGTTCTCATAATCAAATGTTATTTGTGTACATTTATCTGAATTGGTAGAGGCAGAACTGGATTTTTTTTCCCTTACTCAAGTTTATGCCTCTGAACATGTGATATCATGTTCACAGTCTTGTGAAGAGCTTGAAAGTTGCAGATTCTGAGTTTAGAGTTGGGAAGAATCCCAGACTTTAAAGTCTCTTCTTTAAAATAAAAAGTAGAACCAGACATGGAAACCTCAGTTCAAATACCTGCTGTCCTGAGGGAGTGCGCTAAATTTTGATGGATATTTAACTGCCTTTGCAAAGAAGAATAGTCTCAATTAAAGAGAAAAAAAAAATCTCACTTCAGAATAGCATGTAGATTTTCACAAACATTAGCCCCATTAGCTGTTTTCAGACTGAGGGTGCTCCTCTTTGCTACAGGACTGAGAAATCTTGATGAGGACTAAAGTGCCTTGAAACAGAGATGTTACAGTTGTTTTTACCACCATTTTGACTTGTCATGATCTTGTGGGGAAAAAAAAGAATGAAATAACCTCCATCACATGCTGGCAGGATTAAGGCAAACCTCGCCCCACCTCTTTTGGCAATACAGTTGTTAATTAAGGATCTCTCGACTTGCAGTAAAAAATGCCAAATTTATTTAAATGCATATAATCTAGATAGGTTACCTGTTCTCTTCTTCCCCTCCCCATTTTCTTCTCAATAATATTAACTTTCTTGTACAGCAATTATCTGAACTTAAAAAAAAGGTAGGTTCAGTGAGTCCTTGGCTCATTTAGTCATCGGTGGAAATTAAAATTTGAATTCATGTCAGAAAGAAATGTTTCAGACTTCAAGCCAAGAAGCAGAAATTAAAAGGATGGGTAACTTGGCAGCTTAACAGTGAGAAAATACCTGTGCCAAAATCTAGTCTGTCTTCTTTTGGTTGTGATTTTACATCATTATGGCACTGTCAACTGGCTGAATTTCTCCTCTTTACAGCCACAGTATAGTGGAGTTCAGACTGTATGGAGTAAAAAAAACCAAAACAAAGCTGTTATGGTAGTAGTGTGGTAATTCAGATCCTTGATGTAGCTCACTTCACAGCACAGCAGAACAGGCATGTGCTTGAATTGCAAGACAATTGAATCAGACCCTAAGTGGAAATACTTGAAATTCAAATAGCTTTGGTTGCCTAATTTGATCTAATCTTATAACCCAGGCACATGGGAGCACCTGGGAGTGTTGCAGGTTCTGCTGTTGATACCAGCCTTGCTCCCGTTGTGGTCTGGGGCTGAGATGGCTCCTGCTGCCCAGTCTCTGCCTGCTTGCCTTTTGCACCAGATGCCTCTCTGTACACTCTGCAGCTGTGGCTTTTGTTTGAAATGCTTCCCCTTATACCCTTTTCAGTTCTTCTCCTTTTGTGGTGCCAGTTGCTATTGCCTGTATGTTAATTGTATGTTCCCAGTGAACAGGTTGGTTTCTGTGGCTTGTCCTGATCCCTTGCTGAATATTCATTTTTCTGTATAAACACTACAAAAACAGAAAGAGAGAACATTTGTGAACAACTGTTGCCAGATATCTGGTCATCTAAGAAACAGAAGACACTGTATTCCCAGAGAGACCATTTAAATTCAACATTTCAAGGCTTTATGGTACTTGTTCTGAAAGCAAAGTGCATATTTATTTGTTCTTCACATTGTGACAGGGAATGGAAAAAGAGTAGGAAAAGACCATTTAAGCTTATAATTTATTTATGATGGCTTAAGCATTATAGGAAAACGTGTGCTTGGTTTTTTTTGAGCTACTGTTCGCCACATAAAAACATTCACGGATGGGCCTTTGAGAAGCTCCTTAAAATGTCTTGGTGGGTGTCTGCTGTGAGAGAGCCTCTGTTCCTGCTCTGTGGTGGCGGTCGGGGGCTGCTCAGGTCACTGCCCCCTCCAGACATGGAACTGGTTGGATCTGGCCATCATCGAACGGCGCTGAGCTGCCTCCGGAGCTTTTTGTCAGCGCTGTGATCTCAGAGTCGTGTTTCAAGCGACCCATCACATGCGCTCGCTCCGTGTGTGGCGGCTTCCCGTTGCTGGAGAACAGCTCCAGTTAGTCAATTAGCTGGTGACGAGAAGTATGGCTTGGCAAACTTCAGAATGGCCTGGATAGCAAGAATCAGGAAGCAATTTGCATGTATGAAATATTTTAGGGCTTGTGTATGTGCTAAATATATCCTGCAGTTGGTGACATCAGTCATATTTATACTTGCAGACATAAAATTACCTGTTTCAATGCCCAGTGTCAAATAGTAAATGCAAGAATAGACTTCAGGAGTGCTGGCCTTGAATTATCCTCCTGTGCCTTCAGCCTGTGTTCTCTCTTTAGTGATTTATGCAAAAGAGTCCTGTTCCCGATTTTCTTCCTGGGTAAAGGTGAGAGAAATAACAAAAGACGTTTTCATTACAATGTAATTGTGGAAATTCTCTCTCTCTTCAGATTGGGAAGAAGAACAAGTCAGCAGTCCAAATATCTTGCGGCTTATTTATCAAGGGAGGTTTCTTCATGGCAATGTGACACTAGGAGGTATGAAAATAATTTTCATTATACATGTTACAGTTAGGCAAAGGGGATGTTTATTTATAGTTCTGTGAATACTACTTTACTGTTCAAGATCACAGGATGGCCTGCTTTAAACTGTTTTTCTTGTGCATAGAGTGACATTGTTCTTTATTGCATATTTTTCCATCTTTTTACCACGAGTTGTTAACTTTGCAAGGTACCACCTGCTAAGTCAAGTCTCCTCTCACACAAAGAGACTGTAGTGCTGCTTTTATTTGTTGTCTTTCTAAATGGAATATTTTGTTCCACCTCTCTTACACTGCCTTTGCAGGACAACCTACTTAATAAATATCTGAAGTATTTTAAAATGCTTGATAAACTTTATGATAATTGGTCAAACAATACTTTAAATCTTAGTGCAACGCAGGAAGACACCCTATGAATGAGAATGAGGGGAAGCATTCTTGCTGTCCAGTGCTCTCCCAGGGATACAATTGCATAGTTAGGCGAAAACAACAGTAAATGGCTTCACTTCGTTTGCTGAGGAAATGCAATTCAACTGTGCCCCCTCGTGGCAACTGTTTCCCCTCAATTACGCATTTTGCGGGGAACCCTTGATAGAGGTGTGACACACATTTGTTAAGTCATCTCTCTTTTGTAGGTAGCATTTGCCAATGGGAATTTCAGCTGTATCAATGACTAAACAATGTGAGACTCTCCACTCTGTGCCATTTTCAAAACAAATTAATGCTCCTACTTTGTATGTTCAAATTACTTATGGTTTGGTACCTGAATGCAGTACAGAAAGGAGAATATAATATAATAAAAAAACACCACTGAATTGTTTTTGAAGTTAAAGAGAATCTGAAAATAATATTTCTGGATTGCTTATGGTGATGTTCCATGAAGAACTAACTGGGATGATATAGCTATTGATTAACTTTCTACCATTCCCAGTGTTGCCTAGTGATGTACTTATAGATTTACTCTCCACATATATAATTTTTTAATGCTTCTATATATACAAACAAGATCATTGTCAGCTCAGCTGGAAGAACTCTGAAATTTTTATTTACTCTTCAATTTGTGTTTTTACCAGGTGACAGTGAGTGCAGCTAGTAGCAGTTGGAGTAGAGTTGAAAGACAAATGTTAAGTCTTGGATCATCTCTGCAATTAAAGATGCTAGTCTTACCCTACATTTCCAGGCAAGGATAGCTAACTGGGATTTACTTTGCCATTCATCTGAGTGTTGCTCTTTACCACCAGCATTTTTTTCCCTTTAGTGACATTTGTCTAAATCTGAAAAAATGTTGAATATTTGTTTAATATATATAATATATTATTTAGTGAGTTAAGATGAAAAATAATAGCCACATGCTGCTGACTCCTGCATTAACTTAGGTCTATGAATTTTGAACACTTGTGTGGGTTCAGGGCATTTTAGTTCATTCTTAATCATTCATGCGTTGCGATTTAATCATCATGTTTTACCCCAAGGATCTTACATGTATATTAGTGTTTTTCAAACATATTTTTGTTGCTGTATTGTTTTAAGAAAAATAATCCCTAAAACATTGGCTTAACTTCAGCACTAATGAAATTATCAGGAGTAAGATTACACAGCTGAAAGGGAAACAAGAATTCATGAAACAGCCTGAAAGGCTCTTACTTCAGTTTGTGTTGTTCATTAGAGGTAACCTTAAGTGAACCAGTTACCTTTAAAAGGGAGGTGGAGGGGGGAGGTTTCTTGCTAAACACAATATTTATATTATGTTCCTTGTACTATCATAATACACTTTCATTAAGCATTTCTAGCTGCAGTTTTCTTTGACTGACTTATAGCACTTAGTATTATATTTTCTTTAGGTGATTAGGAAATATTGACTGGAATTTGGACCTCCTGAAAATCACTTTATCATCCAGTGAAACAGAAGTTGCCAAGGAAACAGTTGGCTGTTTTCTTTTTTAACTGGAGTCCATTTTTGTTCACTTTTACCTTACATGTCTGTGCAGTGGCTTATGAATTTGAGACTCCTATAAACTTAAGATGCCTCAAAAATGAGAAATTGATAGGAAAAAGTGCTTTTGAGTAAAAAACTTTATTTTCAAGAAATCATCCCTTTTGATACCTCCTCTGAATGGCCTGTCACTAAAAGAACAGCAGAGCTAATGGCACTGGAAGCAGTGTAGAGCAGATATCTCTGTAAAGCTGCACTGCTTTTGCCTGCAGTGCTTGAGCCACACTGTTTTTTTGTGTCCTGCCTGTGCAGAGGACTGGGGAGTTGGCTAGCAAGGCAAAGTCTGTTGTTCAGCTTCCAACAGGAAATTTAATCCTTTGGCTAAATATTTGCTCTGCAGTTTGCATTTCAAATAATATTAATTAGGGAAGTAATACATAATCAGCAGTTCTCAATTTCTTGGTAGATAATGGTAATCAGCAGCATTTGCTTCCTTATTTACTGGGGAAGTCAACCCACCATGTGCCATCCACATTCCAAAAGGGGGTGAAAAGTAAGTTCTGACGATAGAAAATACAGAAAAACAATGGAATGGAACAGTTGGGAAAGCAATTAAATACAGTTTTGGTTAAAGTGAGAGAAAGGGGTGAGAGCACAAAGAGAAGAGCAAGAAAGGATTACTGAGCTTAGGTTAGGCTGCTCAGATGCTGTCATGGTGCTCCAAGCAAGAAGCTGGAAATTTCTAGCAAGAATTTGTGCAAACTGTGCAAACTACTAGCTGAAATTGGTTAATACAAATACTAGCATAGTTCTACTTGATTACTGTAAATAGTTAATCTCCACAACTCACTAATGAAGTCTTCTGAATCGTGTGTTGATAGTATGAAAGATGTTTCTAATGTGATTATTTTGTAATTCAAGAGTTGTTATGAAGACAATCCTTTTCCATGGAATTTGCAAAGAGCATATGAACAGTCAGTTAGAGTTTTCAGTTGTATCATGGTATCAAGTACCCAAAATACATCATCCTTTTCAGATTTCAAGCTATCAATAGCTTCTAGTTGCAGGCACAGGCAGTGCTTCAAGTAAACTGAGCAACTTTTGGAGTTGTCTTTCCATAGGCATGGCTTTTCCCAAAGTACAGCTGCTTCAAAGAATCTTGTGGAGTTCTGTATCACTTTGTGTGTTTAGACCTGTGTTTGAAACTGTGTTTTAATCATAATTTGCATTTTTTAAAATAAATATGTAGGCAAAGAACATGATTTAATAGCAGTGTTGTAGTGAGGCTTTTTATTAGTGAATCTTTAATCTATGCTGTAGTGATTAATGCAGAGAGGCATTTTTTGTTTCACTTGCCTTCAGGTTTATTGGCCATTCCTCATTCATTTATTCACTTCAAATGCCATTTCACTGTATGTGAAAATAAAGGCTGTAACTTGAGTTTGACAGGACAAAGTCTACTCAAATCAGAATTATTTGGGTATTAAGGACTAAATTCTTGTTAAATTTATCACTGACTTTTTTTTCCACTATAAGGTGGGAAGGACAGAACTTAGACCATCTTTGCCTTCTATTTCTCAGAAAAACAATCAAAGAAGATACTCTAAGTATACAGTGTATTTGTATACTTAAATTGGAATGTAAAAATTATCATTTTAGCTTCAGACACAAGCAGAATGAATTGTGGGAGGCACCATTTTTAAAAATTTTGTTTTGCTAAAGCTCACAAAGGCAGCATTATGAGAACTACTACTTTAAATTTGATATTTTTCACATGCAGCTGATGTTACAGATTAGTGTTAAAAGGCAAGATGCAGACATTTTGTATATCGAAAAATCTGTGTCATGGATCAAAATATGTTTTAGGAAAATCTGTTTTGCAGTAGAGGCCCACATATTTTGATATCTCATGAACAACGATTTGATGGCTGCATTAGCAACTTTTTTGCATCCTTGTCATTGAAGAGTGCCTGTGTCTTGGCATGAAAGCCCACTTCACTTTTTACTCAAAAGAGGAAGGCTAAGTTTCCTAAAGGAGTATCATGTCTTTAAGAATGCAGTGTTCTAAGTGACTATTGTCATGCCCTGAGTCCCTGATTTACCAAACTTCAACCAGTAAGCAGTTCAAACCTAACAGTACGAACTTTTGAACAGGTGCTAATCCAATTATAGTTCGTTTCAACTGGGTATTTTGGAGAAAAAAGGGCTGATATAATGTGTTAATAAGTCTCACTTTCTCCTTTTGCAGCATTAAAACTTCCTTTCGGCAAAACAACAGTGATGCATTTGGTGGCTAGAGAGACACTGCCAGAACCAAACTCTCAAGGTAGGCTGGGCACTAGAGGAGTTTCTTACTTGAGTACATGGCAAAGTGGTCAGGTCTCTTACAGGCTTTTTGAGTATTTCATAGTAGAGAAAAGTCAAGTCCTTGTGCTCTTTTGTGAAGAAGGTAATGGAATGCTCTTGTACATGTTTGTAGACAACTAAGGAATTAGCTTTTTGATTTAGCATTTTTATATAGTGCAGAAACTTACTCAGTCCTTAAAGCTCATTTTTATTGTGAAAAACTAGTCCTGATTTATTTTTCAGTTATGTATGCATGTGTATAACAATAAATAATTTTTTTACTGGAAATAATTAAGAACAGACTTGTATTAAGCATACTCTCACACAGCACAGCCTCATTGCTTTAGAAATGGAATGTAAGTAAAACTTCCTTCTTCTTTGCAGGTCAAAGGAACCGTGAAAAAACTGGAGAAAGCAATTGCTGTGTAATCCTGTAAACCCTGTTAGCTTTACCTGCTAAGTGTGATGTAATATAGTCTTTGTCTTTCATGCTGCTGGAATAGAAGAGGCCCTACCTTGCTTCAAACACCTGTAGGAAGAGCCTGTCTGTAAATCCATGGAACTGAAATAATACACGAACACTGTCTCATTAGTCTTTTTTTTTTTTAAAAAAAGTGAAAGATCTATGAACACTTTAATTGTTTATTTTTTTCAATTCTTCCTTTTTGTTTGTTGAATAATCTTACAGTACATCACTTTTTGAAAGCATTCAGTCTCCAGAAAGGTTTGTGTTCTTTTCCATAGCAGGAATCTTTTTGCTACCACAAAAATCTGCATTAACCGGATCTAACAAATCAAGCTTTCTAGATGCAATTTGCACTAAATATGGTTGACAGTATATTTCTCATCAACAATCTCTAACAATATTTGAGACATCTAGTAATCCACAATGTATAATGCAACACTGGAAAATAGTATATTATTAATTAAAACAAATCTCACTTATGGCCAAATCAAAGGGAAAAACTGTTAAGTCAATTCTACCTAAGTCAACCTCGGTGGCCAAACTGGCACAGAATACTAACTAAACCAAGTCTAACTATATATATTTTCACTGCAACAAAGAAAAAATACTATGTGCCTGTAATTTAAAAGCACTCTGTAGAGGGCTGATGAAACTGATTCTTTTGTTACTGTGTGCACTCCAATCGTGTGTTAGTTGAGTGCTTATTCAGACAGCACAAACAAGTGCAGAGAGTGCATTTCCTAGCCTTAATATGGGAGGGGTAGTTTCCTGTAGTTCATAGGCTTTTATTATTGTGCATAAACGTTAGAAAACATCATTTACTAATGAATTTTATGTATTTGAATATTGGCAATTGGTGTTTTTCAGTCATTTTTCTCATCTGTACCTTAGACTCCAGTGTCATGCTTACTCATTAGAGATTTCAAACGAATTATTAAAATTTAAAAAGCAAAAAGAAAAAAACCTCTGCCATAGTACTAGTTTTGTTTCTTTATGTAATCTGCATTTGGTATTAGTGCTTGCAATGATATTAAAATCAGAAGCTGATTTTTGAAGGCATACATAATTGAAAAGGATGCCATTCTTTTATTTCATATCAATAATTTAAATGTTGATATGCTAAAGAAATTTGCACAGCACTAAAGCATGAGCTAGTTTCATCTAAACCTGTAAAAAATAAAAATAAATAAAAATTAAAAACTATAAAAGATTTTATATTTTTTCACTGGGGAGGAATTCTTCCTGGGTGAAATTACAAATATGTGTAGAATATATTTAATAAAAATCTTATAAAATACATAACTATAGAAGTTAAATATAGATTGGCGTGTAGTATAATAGAACAATATTCCATATAAATAGCTTTAGCCTTTAAAAAAACGAGTCACAGGTTGACATTGTGTTCTGTACTTAAGTGTCCACAACTCTTACAGATGTTCTGTGTAATCGTTTTTCCGAATGATTGGCATCATTCAAATGTAAACAAGTTATTTTATTCATTGTTACTGCTTTGATGAAATGCTTTATATGCAGTAGATTTACAAAAATATTGTTCATACTGATCAGAATTAAATTTGTATAGAGCAGAGTTTTAAAACAAATTGTAAATAGCACTAAACATTTTCTTTCTGCAACCTGTACTGATAGACACTTCTGTAAACTAAATAAAAGAATATTGTAGTGCATTTCAGTGGTGTTTCAAGGGTTGTAATTGGGTCTGAACTACTTTTAATAGTACTTCTTAATCTGGAACTTAAGTAAGGACTCCATTTCACTTATTTTAAAAAAAGGAGGGGCACAAAGCCTGGTGTAAAATGTTAATGGGATTTATCCCTTCAATATTTGTTTTCCTTTCACTTCATAAGTGGCCTGGAAGTGTTTTTTCTGTTGAAGAGGAATGTGAGCATGAGCAGTTGCAAATGTGCAGCTGTGTCACACCCTTGGTGTGCCTCACAGGAGTCCTGTGCTTGTACTGTGAGTTTTTGCAGTCTTCGTTTACTGATAGCAAAGAACATGCACATACCCCTTGAGGTGCTGGGAACTGAGATAACACCATTATGTGCTCATTACCAAAATGAATCTTGGGAGGGGGCATTTCCTTCTACTCTGCAGCGTGGTTGCTAAATAAGAAACTGTAGTGACATAAACCTTTTTCTTTAAAAAGACAGAAGTGTGATAGACTTCCCTTTTCCAAAATGCTGACCACCCAGGTAACACAGACTTACAACACAAGAAAAAGAAATTATCTGAGACAGGACAGGCCTAGTTAGTTAAAAAAGTCTTTCAAATGCATTGATTTTGAAAAAAAGAATGCATGGGATGCAATCCTGGTTTGAAAAAGTAGTCAGCTACTGAATACAGAACCAATACATGAAAATCCTGAAGCTTCTAGTTAAAGTATTTGGTGAGGTTCTGTAGCAAAGTATGTGGAGTTCCCTTACGTTAAGATGAAGAAGATGCGTACATGCACATGTCCAAGCAAATCTTTAAATACTGCCTGGCATTTAAAGCATGCCAAAATGACTCCTGCAGAAAGTGAATGGAACAGTTTTCGTGAATTTTCCCACCAATTGTCAGAGTTCTGCCCTTGGAAGAGCATTTCTGTTGTGGTGTGAGGCGGGTGGAAAACTGGGGTGGGGGGATTGCTAAAAGATATGTGCTTTTTTCCTTGTGTGCTTTGTATTGTGGTTTGTGTATTTGCCAAAACAAAAGCAGTAGTTCTTAATCCCGCATTTCCTTGCTAAAGCTCATGCATATGCTTGTCTTCTACTTTGATTGGAGTAAAGTGGATACTAGCAGCCCAAAAAGATTAAAGCTAAGTCTTTGCAGGGTGAGCCTGTAGGATGTTCTGATAATACACTGAAGAGTTTGACATTTGATTTGCACTGCTAGATAGAAATTATCTTTTCCCTATGCATGAGTTAATAGATGTCATGAAGAAAGGGAGGGAGAGGATGATCTGGAGTCTTTCTTATTCTAAAATACCATGAAGGGACTACATCTGTCTCCTATACCATTGTGCCAGTGTTATAAACAATCACACATGTGAGGAGTAATGTTGTGGCTGATAGCCCAGAGGTCTGTGCAGCCCTTCAGAAGGACCTTGATGGGGTGGAGAAACGGGCAGAGAGGAGCTGTCTGAAATTCAGCAAAGGCAAATGCAGGGTTCTTCCCCTTGCACCAGCACAGGTTGAGGGAAGAAGCTCCACGGAGAAGGACCTGGGGGTCCTGGTGGACAACAAGCTGTCCCTGAGCCAGCTGTGCCCTTGTGGCCAAGAAGGCCATTGGTGTCCTGGGATGGATTAGGATGGAAGAGCATTGCCAGCACATCAGGAGAGGTGATCCTGCCCCTCTGCTCTGCCCTGATGAGGCCACACCTGGAGTGCAGAGTCCAGTTCTCGGCTCCTCAGGACAAGAGAGATGTGGAGCTCCTGGAGCTGGTCCAACAGAGGATACCTGGGGGACTGGAGCATCTCTCTTACAAGGAAAGGCTGAGGGAGCTGGGCCTGTTCAGCTGTGAGATGACTGAGAGGGGACCTCATCAGTGTCTGTAAGTATCCGGAGGGAGGTGTCAGAGGACAGATCCAGGCTCTGCTCAGCAGTGCTGAGCAATAGGGCAGAAGCTGATGCAGAGGAAGTTCCACCTGAACATGAGGAAGAACTGCTTTACTGTGCAGTGACTGCACACTGGCACAGAATGCCCAGAGAGGTTGTGGAGTGTCCCTCACTGGAGACATCCAAGAACTGTCTGGGTGCAATCCTGTGCCATGTGCTCTGGGATGGCCCTGCTTGAGCAGGGAGGTTGGACCAGATGACTGACGGTGGTCCCTTCCAGCCTGGCCCATTCCATGATTTTGTAATATCCGGTAGCAATGAAAGTGCTCTACAACTTGTGTTCCCTTAAAGCATAGCAGAATTACGGCTTTGGAAACAACCACGGGGATTAGCTCGGCTCCCGGAGGAAGGAAGCATGGCCTCTGTAATAGTAGAGGCTTTGCTAAGGTGCTGCATCAAGATTAATTTAATGCTGATCTCTGCGGTTTATGGATACCATTCCTTAGTACACTGCATTTGCAACAAAAGGAACAATGATTTAATTTAGCTGAGAAACATACAACACTTTGTAAAAACTTCCTTCCTCTCTTACAGGTAAGAAGGCAGGCGGGTGTTTCTGGGCTAGCCAGAAATCAGGAGTGGCTGCTGCTGCTTTCCAGGGGAGTAAAGTTTGTGTATTTTGTAGTTCTGTGTGTGTTCTGATAAGTTTTCTTATACAAATCTTGCTTAAAAAAGCAAATAGAGGGATGGATATACTTCTCCATCTAAAACTCTCTTGCTAACTTTATATTAAGTGGTTAAGCTTAAGCAGATTTTGAGCTGTATGTCTTGTGTAAATCAGCGTTTAGACAATTAAGTGCAGTTACACTATTAAAACCAGTGGGCAATTCTGTGCCTAAATCAGGGGAAATGCCAAGATCTGTTAAGACTCCTAAAAGAGAGTTCTTTTCCCCCTTTATTTCTGCTGCAATATTGAGGTTCTTCCTAGACACCCTGTCTTGGCCGTAGCTTTGAGTTTCAAGCTTCTTTTCAGAGCACAATAAAAGGCTTGTTACTCAAGAGGATGATGGTAATATATGGTTCATGATAATAAGCTGTTAACGATCCTCAAAAAGTATGATAATAAAGGCATATTTGTCCTTCTGTGCCATGTGTACATACCTGTGAGGAGATTTAAAATGTCAGAATTTGCTTACCAATCTGTTACACTAGAGTGTATAATTACAAAACCCTGGTTGTGCTCTGGGTTTTTCCAATAGTTTATTATTGACTTGTGTTGGGCTTTTATTGTTGTTGTTGTTAAGGGTTTGGTTTGGGGTTTTTTTTTATTAATCTGGAAAAGGAATGACCAGTGAGATAGAAAATAATGAAGGTTATGAAAGTCAAGCTCACAAAAAAAGAAGAGAAGAAGAAGAAAAAAAAGAGATTGTAATGGTACTTTATCTAGCTTATGGAGTGGATTGCAGTGACAAATGAAGTTGCAATTTGGAATGTGAAGGACAGCATAGGTAGAGGAAACAAAGTATTCTAACAGCTCTTATTTTTGAAATTATCTGGATCAGTCCAAGTCTGAGTTCTGGGCATCAGGGGTAGATGCATTGTATTTCAAGTTCCTTAGGATTTTGAAAATGCTAATGAAAATAGTAAGACAGCAGAAGTATTACAGAGAGATTGAAGAGAATGAGAGGTTAAAATAGCTACAGTGATGATTAACACAGACAAAATGGATGGAGAACTTCTGTTTTTGTCTTGTAGCTTTATAGGCCTAGTTTTTACATTTGTAAAGCAGAGGTGAGGTGAATTTCTATCAAATTCAGATTTGATAGAAACATTTTTTTCATTAAATGAATGGCACTTACTGCCATCAGAAGTAATTTGTGGAGAAGAGTTGAAGTAGATATAAAAGTAAAATGGTTTATTGTATCAATGAAAATTGATAAAATTTACAGAATTAGCAACATTAGTGACACCAAACTCTTTCCCAACAAGGTAGTTTTTTATCCTTCAGACGTTATGTTACCTTTCAGTGAAGAGCCCAGCTTTGAGGGGAAAAATACTTCTGGCATGTTACCACCTCCACTATGTACAAGCAAGTGCATAATGTGAGCCCCAGGGCCAGCATATCGTGTACTCCAGCAGGAGTTTATCTCTACAAACCTCCTGCTTCCCAAGAAGAAATTTTGGTCAGAGTCGAGGCAATGTTTGTACTTTCCTGGAGCAGGCTTGAGGGAGTAATTTACTGTGTTTTACCTGGTAGAGAATGTGAACTACAGTTCCTTAGGGCACAAGCTGCTGCCTCTTGAGCGGTGCCAGATGCAAGAACCCTGCTTTTATCAATTCCAAGGATGCTGAATTTATAGGTAGTAAATGTTTTGACACTTCTAACAGAAAATACTCTTCAACTACTATTTTGTTTGGATAGAGGCAAAGTAGTGGGATGAAACCATTTTCCTCTTTTTCTTTCATCTATTTCTTCAATTAAAAATCAGGAAGGAAAAATCAGAGCAGTTTTAGGTACCTACCATAGGATCAGCCATTAAATGTCTGGTGAAAATAAACTGACCAGCAGCTATCCATGCAAGAAAGAGAAACTGTAGGAAAGAGGTGATCACTGCCCACAGTCAGCAAGTGATTGCCAGGGTGAAGTAGCTCAGGTAGAGAATGAGAGGCAAAATGGGGTGAAAAGTTGTCACTTTGGGACTTTCAGCTGGCAAAAAAGGGAAATAGGATCTTGCACCAGTCATTAGGGAGCAGAGTAACAGAGTGGAACTGCCTGTAGAGGTTAGATTGGAAAATTAATGTTTTAGAAAATCCATGATACTGGAACTCTATATTGGATGGATGATACTGGACTTCCAGAATGAAGGAAATACATACTGGTGTATATCTTACTTTGATCTGTCTGTTGCCTGTCCTGGCTAATTTAAAGAAAGATTGGGTTTCAATTCTTTAATTTGTGCAGCTCATGTGTGCCTCAATAAGGCTTGTTAATCCCCGATGGTCCCAAGGTTATGGCTCTGCTGGAGCTGGCAGTGGAGCTGGCAGGGAGCTCCAAGGTGTCTTGCAGCCTCACCAGGTGAAAAGTCATCCCTGCAACTGTGCCCACTGTGTGAGAGTAAAAGCACAAAGGTCTTGAGTGGTAGAGAATGTGAGCTGGGAGGGATATAATGTGGGATTTTCAAAGGGCTTGAGTGGGATAAAATATCAGTGTGGTGACTCAGCAGGTGTCCAGACTGGGGAACTCCACCAAATCCATGGGACTGTACCAGCTGAGCTATCTTTCAGTGAATTTGATGGGTACTGTGGAAAGCAAACAAGCAAAAGTCTTCTCTTCCACTCTTGCATTAATCAAGTGATGCCAGCCAAACCTCTTGGTTCCTGTCACCATGACTGACAGCATCCCAAGGAAGGGTCTGCTCTCATCAAACAGGTATGAAGGTTGCCTCATATTTTTCTTGTGCCCTGAGCAATGACCATCTCTGGCGTCCTCACCAAGGTCTTTGAGCACCATATCATTCTCCTGCCTGCAGACAGGACTCCTCCATGGCTCTGGTTGTTGATGGGTAGTCTAAACTACCTAGAGGAGAGGAGAGGAACATGCTTTGGGGTTCCGAGCAAAGTGCAGACCCACCATTCATGACACTGGCCAGCCCTCAGCTACAGCTGCATTTGCCTCTTTCCTTTGGGTAAGTCTGTGTTGCAGAAGAGAACCTCACTGGTGGCCCTCCTGCAGCAGGGAGGCTGGAACTCCTGGGGTGCTTTTCTAGGTCTGATCATGAGAGCAGATGTGGGTCAAGAGCACCCTAAGCTCTCCCCCTACAGCAGAGGTGAGTGCTGTGCTAGCTACCATGGGCACCATGGGGAGCAGGCAGGGGAAGAGAGCTTTGGGACCTGGTCTTGTTTCTCTTCTCTGCTGCTGGAACTCCTGTTCACAGGGAACCAGAGCTGGGATCACAGGCCCTGGCTCCAGCACCCCAAACTGCCCTGGGAGGAACTCGCCTGGAGGCTGCTCAGCTGCCAGTGCATTTTACCATCTCAAGGTTTGCAATGATTAGAATAATCCTGAGCTCCCCATTGGGAGGCTGAGATGTAACTGCAGGGCTGGGACAGCCTGAGGCAGCCCTGTGCTTGGAGAGCCACTGGGGAGATGCAGTCAGTGCAGATCACTTCTGCCAGCTCCCCGTGGCTGCGCTACAGCTCATCTGTGCCCCAGCCCCTTTAGAGAAGTGACCTTGATTACCACGGTGCAGCACGGCCTGACCTGACTACCAGGGAGCAGCCTCACTGCCCCCTCTTATTCCCAGATCCAGCACCCACACCTGAGCTGGTAACTCCTCAGGAATCAAATGCTGCCATGAGCTCCCTGGAGGTGTGCTGCCACCAGTGGGATGGGGGTACCTGAGCTTCCAGAAGGGCTTTCAGGGTACCAGGCCTAAGCCTGTTGCTTTCCTTTGCCTCATTGGCCTGGCAGCTTTCCCTGGGCTTCTGGTGTGTGGGGGTTTTGTCTTCAAAGACACAGTTTCTTCTGCCTGGTGGTTAAAAGGCAGAGGAGGCTTTTGTTTGTGTTAGATCGTGTGTGTGCCTGGCTGTTCTTTTTCACCTGAAAGTTAATAGTTAAGCCCTGGAGACTGCAGCCAGGCACTGAGAAGCCTCTCGTTACCTCTGGAAATTAAGGCAGCTTGAGGGTGTGGTGGCTTGTTACCTGTGTAGGTGCCAAACGCCCACCCTGCCTTTGAGGAGGGCTGGGTTATCAGTGATGTATGGCTGTGCATGGGTAGGAGGATCCGTCTGTGGGAAGGCTTGCATGCACAAGTTCATGGGCTGCTTGAGGGAGCCTGGTCTTAAAGACGTTGGATTGGTGTTGTGGTATCTAAATCTCTAACTCAGCTTCCCTTTGGCTCAGTACAGAACGTTTGTTCTGTTTCCTGGAAAGGGGAACCAGTGTGCAGAAGTTCATCAGCTCTGATAACAATTCTGCTGGGAATAGCTGCCTGGAGGGCAGGTGTAGGTATTCCCCTGTGCTCCAAGAGGGAATAGTTGGCCACAGACAGCAAACACGGAGATTCCTCGCATCCTCCTTAGAGTGAAATATTGCTGCAGCCAGAAAAAACCTAACCGGTTCCTCTGGTCCCTGTAGGTTGATTCCAAAACCTGGAGAAACACCTCTCCTTTCTCAGGTGAAAAATGGAAAATGGAGACAAAAGACATTTTTGTGTTGATAGATTAGGGTAAACACCCTAATCTTTACACCCTAACACTTTAAAACATCCTAACACTTAAAAAAAAAAAAAATTAGAGCCTGGAGATAATGAAGCTTCTGAGAGCATGACATAATTGGTGTTCAACAGCTCACCTTTTCAGACACTGAGAGCTATTCAAATGTGAGTGGTTCAGTTCCTACCCCCTGGGATTAATACTCCCTGACTCACCAGATGTTTCTTTGAAGAAGGCCAATGGGATTTGCAAAATCCCAGACTGAAGCTTATTATCTGCTGAGTGAGAAGGCGACAGAACTTGATAGCTCTCCAGAGCTCCTAGCCTTGTGTGGGGCCAGAGAGTCTCGGGCAGCCCCAGCCCCACCGGCACCGGTGTGGGAGGAGAGAGAGGGGGTCCGGCAGCTGCGTGGTGGAGCTGCCTCAGCCCTGCTCACCTGCATAAGGAGGTTTAAATTAGGAATGTGGGCATATCTAATTGCACCGTCGGGCCAAATAAGTCAAAAGGGTTGTGAGACAAAGCTGAAACAAAGTATTTGTGGAACGAGAAAGAAATCATAGGTTCAAGTCTCCTGAAGCAGCATTGCTGTCAGAGATGCCAGTTTCCAAGGTGAAAGGCAGCACGGTAATGGAAGAGGATGAAAAAGGCTGAGTGCCATTCAGCTGGGGAAGCAAGCAGGCTACTGCAGTGTCTCGGCATCAGCAACCAAAGGCTGCTTGTAAATAATGCTGCTTCCAGCACTTTGGGATTTTGCAGACTGTCATATTGAGGCTATTTTGATCCCTGGATACAGGTACTGAATTTCAACATCTGATAGCCTGTTACAGCTGCAGTTCTCGAGCTTGCTTCTTCATAGAAATAGTTTCTACTGCTGAAAAGAGCTTTGTGTTAAGGAATGCTCCAAAGGAGATGAGCTGGTTTTGTAAGGAAGCACAGAAGTGACTGATGAGGGGAGCTGAGGCAATGGCTTTTCATGTGACATTTGTGTCAGGTCCTGACAAGGGACTCACAGCATGTGCAGATCAGGACTTTGCCTCCTGTACCTGCTGCCATTACTGCATCAGGGTATTTGTGCTTATTTTCTTACGGGTTAGAAATAAGGTCTCAGCAAAGGACAATTACCAGAGCAGGCCCTTTTTGTCACCTTTATAGTACTGTAAAAGTAGCTTGACTTTCAGTCCTAGTTTTGTAATGAAAACAGTATTTTTCTGAAAACTGGAAAAAAAGGATCATGTATGATATACTAAAGATGCAGAAGCTTGTAATAGATGCTATTATTCATTTCTAGACTGAAAATCCAGCCATGATATTGGCATCTGATACAACAAAAATTTCTTCTTTTCCTGTGTGATGTCCCTTCTTTACACCTCTTTTGAGCACTGAATGCACTTGATCAACATGAAATATCACCTTTCTGGGCGATGTGACATATTGGCAATGCTGGACCATCAGTCATCCTGTGGTGAGAAGAAGTATTTCCTTCTTATGGCTACTCCATCACTGCTCCCTCTTGGGACTGCTGGCCCGAGCATGGACAGAGGCAGAGGTCACCACCTCAATCGCACCCTGGATGAGGCTGCCAGGTTTTCAGGTGCTACCAAGAAACTGTGAATGGGCAGGCCTCTGAACTTCTTTAGGAAAACTCTATAATAATTCCCCATTTTGTGTCTCTGCATAGATCCTGTGCCAGTGGTCTGTGTACTTATATACTCTTTTTTTTTCTTTTTGGATGTGGCAACTACAGGATTTGGTTGGCCAAGCTGCAGCAGCAGGAATCAATCTCCTTTCCTCCTGTGAGGTAGGTATCTTTATAATGCAGTTGTGTGCAGAGCAATAGCTGCTCTGGCAGTGCAGTCATTACTAAGCAATCCCAGGGAAGGTTCAGCAAAAACAGCCAAGAGCTGCCTCACACACATCACACAGGGAAGGAGGAAATAAGGCTGCTGTACTCCGAGACCATATGGAAAAGACTTTAGTCTATAGATGGGAAGGTGGGCTGGTGTGCAGGTGCATCACACGATGACTGACTTTGGGCTGGTGTAAATTAACATATCGGAACCTTGGGGACCAAACCAGAGAGCTGTCTGCTCCCACCAGCAGTTGTTCCACAGCCACACTCTCAGATTCCTTTTCCAGTGCATCCTCTCTTTTGGGCTTTTTGCATTTGTCTTATGCCAAGCTGCAGGATTGCATTCACCATGTGTTGAGAAGGAGGGAAGAGAGATTTTTCTCTGAGCAAGTTAATACAACTCTAAGCTGACATAATATCCCCGTTAGGGAAAGGGCAGACAGTAAAGGAGCTTGTACTGACTTTGCCCTGTTTAGCTTCACTCCTGTGTTGGTCCCTCTGTGCTTTTTTGCATCTGTCTGAAAACCTGAGGATGCACCTTTTACGAGCACTTGAAGCTCGTGTGTTACATGGTGCTGCTGTGCCAACTGGTCTGTTAAATCTGTCAAGCCTAACTGCCCTGTTGGATTGTTGGAGAGCTACAGCTGTCAGATAGATTTTGCTCAGTCTTCCTCTGCCCAGACTACCCTGGGATTATAAGCAAACTGAAAATTGCTGCACAGTTTCCTTCCCTTCCCTTCAAAGCCTCCATGGTCAGCCGTTGGAGCCGTTTGGTTTGGCAATTGCATGTTGTTCTCTCAGCAGGCACCTGTTCTGCTGAAAACATTTTGGAAATCAGAAAGGCTGATGCTCATTTACATGGAGGACTGCATGTGCCATGAGGGAGGTTTCAGCATTAACAGATGGGAAATTTGCATGTGGATGGAGCCGTCCGTGCCTTTGTGTCAACGGTGATGCAAAGGGCTCACAGCCCACTGAACCTGGATGACACTCACATCCTTAAAATCAAAGCAATTCCTAATGGACAGAGGACAGAGTCCTACCTGAGCACCACACAGGAGTAGCAACTGCAACAGGACTCATGAAGGAGCTAAGATCTTTGGGAGTCTTCTCCAGAAGAAATCGTTTGAAATGGCTTACAGAGTGCTAGAGACCCAGTTGTCAACACAACTGTTCTACAGTCTTTAATTAGCTGAGACTTCATTTTGTCAAGCTATCCTTGTTGCAGGAAATGATAATGCACTAACAGAAGCAGCCAGTGCAAGGCTATTGATTTTCAGATGTGTGCTGAAAAATGAGGAGCACAGGAAGCAGACTTGGCTGGTCTCCAAGGACTGCCAAAAGAGAGGAGTAACAAAAAGAAAAAGGGATTGAGAAATGTGGCCGCATCTTGTTCCTATAGTAGCCCATGGAAGGTTTTCTGTTGGATCCAGTCATTACTTGGTTTGCATTTAGCCCATGTACCAAACATGGTGAGAAAACTGATGGAAGTTTCCCAGTGAAAGGCTTTGTCCCTTTTCTGAATGCAGGATATCTCTGTCCTTTTCAAGACCAGAGTCAAGTCCCTCTGGGAGGAAGATCCCCCTGGATATCTGAGTAAATCAGCAGGCTGGATCAATCTTCCCCTCCCACAGTATTCCTCTGAGGACTTCCTGCAAGGGTCTAGAAAGAGAGAGCAGTCTTTCTCTTGGTGGCTTGCTGTTTTGCTCTGCCCATGGTGCAGATGCAGCCATGGATGGGACCTGAGGGCACTTTTATTTGCCCAGATTATTATAGTACCACGTCACAGGTTCTGTTTTATTCCTCTTAATCTTTGTCATGTCCGCTCTTTGTGAAAGCAAGCTACTGATCTCACAAAGACTATTGTTAGCATGCTTCTAAATAATTACTGAGAAGAGAACAAAATTTGTGAAGAGAGGAGAAATTAGTAGTGCCAGCAGAGACCAGTTTTTCAAATTTACCATCCTCATCATACTCTCTGCTGTGTTGAAGAGTAAAAGTACAAACCCGTCTAGATGATCAGAGGATAATGGATTGTGTTCTACCCACAGCCCAGTAACTGGGGTACCAGGGGCCATCATGGGCACCTGTCCTGTTTAACAGTGTTAACCAATTACCTGGAGGAGGCAACAGAGGGCACTTGTCAAGTCTCAAGGCTGACCTTGCTCTAGGCAGCAGGTTGGACTAAAGACCTCCTGAGGCCCCTGCCAGAAGTATCCAAGGGTCCTTAGACGAACAAAATTCTGAACCATTGTTGGAGCTACAAACTATAGCCCAGTGCACTATACTTACCCTCTCTCACACACACCAGCCCCAGCCTGGTTTGGTGTGTATGTATTTCCAAACCATTTTCTGACAACTACAAAAAAACCCAGAGATGCTTCCATTAAAAATGGCTCCAGTGTGAGCAGTCATACCAAATGATGTGGCTGACTGCTAGGTCCAAAAGCTATTTACTCATGATTTTTTCCAGAAATCTTCCTGCTTAAAACCAGGGAGAAGTACAAAACTGGTTGTCACTATGGAAAAGGCAGTCCTGGTCTTTGAAGTGGCCCTGGGGTGGATGGGAGGAGCAGGAATAGCTGCAGCATCCTCTGAGGACGATCCACAGGGACAGAAAAAGAAAACAGTGATGTGCATGCTCTGGTCAAGAGGAGAAGAAAGCCTCTCTCTGGCCCTGCCTGGAATGATGGCAGGTGATGAGGACCCTTGCATACTTAAAAGCTTTTGACTTCCAGATTGGAGTGAGGCAGGCAACCCACATTAAGGTAAATGCAAGAAAGGTCAGTCTGAAAAGGGTAATTTTTTTCTCTCTTACATTTAGCAGTGTGTACAGTTCAGGTAATTCTGCCAAAAAAATTCATGGGTAATGAGACAGGAGTAGGAGGCAGTTTGTTTCCTCTCCAGGCCATTTTTTCCTCTGGCAGATACCTTATAGCTTCAAAAAAAATTGTACAGTTTCCGCTAAATAGACCTGACTTTCCTGTGCATCCTGTGCATGAAAGTGGTCTCCAAGCCCCTAAATCAATACATTCCTTCCTGTCCTTCTGAGATCACTTATCTGCTGTGACTTCACTGCTCTTGCTGTAGACTGCTGAGCTCGTTGTTTTGTCGGTTGAGCTGGGTGCACTGAAAGAAACCTTCAAATTCCCATGCCCCAGCTCAGTTTGCTGGTTCAAAGGCATTTTCCTCCTTTGTCACAGCAAAGCCCAGTCGCTGGAAGCTGCAATGCATGCTGCCACTCCAGCCCCTGCCATGTCACCATTTGCCATTGGTGGCATAACAAGAATGCAATTCCTGATGAATGAAAAAATCTTCTTTACAACTGACCGAAAGTGGTCCTGGCCTTCACTACAAGCCCAAGCAGTGGAAATCCAGTGTTTATTTTGGAAGGTACAGGCGGGGGCAGTGCTGGATCCCTCTGCTGTCCCTGGCTGTGCTCTACTCCTGCAGCGGGCAGTAGAGGTGACTGAAGACACTTTAACTCCCTTTAACATGTTTTGGCTACCGCTTGATTTCGAGCTTTTGGATTTTGGAGTCAGATGACTTTAGATTATACCTTGATATAAGGTTCATGAAATGCCTGAGGAAAACCCTCCTGAGCTCCATTCAGTTCCTCCTGGGTGTGTGCCCCATGCCAGGAGCTGCTGCCTCCCCCTCAGCTCTCTGCCCTTGCCAGGACCTGCTGTGCTGCTCCCAGGTTCCACAGCAGGGACAGGGACTGAGGCACGTGGCACATGCCACAGCTTTCACAGGATCAAATGGTTTGCTTGTCTGCTTGTAAAGAAAGGGCAAAAAAGAGAAATCCATCTATTTCACAGCAGTTTAGGCAACAGAGCCTCTCAAGGTGGAGTTTCAGGGACAGAGACAGCAGCTTCCCACAGCTGCAGCCCTGAGCCTCAGTGAGCTCAGACAGACCCAGAGGCACCTCCAAACAAGACAGCAGGGGATGAGTGGAGGATAGCTGTCCTAGGGTGACTTTATGTCCCTAACCCAGGACAATAGCTCAACCCTAGCCCTTCCCCAACCACAGACCATGTGTGCACACATAGGTTTGTTCTGGCATGTCTCTCCTAGGGGTGAATTTCATCCTTGATGCAGAAGGCTTCCCGAGCCACAGGCATTTGCTCTGTGGTGAGGGGTTGGCTCCAGGAGGCTGTACTGGCACCTACAAGCTTAAAAATTTTCCCTTACCTTCATAATTGACATAATTATCCAATTACAGGAGTGAGATGTTGAACGAGATTCATGTCAAAGGGGGAACCAGGAGGATGGCTGATGCAGTCAGGTGAAATACTGGCTGAAAAGCAAAATCCCTTAGCTGAGGCTTCTGCTTGAACACCAGGAAATTTCCCCTTGTCCCTGCCATTTAAAGGAGCCACTTCCATTTTCTGGAGTCCCTGGTTTTCAACAGGAGCCAACAGCGACTTCTGGCAGAGGGTAGGTGTTCTTTTGTGATTTCAGGAACACAGAAAGCCTGCTAGTGTGTCCTTGCCTGGCCCTGATAGATGGGCATGTTCCTACCATGGGAGAGCATCCTGAAGGCAACACATGAGTGAAAGGGTACAGCATGTGCTTCACCTCCTATAAACCACAAAGAAGAAGGAGAAAATGGGAGGAAATTAATCCTGGGTTGTATTTTGCTTATATGCAAAACTTTGTTTTATTGGCTATTTCATGATGACAGAGACTGCTCCAGATTAGAAGGGCAGCTTGGTTGCTGATGCTCAGCCTGCAGAGAAGGGCATGGCTGGCTCTGGTGGCTGCAGGTAATTGTTCCCTGTTTCTCTGTGCAGTGTTTCTGCCTCCTCAGCACCAGCAGATTGCAGTGAAACAAAAAGAGGAGGCTGCACACATCCCCAGCAGTGCTGAGCATGCTGGCTGCAGGAAAGGAATGGGGGAATGAACAGTGGCCCCTTCCCTGCCTGAGGAACCAAAACCCCTGGGTTTTGCCCATCTATTTTTAAAGTACATTTTGTTGAGACTGATCTCTGTGCAGTGGTGCAGAGCCACAGCTGAGCTCTGAAGAAAACAAAGCATTTGGGGTCCTGAACAGGCTTCACTGAACTGAAGTCACCAGAAGCAAGTTTCAGAGGGGCTTCTGGCCCCTTCCCTGCCTGCTGCTGCTGGCGTGGCCCCAGCATCCCTCTTCCTGCACTGGCCTATTGACCCCGTGGCTGAACACAGGAGATCCTGGTCTGTTCATGTCTCTAAATGGCATTTTTAAATGTGTTTTTTGATCTCTTTTAGTGCCACAGATCTAAAACGCTGTCCTCACCTTGTAGGGCAAAGCCTTCTGTGCCTTCTTCCTTCAAGGAGAAAAGGGAGGGTTGACATAAGTTATCCTTGGGGTAGAGGTGATGGGCTGTTTCCCCCGTGCCCCTCCTTGTCTTTGCTGTGTGGCGCTATAGGTGTGCTCTTTGGGGAGCACCCTGGGTGTCCCTCTCTGTTCTGGGAAGGGGGGTGGTGAGAGGAGAAAAGCAGAAAACTACAGCTGCAGAGAGCTCAGAGGGGCTCTGGAGTGGGCAGCATCTGCACAATGTTCGTGTTGTTTCGCTGTGACTGCTGCCAGACAGAGCAGAAGGAAAAACACGGCAAGAGAACAATCACTCTGCTCTTCTCCTGAAGTCAGAAACATTCGCCAGATAAAACCTGGGATGAGCCTGACAGGCAGCAGTGCTGTCCCTTAGAAAGGGATGGACCCCAGCCTTACTGCTCCAGGCCATTTGTGCCCTGCTCTCCCAAACAAGATGGATAAAAATGGCAGAACAGGTTTTGTCCTGGACTCAGATGGTGCACAGCTTTTTCTGCAAGGGAGGCTCAGCTAAATAAGGCTTAACTGACTCTTTTCAAGGAAGCTGAGCAAGGGTGGGCAGTAGGTGAGCTGGGAGCCAGTGCTGTATGAGTGAAGGGCTTGCTGTCCATGAGAATGTCTCTGGAAGGCTCCCCAAGCCACTAGAAGTATGGAAGGAGGGCAGATGCACAGTGAGTGGGCAGCAGTCAGACACCCCCACTCTGGGTGTGGGTTGGGGCCATGGGTGCCAGATGAGGAGCACGAAGCTGAATTCCTATTTAAAGGCTTTTCCATCCTTATTTTCTGTGACTCTGCATCTGTGCTTGGGGATGGATTTTTCTGTCAGCCATAGAAATAAGAAAGTCTGTGTTAACAGGAGATCTTTATTGCTGGATATATGTATTATCTAACCTTTTGCTCTCAGTTGCCCAGGACATGCAGTGAGCCCAGAGCAACCTTTTCACATCATCATAGAAACCACTGTTGTCATGGCACAAGCACTTAATTTTAGCTTAAATTTTGGAGGAAATGAGGTTCATAAAATCACACAAGGCATCTGTCCCACCAGCCAGGCACCCATGCTGGGTCTGCTTGCTCTCAGCACCTTCTGATGCCATTGCTCAGCTCTATCTCCATCTGCCAGGCAGGTGTTGGTCCCAGCAGTGAGATGATCATACAGGTGATGTTAGGAGTGATGGATGGCTAAGTGGGTGAGAGGTCTGGAGACCCAGAGGGGAAAGGCAGGAGTGTGAGCTGAGCTATTCATTGCTAGTGTGAACCACTGATGGCCACACAAGGAGCTGGGGGCATGACACCAGCATGTGGAGATGACCTGCCTCCCACTGGAGCTGTCAGGCAGATGGATGCCAGCTGGGGACAGAGGTGGGAAATAGGACATGAGCTCTGCTGTGAAAAGACTTTGGACCCAGTTCTTGAGGAAATCTATCTTTTCTTCCTCTGCCATCCCCAGGAAAACCACTGCCTGCAAAGTGAAGCTTGATCTGGACAGCTGGGAAAGGCAGACGTGGGGGAGAAGCTGCCCGGGGCTGGCCTGGGGGGCACAATTATTTCCCCCTGTTTCCCTGTGGTCAAATCAGGGCAATGCATTTGCATTTTGTGTGAGGTCAGAGGAGCCAGGCCCTTCACCTCCCTCCCTGTCTGCCCCTGCCTCGGGGCTCTGCCTGCCTTTAGGCAGCCACATGTTCAGTGTTTCAACTCCTATTGCGTAGGTTGTGACCACCGCTTGGGAAATCCTGATTTATATTGCCAGTGAGTGCAAAGCCTGGCAGACAGAGGCCAGGGCACCACTTGGCACAGAACAAGGAGACAAACGCTGCTTTTTTGTTCTCTGGATGTGCTCTCTGAACTCAGGGCACCCTGGGTTCATGGACCCCACGCTGCAGCAGGATGGAGTGCAGTGAGGAAGGGCTTTTCCATTTTGAATTCAATATTTTGAACAACTGAGAGTAAATCCTGCCTCATTTATCCTCTTTTCTGTTTTTCTGACCCTTTAAACATATAGGCTTCTTTAAAAAAAAAAAACTTTGTGAGATTTTACCCTGAAATAACTCCAAATCTCATAAACTTAAATGCGCTACGTATTCAGCTGCCAAGCATCATAATCCTCACGGTGAGACTGCAGGGGGAAGCACATTTAGATATTACCAGGGCTTGCTTTGCCACATCACTGGTTTTATGGGAATAAAACTGTGTTGCAGACTGAGCTACAAGAGTCGGTGGCTTAATAACCTTAACTTTCTCTAGACTGTTATAATAACATTTTTAACAGATCCCAGGTGAAAAGTAACCTACTCTGACTTATAGATGCCATTTTGCTGTATCTTAACAGCTAGCCAATATTTAGAGACTTGAAAGCTATTTTCATCTGGAGAGAAAACAGCCCCAGGATGGTATCCTGCGTATTTCAAGTATTTTTTCTGCTGTTGCTTAGCATTTGTGTTTGTTCCCATTGGTCTTTTTACTTCCCTTTTTAACATTATGCCTGTTCCAATTTGTGAATATCCAGGCAAGCAATTTGTTGTCTGCAATGATGTAGAAACTGCAGACATCTTATATTTGTCTGGAGTGGTAGCTTTTGTGCCAGATGACACGGATGGGAACTCCAGGCTCCCATGTGACAATGAAGCTTTTCAAGGGCAAAAAGATGACCAGGTTTTGACTGGTGACCTCCTGTGAACCACATTAGGGTATGCCAGAAAACACAGGTTTGAAACCCTGAAAATCCTTTTGACCCCAGCTGATGGAGTCAACTGTGCATACATCTGTTTGCGTGATGTGACCATGCTCCCCTCAGACCCCTCAGAGGAGCAGCCTTCCTCTGCCAGGACTTGCTTTTTCAGGAGCCTTTTTCCCTTCCTGAGCACTTCCAAATCAGTGAGCTGTGAAGCAGAGCCCTGGGGTAAACCCTACCACATCCAGGGGGTTTATATCCCCAGCTTTACCTTCCATTCCAGGGCCTGCACAGCCTCTTCTGTGGGTGTTCATCACTGTGATGGCTTGTGTTATGTGGAGGGACTGTATGTGCCCATAGCTCCAGAGCAAACAATGCCATGATACAATGCTGGGGCCAAAGCATGGGGCAGTAGGGATGTAAAAGTGGGGGGATCTGAACCATCCTTCACTTCCCACCTTCCCACTACAACCCAAGTAGTTTCCAGCCCAAGCAGCAGCAGAGTTGCAGACCAGCTCTAGGGACGTCCTCTCTCACTGGACCACGGGAGGAAGGATGCAGAAAAATCAATGGGCAGCATCCATTTACTGTAATGGGCTTTTGTTTGGGTCAATGGGCTTCTTCCTCCTATTAATCACCACTGAAGTCCACTATGCAAAGGCACCACTTGAAGCTAAAAGGGAATAAAATCCCATCCCTGCAGGGGATGAAGGCAACCCATTAGCTGCGCATGCGATGCTCTCTCGCTTTCATAAATTCTATCTGTCTGTCTGTCTGTCTGTCAGCCTGTTGAGACCGAGGTTACAAGGGTAGAAAGGGCTGGGCTCAGCTTATATACCCATTTTTCACTGAAAGGATTACTCAGAAAGAAGTGGCCAGCACACAGCTTTCCCTGAATAATCCTTGACATTTCTGAGAGTCAGACACTTCCCTGTGCTATTCAGCTTCCTGACAACATTTTCTTCTGACTTAACTGCTGATGAAATTAGATTTTAAAATTACCTGGTAGCCCTTGCAGCTCCTTATTGAGAAGTCTCTATCAGGAGTTTGTCCCACGATGGGAGCTGGGTGAGGCTCCCAGCTGTGTGTCACAAACAGCCCTGTGGCTCCATGTTCTCCCAAATTCCCTCTGGGAGCCAGCTACCACACATACTCACCCAGCCATGTTGCTCTCCATGCTCAGGGGGATGAGGAATGGCCACAGGTGTGTGGGAAGCAGACCTTCCACCCCTAGGGCAATCTCTCAAATGCCTCTCCTAGTGGAAAGCAGCAGCAGTGAGGCAGCTATAGAGGGAAAATTGCTCAGCCACCAGTGCTGGACCCAGGCGCATGATCCAAGTGGAGGTGGGACTTAGTGAGAATCAGGGCTTGGCTTCCCCCAGGCCGATGAGCCTGTGAGTGAGTAACAAAACTGTTGGTGATTAACAGACTTTTAAATAGGGCTAGGACTTGGAAGCAGTCCCGGGAAACACAAGCTGCTCAAGGATATGCCATGGCACACAAAGGAGCTACGCCCGTCAGATAAATTATTCATTGTCACTTTCCCAGCTCAGGTCTCTTGATGACCTGATGAAAAAACTATTGATGAAAAAAGGACTGCAGGGAATAACTAAGGTGGGACTGAAAGATCAGAAAGTTTGGACAGAGGCTCAGCATGCAGGTGAAAATCATGTCAAATGAAAATCATGCCTTCCAACAGGAAGAGGTAAGGGATGTGGAAAGGGAGGACGAGCTGAAAAACCTGGTGGAGAACTACTGGAAGTGATTTGAGCTGTGAAACTGGCACTGGGAGAGGAACAATTCTAGAAACTGCAAGGTCTGGAGTGCACTCCCAACATTTTGCCAAAGTCAGGAATGAGTGTATTTAAGATGGCTTCACTGAATGGAATGGTCAGGATATGGAGCATGGGAATGGAAGCAACTCAGGGACGGGGACCACAGAGATGGGAACACCAGCTGGGCTAGAGCTGCAGAAAATAAAAGATGGTGTGATGAGGGAAACAGCTAATAGGAGAAACTGCCCTGTTACAAGTGTTGGAAAAAATAGCTGAGATGAGTTGGATGCATGTCAGGAATGTCACCTAAAAGATGCTTTACATGGCAATGCTGGGAATGCTTTACAGGGGAATGCTAGGAATAGAAGAGAGCCGAGCACAGGGCAAACAGTGAAGAGCAAAACTGAGCTAAATGGTTTGAAGGCAAGGGAGGCTTCTCCAAGACCAACAGGGTAGAAGGAAACCTCTACTGAGCTGATGGACTAGGAAAACACAGTAGAAAGCCATCATCATTTCCTTGGTTCAACTAATTCATAGAAGGGTTTTAAACACGACCCATCCAAAGAGCACCTCTCACCCAGGTGTTGGAGGCACTGCTGGTCCCTGGGAGGGCTGGCAGGGAACTGGAAGGAGCTGCCGCATCCTGGGGAGAGGATTAGGATCCAGCACTCACCTCCAGCTCTATGCACAGCCAAGACACTGGAGTGCACTCATGGTCCCTTGTGTGTTTGGTGGACACTGTCCACAGACAGGATTGAATATTTTATTGGAACCTTTGAAATAACAATCTTCAGACTGTCTAGGCACCTACATCCCACTGTAATCCTTGGAGTGGGGCTGGTACTGGAAGAGAACCATTTTTCCAAATTCTTTTTGCTACCAGGGAGGAACCATGGGGCATCACAGCTGCCTGCTGTGAGTGGGAATAGTTAAGGAAAACTCTCCATGCAGCTCTTCTGTGGCTTTCCGAGGTTCATCTTTGCTTTGATTTATGCTGAAGTTTATATGCACCTAGCTCATGTTTTGGAGCCTTGAAGTGTACTTCAGGTAGCAGCAAAGGGGCAGTGGATATTAAATGAATAATTAAAATGAAGAAAAGCAGTTAGCAGAAACACAAAGGTACCCATACAAAGAAACTATCTCATTGCTTTTTTAAATAAAGATTAAAAAATTGCCTTATGTAGGCCAGGATATATGGCTTTCAGGAATTCAGATGGGAATGACTTACTTGAAGTAACAAATATGGCCAAGAAAGAAAGCAAGAATGTTGATTTACATTGTTGAAGGAGTGCTCCTTCTCCAACAGGATGGCTCACACTGCAGTGGTCCTTGTGCCCACCAAAGCCAGGAGGGGGCCATGCCTTTGAGTGCAGCTACCAGGGAAAACTGGGATGGGAAGCAGTGCATGAAGTGAGAACATGGTTATTTAAAACTCATTAAATGAAAGCAGCACCTCACAAGCTGATGCAGGCTGTGCATCTCATTCTACCAATTACCTTGGGGGAGACCCCCCAAACCCATGAACCTCCTTCCTTCCCACCACTAGTGAGGTGCAGTCCTTGGCACGAACACCTGTGTTTGCAGGACCTCCTTGCTGCAGGAGGATCATGATTTATGGAAAACTAGAGACATGGATAAAGTGTTTGCATATTTTTCTTACTGAAAACATCTAGCCTAAATACATACACAGATCTGGGCTGCTTGATAGAACCATCAGGGCTTGCTTTTCCAAGATTAAGCTGTCAGCCTGTCAAAGGCAGCTGCTCAGAGCCTGAATTTTGTTTCTGCTCCCACAGTCATCAAATTTTAAGTCAGTCCCAGCTTGAATAGTTGTTGTAGTCCTTCAACAGATTGTCTGTGCATCGCTCTTTCTCTTTGGTGAGGACCCTGGGATGAGAGGGAAGCTTGGGCAGGTGCTGGTTCCCTTCCCAGCTGCCACCAGGACATACCTCCAGCCCCTCCAAGGACAGGTGGCACTCAAGAAAACCTAGGAGAAAGGAAAAAGTATCTGGTTTATTTCCATAGGGCTGTTTTTCAAAATTCAGGAAGTGCCAGAGACACGCTTATGGCTACAATTGCTTAGCTTTGTTAGCAGTAGGAAAACAGAAGGAAGTATCATTCCTTTTTCCAAGAGAAAGTATCATTTCAAGGGAATTTTTTAAGGGAACTTCTTGGGAAAAAGACTGAATAAAACCCTGGAAGCAAGAAAGGACGCGTTGCACTAAAGTAATAAAACTGCTTCAACCCTTGCATGGTGAAATACTTGGCTTAATCTTTCGTGAGGCAACACATTCTGAAACTCATTTAATACAAAAAAGCCCTGTCAGTTGTTGAAATGACAACAAACACTTGACAGATTTCAAAGGATCTACTTGTCTTTCCCAAGTTTAGTTTTATAGGTGTTCTGGGGTAACATGATGTTTGTATCCCAATGGTCTGTTGGGTCTGAGAGCTGGGGGAGGGGAGAGGCATGCAGTTTGTTTTTAGAAACTGTCCTCCACCAACTGGCCTTGAGAGTCGAATTCAGCACACATGGAGAGGTTTTTTTTCTGTAGTTAGTTAGTTAGTGTGTAGCTAGCAGGAGGGGGGAGAAGCTTTGCTTTCTTTTTTTCCTTCTCCTGTTTTTTTTTTTCTTTTTTTTCTTTCCTGTTTTTTTTTTTTTTCCTTTTTTTGCCTTCCCTTGGAATTGTTAAAAATCTCTCTGGACTGAGGACCCGGGGGAGCGCCGTGGGGATTTGCATCTGGAACCCACCAAGACCTGTGCAGCAACGCTTCCCAGCACCAGAGGAACTGACACAGAGCAACCACCTACAGGAGGGACTTCTTTCCTAAATCTGTCATCTCTTCAGAGCGGCATCATCGGGTATTGTTCAATTTATTGTGCCAGGGAGTGCTTTGCCTGTTTAATAAACAGGGTTCTTTCCACTTCTCTCTGAGGAGGTTTTTTTTTTCCAACCAGCTGGGGGGAGGGGAGGGAGTGCCCCTTAGGAGGTTTCCTCCCAGATTTGCCCTAAACCACTACAACTTTTTGGCGCCCACAACCTGGGGCACGAGAGAGTGGAAAAAACCCTGTACTGATTGTATTGTTGGCTGCAAGAACTCTGCATTGGTATAAGGCACTCAGTAGTTATGTTGTTTGAATTCATGTCTCTTGGGGTGGGAGCCTTAATGTGTTTCAGGTCCCTAGGCTTCTTCGAGGTCTGAATACCTTTGTGGTCCTTAGGTTTATTTTCATTTCCAGAAATAGCTCCGGTATTGTCCGTAATATGTAGTTTTTACAGCAGAGGGACACGGATTAGAGTAGCTATTGGCCTTGGCTTGGTGATAATGATTTATAGGAAGTTTATAAAGGTGCTGGAATCTATTCCTGGTATGTATGGTTCATGGTTATGGTTATTCACCCTGTTTGTTGGAGGAGGAGCAGGGGATGAAGTGTTGCAGACTTTCGTTTCCTTCTTCTCTAAATCTGTTACATCACTATTGGAGAATGTTCAGTTTCCCCTAAGTGTTAAAGAGACCATCTTTCTGGTATTTAATCTGATAAGCCTCCTCTACACAGTCTGCAGCTTCTCTAGAATGAGGGCTGAGATTTCTTGAGGGGCTGATGAAACCCCTGACCCAGGAGTAGACCCAGGCGTAGGAAATCCTGAGTGGTGTGGAGAATGGGAGGATATGGGCCAACTCCAGAAGGAGTTTTCTGACCCTGTAGTCTGCGACTTCCCACATGAACAAACTCAGAATCCAGCCAAGGTGGGGAAATACCTGAAAGAGAAGTACCATGATGCCTCTAAGGGGGAAAAGATCATTGCAGTAAGCTGGGCTCTGGCATATGCTTATCGCACCCTGCTAGATAATGTAGGGCAGCCGACAGAGACAGGGAGGCAGGGATGCAAATCAAGAGCTACCCCAGTCACTCAGGCTGCAGACAACACCACAGTTATGAAGTCGGCAGCCAAACCAGACAGTGAGCCTAAGCCCCTGGCAGTTGCTGGGGCAAAGAAGCACGGACAGAAAACCGATCGACCAGTGGACGATGATGACCCACTAGAAGGACCTTCACCAAAACTATCACTTGATCCAGTCATCGACCAGGAAATGATGAGAGAGGCTAATCCTCGCAGTCTCTGGGTGCAGGTCCTAGGAAGTGTGGCAGAAAGATATCTGTGTGTAGATGATCTCTATATGCAGCAAACCCAGTTGAAAGCTTTGCATGGGGGATCTTTCAAAAACTGGGAGCAGCATTTGGAAAAGGCCACCTGGTTGGTCAACACCTGAGGCTCCACCAACCGAGCGGGCCCCTCCCGGGCTGACCCTCTGCATATAATAGACGGAGATAAAGTCCCCATGGTGCATGTCAGAAGTTTGTTAGGGAAGACAGTGTCGATCAAGTCTGCCTCAAGTACAAACAAACCCATTTGTGGGGTTGTCTTTGCTCAGGGACCAGGTTGCACATGGTGGATAACGCAGAGAGATGGAACAACACGATGTGTACCTCAGGGAGATTTGATTGTTGGGTGAGATACTACTGCCATTGTCTGTACATTAAACCATGCAGACAAGAAATAGAAGGAAATGCTTAAGTGAGAGGGTATGTGTAAGTATTGAAGGTATGAGCAAGTGTTGAAGGCATGAGTAAGTGAAAGAGGGAGTTTTAGGTGAGCAAAATAAGAGAGTGGGGAATCCTGCAGCCCTGCAGCCTGGGGGCCTGGATTCAGTGGCTCAGTGTAGGATGTGACAGGGACACAATGGGTATTGCTTGCATTCTTGTGGGGGGAACGAATGGAAGTTTTATGTGGATAAATGAATGATGTAGAATATATGTTGGTTTTGGTTGTATGTTGACGATATGGGATAAGGGGTGGAATGTCCTGGGGTGACATGATGTTTGTATCCCAATTGTCTCTTGGTTCTGGGAGCTGGGGGAGGGGAGAGGCGTGCAGTTTGTTTTTAGAAACTGTCCTCCACCAACTGGCCTTGAGAGTCGAATTCAGCACACATGGAGAGGGTTTTTTTTCTGTAGTTAGTTAGTTAGTGTGTAGCTAGCAGGAGGGGGGAGAAGCTTTGCTTTCTTTTTTTCCTTCTCCTCCTGTTTTTTTTTTCTTTTTTTTCTTTCCTGTTTTTTTTTTTTTTTCCTTTTTTCGCTTTTCCTTGGAACTGTTTAAAATCTCTCTGGACTGAGGACCCGGGGGAGCGCCGTGGGGGTTTGCATCTGGAACCCACCAAGACCTGCACAGCAACGCTCCCCAGCACCGGAGGAACTGACACAGAGCAACCACCTACAGGAGGGACTTCTTTCCTAAATCTGTCATCCCTCCAGAGCGGCACAAAGTCCCTATCATCAGGTATTGCTCAATTTATTGTGCCAGGGAGTGCTTTGCCTGTTTAATAAACAGGGTTCTTTCCACTTCTCTCTGAGGAGGATTTTTTTTTCCAACCGGCTGGGGGGGAGGGGAGGGAGTGCCCCTTAGGAGGTTTCCTCCCAGATTTGCCCTAAACCACTACAACAGGAAATTCCAAAACTTTCTGGTTTTGATCCAGTAAAGAATAATAGCCCATTGCAAAACTGGGGAATTCCCCAGGAAAATGAAAATTCCCGCTCCTGAACAGTGCTAGTTACTCTCACTAGCTTTAGTTTCTGGCTTGAACACTCCCTGTTTTCCCTCTGCTTCCCAGGACACTGTGATGCAAACATGAGAGACAGCCAGTGCTGCCTGGCTATGTCTGTCCCCTCCCCTGCCCTCTGCAGCCACAGCCTGGGAAAAGCACCAGCTCAGCAGAGTGAGGAGGGACAGGGAGCTCATCCAGCATGGGAAAAGGACCCATGCTTCTTTGTGATTTGCCTACAAAAGCAGTCCAAGAAGAAAGGAGAACAGGGCTGGCAGCTTGGCTGAATGTGGTCATGAAGGCCGGGACTGCACTCGTGCCCCTGGAGGGGACACCTGGCTAAGGAGGGAAAGGCCTCCTCCAAACCTTCAGGCAAAAATAAGCTCAGGTTTGGACAAATTGTTTGCAAAAATGGAAAAGCGAAGTCCTGCTGCAGCTGCAGCATGTGATAAGCCTGGTCCCATCTGGGCTTGTCCCTGGCAGGAGTATAGCCAGGTGAGACCTGTGCCGAGGCAGGAGTGAACTCTTCTTCTCTAGCTGGACACCTGTATCTACCAAATGAATAGGGTATCTCTTCCTGCAGCTGATCTCCACTCTGCAGTCAGGTTAATTGTTGAGGGATGGAAAGATGGATGTTGAAGCACTTGTGGGAAAACTGTTTTTCTCCCTCCCCAGCATGATTGTGCCAGTTCATCTTAAAAACTTAGCGAGAAGAGGGCTAAATGTAACTTGATTTAGCACTGTATAAAAAAATCATGTGAAAGTTTTTCCCATCCCTATTGGGTTTTTTTTTGTTGGTTTGTTTTTTGTTTTGTTTTGTTTTTGTTTTTGTTTTTGTTTTGTTTTTTGTTTTGTTTTTTGTTTTTTGGTTTTTTTGTTTTTTTCCCGCTATCTGGTTTCCTTTCCATGGAAAATGCCATGTTTAAAGAATGAGGCAGAAAGTCAGTTCTGGCTGAGACTTCCAACTCCCCTCTGTCTCTGCTGTGTTAATGCCTTAGGATTTAGCTTTTATATTTTTCAGATCCTGTAGGATTAATCCTCCAATTACAGTCTCAGGTAATGAAGTAATTTACTCCAAGTTTGCTCACTTCAGTGTTTTTTACATCTCTCAGGGCCTGAGACAATAAAGTGTCCTCGAGTTTCAGGCCTAGAGAGGAATTGTTTTGTCTGAATAAAATGGGAGAACAGTAGCTGACAGGCTGTGGAGTTTTAGAGTTATACACTAAAGCACTATACACTCTTACAAGGAAAAAAAAAGAAGTAATTGGGAGAGGAAAGGGCAAAAGTAACAAACCGAAAGTATAGAGTCATTTGACATGACAGAAAATAATTCTTTAACAATACAGAATATGGTCTAGTTGGGTTTTTAGGTGTATCTCCTGTGATTCACAGACTGACTCATATCAGAGCATCACTGGTTATACAAAGGGATATGTTCTTGAAGGTATGTTGTAGCCTGAAATTTTCACAATGGAGGAAATTTAGATAGAGGCCTCTATTGTTACATGGCTGGATCATTCTGGCAGTGACATACTGCAGAAAGAAGCAAGAACAGGGCGAACTTGAAACTTGTTTTAAAATTAGGAGCTCATAAAGTTTGCTCCAGAGAGGGTCAATGCCAGTGTTGGGCATGCAGGCTTACCCCAGGCCAGGACCACAACAGACATGGGGAGCTCACTGCTCTCAGCCTCCCCCCCATCACCACAGGCTACTGCAGACACTGCTATTGCCCTGCCAGGGCACATCCCCCTGCTGCAGTGAGATCTGTTGCTTCTGCTGTGGTCCTCGAGGTGAAACAGAATCACAGAATTATTTAGGTTGGAAAAGACCTTCAAGTTCATCAAGTCCAGCCATTAACCCAGCACTGTCAAGTCTACCACTAAACCATGCCCCTCAAACATCAACCCATCTTCTAAATACTTCCAGGGATGGTGACTCTACCACTTCCCTGAGCAGTCTATTCCAGTGCTTGACAACTTTTCCCATGAAGAAATTTTTCTAAAATCCCACCTAAATCTCCCATGGAACAACCTGAGATCATTTTCTCTTGTCCTGTTACTTGTTACCTGGGAAAAGAGACCCCACCTGGCTATAATCTCCTTTCATGTAGCCGTAGAGAGCAGTAAGATCCCCCCTGAGCCTCAGTTTCTCCAGGCTGAACAATCCCAGGCCATGACCAGGATTTTGGCAGAAAATAACCATTTGAAAGAGCTGTATCATCAAATTTTGCACATTGTTAGTGTTTCACTCAGAGGAATGGATATTCTCCACTGGATGTGGATAGCTCCTGGAACTATAACCAGCTTCAGCTGCTATGAAGGTGGCCCATGGACCCTGAAAGCCCTCATTTTGAGACTTGGGTTTTATCAGGGGAGATCAGGGCACAAACAGGACCAAAAGGTTTATGAAACTGATGAAACTTTTAGTTCTAAAGAAATACTTTTAACTTGTGCCATTTGATGTTGATGCTACAGCCACTTTCTTCATGTTGTCTTACTGTGATGTGGATTTAATATTTAGACTTCTTCTTTATAGAAAAAATAATTGCTTCACCTATTTTTTATTTCATGTTTTCATTTATAAGACACAACTATTGTCAACCTGGAATACTTATAGGGAGCAATTAGGATATTTGTTTTTATTAAGGCAGCACCAGAAAGCCTTCAGTGAGGGCGAGGTCACTATTATTTCATGCATTGTTCAAAGAAAGGGCAGAGACTGTTTTTGTTGTCTCTGTCTTGCTCTTTATTTATTTGAAAAGGTAAACAAGCCCAGAAGAGAGACTGAGCAAGAGCTGAGGATTTGGCCCAGTGATGTTGCTGCACAGTTAGAGTCAATGCCATGGAGAGCTCTCCCCAGGAACACAGCTCTCTCCCAAGTGAAAAGCCTGGGGGGTGCTTTTGGGCTCAGGGATTGCTGGGGCACATGAATCACTGCTTTGCTGGCTGTGGAAATATTGTGTCCAGCACCTCTGCAGTAGGAAGTGTAAATCACGTGGACTGAGCTGCACCAGGTGTAGGATGCTGAGGACTCACAACCTCGTGCCAATGCAGAGCTATTTTGGAGGCCAACAGAGAGGGTTTTCATCCCCTGGAGAGGGCTGTGGTACTGGAATCCTGCCCTACATAGGCAGTAAGGATGAAACAATCTGCAATAAAACCAACCTGGATGGTTATTTTTGAACAAACTTGTCCAGTGAAGAATGCTACCAAGGGCTAAGCATTAACATAACAGGTGGTTGAACCCTTAAGTGTCCTGCTCAGACGCTTCCTATGACACTGATACCCAAAAAAGTGGTTTAGACATCAGACTTCCCAGTGTTGGCTCTGTATAGACTGTGAGGAGCAGGGCCTGTGTTCCAACCACAGTCTACTGGCACCTCCCTAGGGTATTTGGATGGCTTCTCTTTATGGACCATGTAAGCAGACAGGGTCTGGGCATGCTGGAAAATAGGGCTTTCAATTGCTGATTACTCTCTCAAATATAAACTCCACAGGAGGCACCAGTGACAATTGTTGGTATCATAGAAATTACCTCAGTATCATCTTAGTCACTTTTTGAGACGTTTGTCTAACCCAAGATGACCATTGATCTGGACATAGGTTCATTCTTAAATAATGTTTTTCTGCAAATAGAGCTCTAAAAGATATCCATGATTAAAAACTTAATTATTGCATAAACAACTTTAGCTTAATTGCAAGCTCCAGCTGAACAAACCCACTGAGACATTAGGGAATTAAAGCTAATGCAAACAGAACCCTGATGTGTTTCTTCACAATACTGTGTTAAGTAAAACCCTTGACTTCCTCCAGTGTTATTTTAAAGAACTGCGTGTGATAAGTCAACTTGGTTATATGTGCTTGTGTGACAAATTGCCAAACATCCCACAGGGCAAATATGAAAAAACAACAGACAAGTCATTCTGAAGAAATGAGGCTTTATTGACTTTTTTGTCCCACTTTCAAAGGCCATCAATGACATATTGTTGAAGACTCTGATTTCACAATTTCATTGCAATTCCAGAGGGTGAGTAGCAAAGCGAATCTCACATTGGCATATCATTGATCGTGTGATTTTTCTTTTTCAAACCAAAAAAAGAAACAAAGCAATTGAGGGAAGAGTGACAGAGAGTGAAGAAACAATGACAGTCCTTGATTTGCTCCTTTCTGATATCCATGACAGCTGGTGCTGGTCTGTTACAAGGACAGAATTCACACAGAAGAGGATATGATGGGAAAGCAAAATCCATCATCAGGGAAATGACTTTTGAGCAGACCAAGAAAATCTGGATTCTGTACTTGGGCTGATCTGTTTTTGTTTTTTTTTTTTTTGCAGAGAAATAATAACTAGAGACATAGGTATCTAGTTAGTCTACAGTGGCATTTTTTTTGTTCTTTTCTTCTTTGCAGTTGCCAAATACTGCTGTTCCAGCAAATCAAAACTGAATGAGGGCTTTTACTCTGTGCCATATCCTATTTCTGTTTTGCCAATGGTATTCCTTGAGTAGAGGAAGCACTGTATGACAAACCCATTCATTCACGTAGGAGTGCCCGCTGCCACAGCTGGGGTTCAGCAGCAAAGCCCTGGAGCAGGTGCAGAGGAGCACAGCTGTGCCCATGGGCCTCCACTCATGCACAGCTGCACCAGCCTTCTCCATCCACATCACCACGAAGATACAGGGCCTGCTCTTAGGGCCATCTGGTTTCTACCATCTTCTCCGAACCTTTCAAAGTCCCACATCACATGCTCCCTTACCAGAGGTCACCTTTGATTATTCTCTTTGCCATATGTCTCATAGTTCAAGGGCTGGTTCTCTTTTTCCTCCTTGCTGCTTATACGCCGTATTGATGCTATCACCACATTTTTTTCTATTGATACATATTGTTACCTATTGGCAGTGTAGTCCCTATCTCAAAGAACATTGTGGGCTTGACAACAGCAATCTGTATCCTCCAATGTGTTCAGTGGTCTTGAGCTGTTAATTGTCAAAGACTACTATGAACGACATCAGGGGAGGATCTGGTGCTGATAATTTACAAAAGCAATAATTTTTGAATGCAATCTTCTAAGTGAGCTTGTGATGTGAACAATAATGGAAGAAGGGGAACTGGGGAGAGCTGCATGCTGAGGAAGCAACAAGGGATGCCAAGAACGAGCATAATTGCAGGTGAAAGGGTAAGACTACAGACAAGCCAGGCAAAAAATAATGAGGTAGCTTGTGCTAAATTACAGCACCAAGCTGTGAGTGAATTGTTGCCATGAAGTGGTGTCACAGGCAAACCCAAACTTCGTGTGGACCTTTAGAAGTTTTTCTAATATTCCTATTTCCAGATGTTGCTTCTCAGGATTTGGGTCCTGCTGGAGATGGTACAACATTAATCCAAATGGTGACAGTCATTGATGCTTCTTCCTGGAAGGCTGGGAAGTGCTGTTTTTCTTAACATTTCAAATGAAATGTCCTTGAAATGTCAATAAGTGTGACAGTGTGATGAAAAAGATTTACAGCAGACCTGCCTGGAATGTGTATGAGGGGACAATGACAAGCAAGAAAAGAAGAAAAGAAAGTAGGCAGAGCTGTAAATGAGTGAAAATATAGAGTTTATTTATTTAAACAGGATTTAGTATCATAGTAACAATCTAGTTCTCCATTACACCAGAATATGTGTTATATATCAGCATCTCCTGCAAGCATCAGAAACATCATCCTGTTTCTCTTAGCAGTGGGAGCCTCTCTTTCCTGACAGATTTTGAATCTGATTTCCAGATTACCTTAATTACTTTCCAACAGAGTCAGGATACTGGAATGTTTCTTTTGGAATTGTCCAAAATGAGCTTTTTCTTCTTTTCTTGGAGATTCACTTCTATTTCTGTAGGGCGTTCATGACGTCCTGAGTGTTTAACTTTTCTTCAGCTGAGCAGTGTCAATGGCAGCTCCACACACAAAAGGCTTTGTACAAAGAGATCCTTGGCACTACTGCAGATGAAATGCATCAAATTACTTGTGTGAAACCGTGCAAATCAACAAGTATTTTCCAGCAAACTTAGAGGAAGGAGAATAACCTGGACAACCCTGACCAATTTTGCAGCTATTCCTGCGATGAGAGTGGCTGACAAGAAAGGAAGTGAAGGATGGGAAGATGCATTGAGACATTTATCTCTGTCATGTCTTGATTAATACAACTGAAAGGCAGAAGCTGTAATTGAACACGGGGTCCTGTGCTGAAGTCTCTGACAGACACATGCTTTGAGGAGAGCTGACAAGCCAAGCTGGTTTTGGTACATGAACATTGCTATGTTTTATGTTTACCTAAGCATTAAGGAAAAAAAAATGAAGAGAAAAATGAGCTCTTCTCTAAGTTTAAAATATTTAACAGAGGCTAAACGATTGGTTCTGAGCCCTAAAAAGCCTCCTTACATGAATCATTGACGAAGTGAAGACATGAACCTTATTTAATATATCAGTTCCTAGAATGGGACTCTGGGCTTTTTACTATGGAAAAATGTTCCCTGAAAGCAATGGCTTTGTCAGTGCAATTAGCACCACCCAGAGTTTACTGCCTTCTGAAATCAGTGGTCCCTTGTGAGAGGTCCAGGACAATACTTGGCTTTTGTGAGTGGTTGTCTTTCCTCATGCACAGGTGCTTAAAACAGGGAGAATGTAGCTGGGTGACATAGGACTGGATTTATCTGTATGCTGGGGAATGAGCTGATTGCTGTACTTTTTCATGAGCTGATTTGTTTTGCATTCTGGTTATGAATGTAATTCCTTAGGGGGAAAGACTTACTGACTGCAGTTATATTTGTTCTTGCTACGGAGCCACTCCTCATCTCATAGTGCTTAATTTACTTTCCTAATGTTGTCAAGTTGCTCTCAAATTTAGAATTCAGGCTTTGATGTAACAAAAATACCAGGCAGGACTCTCCAAAGTACAAGTAGTCTGAAGCCTGTGTAGGATCACTGCCCTGGAGACTAGTGAATTAGCTGAGATTTTTTTTTAGAAAAAGATATGGAATAATAGAGCTATATTTGGATGTTCTTTTAAAATCAGTGGCTGTCTAAGAATGGTAGCTCCTAGCACAGCTTCATTGTAACTGGAGAAGGGATCCATCCAGAGAGTTCAATCACACATATATCACACAGACTGACAGCTCACATTCTATTACCTTTCTTTAATGCTTCATTTCTAAGTTATAATAATTTTAATGGGTGATTATTCTATTTTTGAGCAGTTTAAGCAATTTCTGATAGGGGTAAGCAGGTGTAACTTTTAAAAACCTTTGCTTCATATAAATTTTCTCTATAATTGATCATATCATCTCTGTGATACTATCTCTAAAAAATGATCTAAAACCTATCATTTTATCTCCCTTGAGATACATATATCCATTAGACAAGGTTCTCCATTCTCTCTTTAATTATTTGTTCTGGCAATAAAATCTTCGGTGGTTGTTTAAGAAATAAACCTGGAGTTCAAAAACTCCCAGTAGAAACTGTGGTGAATATAATTTCACTATACACAGCACAGAAAACATTCTATCTGCTGAACCCTTTGTGGCCTACTGGGAGAGTCCTGGAACACAGAGAGGAGAATGCCTCCTTCTATGGGTCGCAAATTGGATCATATCTAAGTTTTAATTTTGAGCTGAGATCGCAGTGCCAAATGAGTCGCTGGCCAGATGAAGAAAAAATACAACAGACTCCAGTTTTCTTTTTTGTTTGTCAGCCTTGCCCTGGCCCTTTTCTGCATGGAGGACAAAAATAAGAGTTCTAAGCCTCCTTCATTCTTCAGGAAACCACGGAAAGCAATTGTCTGGGCACAGGAGCTCCTAATTAGGTGATCAGTGAATGAGAAAGAAAGGCATGGACAACAAAGCTGTTCACACCAAGTCTGTCAGGAGAGAGATTCGGGATAGGGTACTGTCCCTGCCAAGCAAACTGCAATGAGTGGATACCCAAGTGTAATAGATGTGATTATAAATTCGTGCAATTAAAACATAGAAGGAAGTTATAGCAGATGATAGAATGTATATTTTCTATAACCCTGTGAGTATAAAAAGTAACCTTGATTCCCAGACTGGGACGGGCGTTCACCAAATACCAGGACATGCTTTGTATACAAACTAACATCTCAATTTACACCAGAAAGGAGGGTGGCTTGCCAGAATGTAGCTCCTTGAGCTAATCAGATCTTGGGCACCCGGACCATCAACGCACCATCAACCCACCATCAACACATCAATACCCATTTCGAGGGTGGACCCTGCATTTGACGACATCATCATCCCAAAGGAGGATTCCTGGAAGGTCCTTTCAGACTCGGCCCAGCACCGAGAAATCTGTTCAGGGTTCATCATCAAGTGAAAGACTGGGCTTGAATTTGAAAAAACACAATACCTCTGCTGCCGGGAGGCACAAAATACAGTATAAGAACTCGGACTCAAACCCCAGCAAATTGTGGAACAGTGCGAGATAGCAACCCTGCTGTCAGTCGGCTGTTTCACCCAACATTCGAATGTTGTTCCCTGTGGCTGTCCCAGATAGATTTAAAATGGAAAAATAAAAACTTATTATTTTCTATCTGATTGGCTAGTTGATCATTTATAACACAAGGAAGGAGAAATATCTGCTTTTCAAGGACCACCATTGCAAGGAAAGGCTCTGGAGTTACTGGTGCATCTGCTTCTCATGCTGAAGTCTGGTGTGGGGGTGGATACATCTGTGTTGAATGTTTTCCCACTTACTGCAATTATGAAGAGGGGATTACCCAAGGATTTTCCCTATTTTGAATGGTGGCGAAGGCAGATGTGCCAGTCTCTGATGAATACACTGGGAAAGGGAAGCTGCTGCAAAACACTGTGTTCCCTCCTTATGGTCATGGGGTAAGATGGCAGATGGGTCAGGATCTGGTCTGGTCCTGTTTCTTATAACTCCAAGAGAGTGGCTGGAAGGAAGTAAGGCAAGGCAAGGCAAGGCAAGGCAAGGCAAGGCAAGGCAAGGCAAGGCAAGGCAAGGCAAGGCAAGGCAAGGCAAGGCTAGGCTAGCTGTGGTAAGGAGAACAGTATATAGTTTTCAGATATCTTCGACTAGTGCGTGAAGGTACATTGCATCATAAAAGAATAAATTCTCTCAAGAGGCCTATGGTGTCCAAAATATCCATAATGTTTTCCTATGCTGTCTACTCTCATATTTCTGATGAATATATATATATATGGAGCACAAATTTGTGATAAACTGGAATAAATGTGCTGGTAAAAAAAGGACACAGTCACTGTAGGACACAGTAAGTCTCCTTGTGTATATGACCAGTTCCTACTAGACAGATTCTCATAGTCTTCATCACTGTTTCAATGTGCTTCATGAATGGGAAGGTCTCCAAGTGAGGTGGCTAAAGCTGCAGCCTTTGGGAAAACCCAGCTCTCTTCTGGCAGTCCAAAGATGGACTTTAAGGGACTAAAACCAGTATTAGGATAAACCCCATGAAGTTTGGCTGTCCCAAAACTATGTGATACTGGTCAGACATGAAACAGTATTATTTGCTGGTGAGATGAAATGAATCAGCTCCACTTCTTTGACAAGGACATGGGAATGTTTCAGCCTGCACAGTTCTTGGATGAGCAGAAAGTATGTTTTTGTCAGATCTCCAGGAGGATGGGTGACCTTTTGTCTGGATTCCTAGCTGAGACTCACTCAGTGTCCTGAAGGGCAGAGCTTCTTTGATCGTGTTTCATCAGCCTGCTTTGCTGAGCAGGTTTCAGCCAACTTTTGATCTATGGCTGGTACCACACTCCTAATAAGCCAACAGTCATTTCTGCAATCAGCCAGCCTCTGCCTTCAGGCAATGGGCTTCTTGAGAGGGCACCTGCTGTGGCAAGAGTCTTCTCCAGGCCTGCCAGGACCACAAGCTAATTGCCTCATCCCTCACATCTGGATTCACTGCATTCCCTGGGAGAGCAAGTTGGGACAACCTGACAGGAAGAACTGTTCGTGATCAGCTGTGAGAGCTACACAGAAGTCTGTGGTGATGTTTTTTCTCTCTGTGGGACAGCATTCCTGAGGCATATCCCATCAGCCCAGTCTCACCATATCCTTCTTTCTCAGTGGAAGATCTCCTCTTTCAATGTCATGGCATTGGCACATTTTGCTGGCAGAAAAGAGGTGAGCTTTAAATAGAGCTAATGATTGTCTTGTAACATAATTCCTCCTATGCCCATCATCACTTCCTTTTCTGCACTTCAGTCAAAGTGCCACAGTTCAAAGATTGCCAGGTGCCAACCATTTTGGGATACCTTTTTTTTTCCAATAGGTTGGTCACATCCAGGTAAGAGTTCAGCTCCACGGTGGTGCTCTGTAGATGTCCTCAATTGGCTCTTGCCAGGGGAGTACTGGACAGAGAAATGAATGCTTTCTCTTGTGAATCCACATCTGCTTGCATTCAGATGAGTCTGACTTTTTGAAACAGTCATGGCATTTTGGTCAGATGATCACAAAGCATCCAGACAATAAAGCCATGCACTACAGTGTGGTGAAGGTCATGCTTATGAATATTACAGTGGGTGGCTAATTGTCTTTCCAAATGTCTTAGATGCAAAAGAAATTTCAAATAATAAATATCTGAGCTTGCACCTTCAAATGCAGCTAGTGGGTGCTCAGAGAGCAGCTCAGACATGAGGGAGTGATACGCACAAAATGCTGTTCATTTTAGCATGTTCTTGGCACCAAGTTTACCTGGCCAAGTGCATGCCTGGCTTCTAGCCTAGCTAAAGGTTGTGTTCCAGCTTTTCCTGATCTCTAAGTCGTCAGACATACCCAGAGGACTTTGCCACCAGCATGAATGCACCCACCAGCCAGGAGGAACACAACCAATTCACCAGCTGGGACCATGCCATGGTCCATCACATTTCCTGAGCTTTATTTTGCAGAGTTAATTTCGAGGAATATCAGATAGGCTTCCACAGGAAATAACCTACAAAGAAAGGCTAGTTCCCCTAATTTTTACCAAGTCCTTTGTGTGAGAAGCGGAGGCAGGAGCAGAGAGGAGAATGTGAGTGTCACTGAAACTGATGGGCATGTCTCTTTGCATTGGTGTCAGTGATTTAAGTCTTGTGACAACAGAATGCCACATTGCAGCTCTGAGTGGGGCTGTGCACTGTAAGGCAGCTCGTCTGCAGGAACTGGAGCTGCATGAGGCCTGCTGGCCAGCCATGGCTTGCCTTTAGCTCCTCAGCTTGAGTGGGGAATCTCATTAAGCCTCTGTCGGGGCTAGTTCTTCACTTAAATTACAGCTCAGTAGCACTGTTTAAAAGGTTTTAACTCAACAGATGTCTTCCTGAGTGGACACCATCTCAAACCATGCTGGTGTCCTGGATATTGATTCTGGCTGTGTGGATCTCTTTGGTACATATAATTGCCTACCAACAGGGCAGGGCGTGTGCTGAGCCAGAATAGATTTGTACATCTTCTCAGGAGTATCTGTTCCTATCATCGTCCTGCAACAGACTATACTCTCTCAGTGTGAAATCTCTCTATTCCAGTGACTTGCTCCCTCTTCTCCCAAGAGTCAGATGTGTGTCTAATGGCCCTTCTGTCCTTTATTACCTCAGCCATTGGAATAAGCAGCTACTGCTGCACCAGACGCATACAAAACTGTTTGATTTTGCCTTACTTAGTACAGACTGTTTTTAGCTTGTTTGGAAAAGCTGCTGCAGTGCAGGTTATTGCTGATATTTCTTTAACTGTTGGCATCAAGTAATAAGATGGTTGATGTTTCTTAGGGGACGACTGGACCCTGCAATGTCGCCTGCTGCTTCTCGGAGTTCTTGGTTTGTGTTTCTGCTGTAATTGCTTTCCCTGGCATCAAATCAGTGTCAAGCTAAAGCCTCTCTGACACCCAGCGACCTCCCTCAAAAGAAAGAAGAAGAATTCCTGTAACATTTAATCATGAAACCTGCTGGTGAATTCCCTGTGCAGTGCTGGGATGTGCAGGGCTGTGAAAGCTTTGTCAATAGAATCAATCTTGTAAAAAAAAAAAAAAAAGTCTGTTATAAAATATTAATTTAAGTTGCCAGCTTCAGCATTCTAGGCTTTTGCATTTTCAAAGTCATCAGTTTGAAGGAAAACATATTTTCAGCTCTTGGGCCACCAAATACAGAGCAGAGCTGTTCTGAGAGTTTGTCAGCCTGATCCTTGGCTAGACTGCTTGAATCTTATTTTCCATTTGGTCTAATCATCCCCAGCCTTGAAATAAATTGTTCTGGAGCCAGCATCTGGCAGTGGGAGGACCCAGACCTTAGGGCCATTGTTAGAGCTGGATTCCTGCAGAGAACATTCAGAGAACTCTCTCATTCTCTTCCCAAGTTTTTTTCGCCTCCTGTCACCATAGAGCATTTTCTCGTTTAAATAAAAGCTGCCCATCTGCTCTGGTCTCTGCAGCGTGCTTCTACTCAGCTTTTAGCAAACTAGCCTGAGGAAGTGCCGTGCTTTCTGGGAAAAATCCCAGCAAACCCCCTTCTCCACTAGTCAGTAAATCAAAGCCCACACTCCAGCACCCTGTGGCAGGAGGGAGCAAAGATGGTATTACTGCAAAGGGGGAAAGAATCCCAGGAACACAGAGAGAATAATAACAAGAGAAGACTCATGATTGGGCATTCCTCAGCAGTAACAGTGTTTTACAGGCTTTTGCCAGAGCTACTTAGGACATGCTGGCGAGCTGAAGTGAGGTTCCTGCTACACAGTGCTCAAAAGCCAGTGATGCTGAAGGGAGCAGCCTCTGCCAGCTGCCTTAGTCTTGAGTGGTTACTGCACAGTATATGGTACCACATGTGAAATAAAATGGAAAATACCCCCAGTGAAAAAGGGTAGCCAATCAGCAAAAAGACACAGCACAAGGACCTGCAGGCTCTGTGGCAGACACCACAAACAGAGATGATGCTTGTCATTTGGAAGGAGATGCAAAACCTGCAGCGGCTCCAACATTTTGCAGCATTGATAGAGGTTGCCAGTAGGTGCAGAGCACACATGGATGATCAGCCCCAAACAAAACTGGGTATTTGTTTATTTAAAATTGGATACAGATGCCCAAACTGGTGTGGTGCTAAAAACAATTTTATCAACACTGGAAGCAACACCACAGATAAGATGAGACATGCAGTAAACCCTAGAGACTACACAAACTGATCTTTAAAAAGAAGGATGTGAAAAGCAAACTCAGAAAAGTACCAAAGTCAGTGTAATTTTGTTACATTCACAAATGTGTATGTGCAGGAAACAGTCTGTGTTATTTGGGAAATCCTACATGCTGAATTTCAACAGAAAGGATGGGCACCAAAGAAAGAGGAGACTGAAAGAAGGGAGAGATCAGAACTCTCTGATGGAGAGATTTTAAAGGATTCCTGTAAATGTGTTGGAAGGGAGAGATTTCATTACATGCAAAGGGAATGTTTTCTTTAGGATATACTTGAGGCCGGATATTTTTCTACACTTCATCATGAACAGGTCTCTGGTAAGGCTGTAAAAAGACAGCACATGCTTTTTTGCATTCTGTTTGAGAGATATTCTTGTCTCCAACCACTGCTTAATTTGCATTCAGCAGCTCAGAGGTTTCAACAGGCCAACCAACCATTGTTTCTTACTGTGGTGAGGGATGGAGACTGCCCTCACAGATCTTTCAAAGAGCATCTCAAGCAAACAGCTATCTGGCATAGTCTGGTAAAGATGACTGTTGGGGTTTGTTTAAGTTCCACTGTGAATGAGCTGTTCTGTATCCCCCTGTTTCCCTGAACTAATGGTTTTTTCCCGAAAGTTGTTTCCACCCCCTGAGCTGTCAGTTGCATCTAACCCAATCCCTTTTTCCTGAATGTTCTAAGTCAATCTTTCCCTTGGGCCAACCCCTATCTAAACCCATCCCGGGAATTCCTCTAATCCACTATGCCCCATTGGCCCATGTGACCTGTTTTCCTCCCACTGTTTTCCCATTGGTTCCTGAAGTATGAAACTCCTCCTTGTTCTCCTCCCACATCCTCTCCCTATTGGTTAGAATTTGATACCCACCCTGAGACCGCTCCCATTTATAAGTTGTTGCAGGCTGTATTCTGGATCCTTTTTGTCACTGACTATTTGGAAGTACAAGCCCTTGTGGATTATAAATGGAAGACCACCCTCTCATTCCCTGTCCCCAGCCTTTGCCACTCTAAAGACTTTTGTGCCGTAGAGCAAGAAGCTCTAAGCCATGTCTTTCATCACCCGCTCGGGAGATGTGTCCCACTCTCGGTGCTGTGACATGGTGACTGAGCTAGCTAAAAGACTTTGCCACAGCATCAGATGATGCTGCATTTGGGCTAAGAACTGGAAACAAGACCCCTTAATTCTGCATCTCGTATACTAAGACCTGGGAAAAGAGAGTAGCAGAGATGGTGCCAGCATACCAAGCTGGTCTGACACCAGTTGGAGCACTTGGGCTAAAGCAAAATGACAATAATAGAAGACAGCTGCAACATGTTCATCCTGCCAGGAGAAAGGTTTACAGAAAAACGTGTCTCATCTTCCTCAAGCTACACCTGGAAGCTGCATAATACGGAGACTGAAAAAATGGGAAGCAAATCTCATTCAGGGGGAAAAAATGAAGGAATGCTTGAAATCCTGCTGTAAGGGCAACACTTGGTTGGCTGAGGTAGCTCTGGGCAGAGCCAGAGGAGAGGTTTTTCCAGGGTGCAGATATTTCAGCACAAGTGCCAACACATACACCTCAAAAATCAGTAGGACATTTTAAATAAGTGAGGTTGTTTATTTATGCTGCAAGCTATGTGTTATGATCTTTTCAATTTTTACTTGCTATTACGTTTGGCTTGAGGAAGAAAAAGGCTCTCTTTAAGGGAGCCTGGTAAGAGCCAGGCAGAAAGAGCTGTGCTTGCAGAGCTGTGTCAGGCAGCCCAGAATAGCTGGATGTCCAGCTTTGAAGGAGCCTGTCCTGAAGTGAACAAGATCTGAACATCTCCAAGTTATAAACGTTGCAGGTTGTCCATCATAAAGATAAGTTGTGAACAGTATATGTTGTTTGTTGATGTGTATTGTTTGCTGTTTCTTACCAGTTTAAACTGTTTGTACCCCCCAAACCTCCCTTCTTCCCGAATCTGACTTACCTTCTTCCGTCGCTCCTCCGTCAGGCTGGGCCTCTGCTGCTCCCTGCCTCTGCCGTTCCTCGCCTGCTCATCAACACCCTGGCAGTGCCTGCTCCCTGCCCTCGCCGCTCCTCGCCTGTCCATCGAAACCTCGGCACCGCCTAATAGGAAAATCAGGGAACTCCCATAATGCCGTGCTCCCAAAAGGACTCCAATTGGTATTAATTACTCCCTAAGACAACAAGCCAGCATAAAAACAACACTCACGGAGAACACTACTGTGTGAGCACTGCCTCCAGCCACCTCGAAAAGTTTCTATCTTACCGTCACCCTCTCACCGTAACTTCAAGAGTACTCGAGAAGTGACACCCCCTGGACTATACAAGACAGGCGAGTTCCTGGGAACACCCATGAGGCAGGAATCTCAACTCTGCAGCGCGAGCAGCAAATTTAATTGCACCTCCTCCTCAGCGGTGACCAGAGGGAGCAGCAGCAGCATGTGCTAACCCCCACCTCGAGTTCCCCATAACGAGCTAATTTCAATAAAGGCTTTAAAGGAGTTAAAATGATCTCCTGCCCTTGCTTATTTATAACAGTCCCAGTTGGTGTCCTTTGCTTTGATTCCAGAACATATCTGGCTTTCTATCCTTTAAATGTACAAATGACTGCTCTGTGATTCAATTAATAGCTCCAGTGTTCCTGGCCTGGCTCTTTCCCTTGAAGGGCAAAAGGCAGATATCTGTGACTATTAATGCTCCTATAATGTTGCAGACTTGTTTTGATTTTCATGATTGTGGCACTCCGGACCCAGAGCACTCTCAGTTGGCTCTCCCAGACTTGCTTTCCCACTGTACTCCCTCTTCCAGGGCAGTATGTCATATACCTCATTCCTCAGGGGCGAAGAGTCAAACCGGTCCTTCTGTTTTCACGGAAACTTGCTACCATTTCTGATAACACTAAATTTACCAGGAATCAATTCATTACCTCTGAGGAAAGGGTGTCACACTGAACACCCATCTCCTTCCCAGGCAGTGGGACCCACTTTTGATGTCTACAAGCAATTCTCCACCACCCCTCACTGAGTGACTGGGAAGGGTGGGAGCCCGGTGCTCCTCCTGTGCTGCGCATGGTCACTGCTGAGCGGTGATCTGAGCTCTGGTGAGTTTCAGCAGACCCATGAGCTTCAGCAGACCCACGACAAACACAGTTGTGTCACTGGGCAGGAATGCAGTGGGTCCACAGTGAGGGAGTGCCACAGGGCGACAGACAGTAATGGTCTTGTCAGGCTCAGTGAACCCTGCTCAAGGTCAAGGCCCTGGGCCAAGTGGCGGGCCTGGGTTTTCCCAGTGATGGAGACAAGTTTTCACATAACACTTCCCTGGCTTCCAAATACCAGGAGAACCAGGCTTGTTTGGGGTGAAAACATTGCAGAAGGTGATTAGGTATTTTCTGTCTGAATTTAACTCTGCCAGAACCTGAGAAACGAAACACAGTGGGGGAAGTTGGAGACAGCAAACACCAAGCTGCTACATTTCAGAGACAGCAGGGGTCTGAGAAGACAGGGGGAAGATCAGAGCTGACTCTGGTTTTGCTACTCAGATGTTTTGCCTCAAACACATGGTTTTTTACAGAGAGACTGGAGGATGATATGTTGCTCTAGAGACAAGTATTAAAGGCTACCAGTGGGAGGGAAAGGCTGGGGAATTTCTAGATGGCACCACAACTGGGGTGGAACATAATTACTTCTCTGGAAAAAAAAAAAAGCATAAACAGCAGCCAAAACCCATGAGGTCCTAGAGAATTGCACACAAAATATGTGCATTAAAATAAAGTCATATTACAAACCTAGGAGAGTGTAGTAAATGACTAAGAATGCCCAAAGAGGAATGGGCCACATTAGGCAAGCTTAAACAGGACTCACCATATGCACATAATTCCATGCTGCATTTTCATTGTCATCTTCAAGTTTCCTGCAAGGGTAGCCCTTTCTCCTTGAAGACTGCATAAAACATTCCTTCATGAATTCCTGGTTGTAGGCAGCCATCTCAGAACAGGAGAGGGAGACAAAGGACAGGGGCTGAGGAAAACCCACGAGCAAGCACAAGGGACAGATTTTGCTGGAAAGTTAGTGAGGAGAGATACAGGGAACACACTCCTCTCTGGGAAAGATGTCCATATCTGCTTCTCACCGCCTTGGTATGGTGCAGCTTGAGGGAAGGAACAGAACAGAAGAAAGAATTCTCAAAGATGCTAGCTTGGGAGATGCTAGTTTCAGACTGCACCAAGGTTTCACCAGTCTACCCTGCACCAGAGGGACTGTGAGACTCTAAAGCAGAGAAGATACAGGCCTGAACTGTCTCATTGTGGCAGGGTTAAGGAAAACAAAAGAAGAAATGCTGTGTTTAAAGGGATGGAAAAGGCTAAACAAGCCACCTCAAGGAGAGGATCTGATCTGAAGTTCTTTGTGAGAGCTAGACTAGACCATGGACCTGGAAGGATCTACTTTTTCAGGAAATGCAAAGAGTTTTCTGATGGACAACAGTGTCTAGATAGGGGAATACTGGCAAAAAGAAAAAAGAAAAGAAAAAGAGCCATTAGCTCAGAGGAACAAAAAATTGGTAGCCAGGAACAGATGACAAATTGGTAAACCCAAGTAATATATTCTTGTAGTTTAGGAATCGTATTCTTCAATTTAGTAGTCCCACTAAAAAAAATAAAACATCGTCCCTCCCCCTCCAGTTGGAAGCACAAAAAGCAAAGAACGTGGGTTGCGATAAGAACAATTTACTGGAAAGAGTAATGAGATAAGAAAACAGACAGTAACAGCAACAATAATAATAATAAAAGTTGTAAGACAAAGAAACAATTTACACAGAAAGCCCTGGTAAATACTGGCCAGCTCTTCCCCACCACACCACGCTCTCCTGATTGAAAAAAATGCCCTTCTTCATGGAAGCCAGAAAGTCCCTCACTCCTGGCTCCAGCAACTGACGTGAGGTGGTATAGAATAACTTCCTAGCCATGATCACACCACTCCAGGCTTCCCCTCCTCACAGCTACTGCAAAAATTAACTCTGTCCTGGATGGAAACAGGACACTCAAGTGTCAGCAAGAATGCGAGCTGTGGAGGGCAATGACCCCACGCTTCTCAAAGCAATGGGGAGACCAAAAGGATATTTCTAGAGGGTGTGCAGTTTTTGTGGGGGAGATGATGGGCATATGTCAAAAGGAGGAGGGTTGAAGTCCAGGCATTTTCTGGTATAATTAAGCAGATTCAAGTAAAAGCTGCAGTAATGGCTTCTTTTGCAGGCAATATTTCATATTTGGGAACCTTTAAATAAGGAGGAGGATGCTCTTCCCTGAGGAGCATTTCTCCCAGCCCACATCTGGGAAGGCTGCTCTCATGGCAGTAAGATCCAGCCTCAGCACAATATGATTTGAACCAGTGCCCCACTGTGTTGTCCCCACTGCAGGCGGCAGGAGGGCTCAGCAGTCACACTGCTCAGCGTCTTACCTGGCCAACACTTGGGAGACTGCATTAGCCCCACCAGCACTGTGCAAACTCCATCCACCTTATTTAAGCCAGCCAAACCACCCAGCCTCACCAGAGCACAGTCCCGGGGTGGGAATAGTTTTCCCCTTAGATGTTCTCCCTTTTGTGTCATGGGTACAATGTAATTTCTGGTGGAGAAACACAACCACCACCTCTGTGGAACACAGGTGCTCCACAGCTACACGGTCGGGGTTTTTGCTTTACTTTATTTTCATGTCAATAAAGGAGAGTTTTTAGGGGGTTTCTTGGGGAGTTTCTCCATTAGCCCAGTGGGAAATTCCACATTGCCTGGAGAACGTGAAAGAAATTAAGATCCACACATGTATTTAGGTACCAACATACTACTGAAATTGGAGGATTTAGGTGCCCAAATGTCTTTGTGGGTTGATTCCTTCTTGGAGAGAAGTCAGAGGTCAAGCCGGGGAAGCGAGGGGCCGCCCTTAAAGCCGGCAGTAACTGCTGCGACAGGAGCCCCCCACAAACCCTGGGGACTTCAGGGGTGCGGGCACCTGGGGTATGGCCCGGGGTGTGACAGGGTGAAGGCTCAGCAACACCCACTGCTAGCTGAAGCTTGATCCCCGCGGAGCAGTCGCTGTTCCCGGGGGCTGGGCGGGGGCTGGAGGCGGCTCCCGCCGATCCCG